>OY751101.1:18032265-18544765 GCA_963564075.1 Eupithecia subfuscata
TGAATAAATTGTGAAGTAAACTACATACTCAAATAGTGAGAAGGGAAATTAAAGGAGGCTTATACCGAGCAGTAAGTGTCTTATGCGATGTAAGTAGTAGGTGTCTCAATCTCAAGTAGTAGGCAGGTTAAGTTGTGCCTTTTTTTCCTTAGCCTATTCCATCCCACTGCTGGGCAAAGGCTTCCCCCAAATCCTTCAACTCTTGATTTTTACCTATTCCATTAAATAATTTTATGTTTAATAGTTCGACTGACAATCAAGTCATGTCCTAATTCTTTACCGATTCGGTTTTTTAAGACAATCGATTTTGTTTATGAAGAAGTTCAATGGATTTTGTTATATAAATAAGTATAGAGAAGAGAAAACTGGACTCATCAAGAGATCTCTGAAACTACAAGAGCTACGAAGCTGAAATTTTGCATGGAGGTTCCTTTCAGGACGTAGGCACCCTAAGGCAGGCTAAGAACGAATTTTTGGAAATTCGGATTCTAAGGGGGCTCAAAGGTCATTTTTATAATAACTTCAGAACCGTAACTGCCAACAGGTACAGTTCAAAATTAGTAATGTAGCGTAGAAAGATGACTTAAAATAAACAGACACGTGTTTCAGGGTTTTTTGAAATTCACACCCTAAAGGTCAAATGGTGTGGAGTCAAAGTTAGGCCATTCAGTGACATATCAAGAAAATCTAGAGACTTATCTAGAAAAGCTACGAGGCTGAAATTTTGCATGAAAATTTAGTTTAGGACGTAAGCACCTACTAAGAACAGTTTTTTTAGGAATTCACATTCTTGGGTTATTATGTTCTTACCTAAACTTGTCTCGGATGTATGATGTTCTACTACTAAAGTCCACGCGAATGAAGTCGCAGCGGGTCAGCTAGTTATATAAACATTTTGTATAATTGTCTGTATTATTTAAATTATACAGACTTTATTTAGGCGTCTAAATGACTTTATTTTTGGAATCAGTATATTCAATAGAATAACAATTTTATTTGATACTTGCTTTTGCACACGGCATTAGGTACACGCGGATTTCCATTATAAAAAGTAAGACAAATTGAACTACTGTGGTGAACTGTAAATTTATACTATTTTCAATAGTTTTTCATGAAAAACCTCTAGAATAATCTTCATTGCATACTATGTCGGTTCGATACAAAACGAAAGTTTCGTAAGTAACCTTATTAGGGTTCCGTACCTCAAAAGGAAAAAAGGAACCCTTTTAGGATCACTTTGTTGTCCGTCTGTCTGTCTGTCTGTCTGTCAACCCTCTTTTCTCAGGAACGCGTGGAGGTATCGAGTTGAAATGAACATGAAATACTCAAGTCCGCCACCTCTTGAAGCCGTGATATTAATTAAACTTCTAACTCAACGCACTCAATCAAAAGTCACAGCCGTTTATGTCCGAAAAATTTCAAATTACCAAGGGAATCACAAGCACCCAAAACCTATAGGGTACTTCCAGTAGACCTAGAATCATGAAATTTGGTGAGCAGCAAGGTCTAATAGCACAAGTAATGGGAAAAATCTGAAAAACATAAATTTGTTATTTATTCACTAAAAAAAATACTTTTCATTTTCGCCATGGACCAATACCTATAGGGTACTTCCTGTAGACCTAGAATTATGAAATTTGGCAAGAAGCAAGGCCTTATAGCACAAATAAAGGAAAAAATTCAAAAAAGTAATTTTGTACTTTATTCACAAAAAAAAAACTGTCGGTTCTTGCCATGAATCAAAACCTATAGGGTACTTCCCGTTGATGTAGAATCATAAAATTTGGCAAAAGTAAGGTCTTATAGCACAAGTAAAGGAAAAAATCCTAAAACTATAAATTTGTAGTTTATTCACCAAAAAAAACCTTTAATTCTTGCTATAGACCAAAACCTATAGGGTCTCGTTTACCTAGAATCATAAAATTTGGCAAGAAGCAACGTCATCCACAAATAACGATAAAAATCTGAATAATGTAAATTTGTAGTTTATTATCTAAAAAAAATAAGTTTTGATTCTCTTCCTCTACTAAAATATACAGGGTACCTACTTCATGTTGACCTAGAATCATAATATTTGGCAAGAAACAAGGTCTTACAATTAAACGGAACCCTTAGTGTGCGAGTCTGACTCGCACTTGACGTCTTTTTTTAGGATCGAACGAGTTGAAAGATTCGCATCTCTATCAGTCAAAAGTAGGACTGTGTCTATGAAATACTTCATTCTGTCATTCAGTGTTCATTGCAAACATAATATATCAAACAGCATATTTCATATACATTACAGAAAATAAATTCGTGGGCGGGGTATAATTACGAAACGTGTCAGAAATTAGATTGTAATAAAATCGATCAAGAACGCGCCAGCTTTGGTTGGAGGACCTCTAATCGAATATTCAGATTCCTGCTACACGAGTATTTTTGCAGTTTGCTGCCTTTTATCTGTTGAGCTCCAAAACTTCTGTACTTACGAAAGTGTTTTGTATCCGTCATTCGGTCACGCCTTAAAACCTCCAAACGGCACCTACTTTTGAACTCAGAACCCATTAAAAAGTTTCACAATACAATCCAGTTTATTCCGGAGTCCCGAAATTGTGAGCAGCGCACGTACGGCACTGCACGGCGAGCGGCGAGACTGCACGAGGCAGGAATATCCACGTTGGCCCAAGTGGGCTCCCGATACACACGTTGCAAACTCTTGACAACAGACCTCATGTTTTTTAGGGTTCCGTACCTCAAAAGGGAAAAATAAACCCTTATAGGATCACTTTGTTGTCTGTCTGTCTGTCTGTCCGTCTGTCAATCCTCTTTTCTCAGGAACGCGTGGACGTATCGAGTTGACATTAACGACAAATACTCAAAAAATCAAAATCAAAAACTCTTTATTTCCATAAATACAATAAATGTACACTTAGAAAAGGTCAAAATATAAAGCTAAACACTGACACGGAAATAAAGTGATATTTTTGATTTCTGTCGCTTCGGTATGTAGACTAAAGTAAAGAAGCGACGAAGAAACCTTTAGCCTGTTAGTTGTTATTTTTCGAGTTGGAGCAAAACCCGTCCCAAGCATTTTTGTCCTCTAGATAATCTGATATTTTATAGTAAGCCTTTTTGCACAGCAAGGTTTTAACAATTTGTTTGAATTTATTTACTGATAATTTTTGCAACTCACTAGGAGTTTTGTTGTAGAAGCGTATACATTGCCCTTTAAAAGATATTTTAATTTTGTGTAGCCTAGTTGTGGGCACAGCGAGCTTATGTTTGTTTCTGGTATTCAAATTATGTTTATCGCTATTTTTAGGGAACTGACTTATATTTTTATGTGTGTACAACAAGTTTTCATAAATATATTGACATGGTACTGTCATTATGTTTATTTCTTTGAATTTATCACGCAGGGATTCTCTGGGACCCATATTATAGATTGCACGAACAGCCCTCTTCTGCAGCACAAATACGGTGTTAATATCTGCAGCGTTCCCCCACAGCAGTATACCATAAGACATAATACTCGAGTCCGTAACCTCTTGAAGCCGTGATATAAATAAAACTTCAAAGTCAACGCACTCAAAAGTTACAGCCGTTTATGTCCGAATGTTTTGAATTTTCCAAGGGAATCACATGCACACAAAACCATTAAGGTACTTCCCGTAGACCTAGAATCATGAAATTTGGTGACCAGCAAGGTCTTATTATATATTATTTATATATAAAGTAAAGGAAAAATCTGAAAACCATAAATAAAATAAATAAAAATAAGTAAATAAATAAGTTATAAGTATAATCAATTAATAATTAGTAATTTATTCACTTAAAAATAGTTTTAATGCTCGCCATGGAGCAAAACATATAGTGTACTCCTCGTTGACGTAGAATCATAAAATTTGGCAAGAAGCAAGGTCTTATAGCACAAGTAAAGGAAAAAATCCTAAAACCGTAAATTTGTAGTTTATTCATTTATCATTCTATTTTATGTCATTGCAGGAATCAAAAGTTTTTTTTGACTCTTGCAATGACATAAAATTGGTAAGTCATAAAATTTGGTAAGAAGCAAGGTCAGATAACACAAATGACGAGAAAAATCTGAAAATGGTTTTGTAGTTTATTAACAAAAAAAGTTCAACTATGGATTGAATTTATAAAAAAAGCAAAGTGTGTCTCTATCTTCAAATTCACTGAAAACTTTTCTAGTTCATGGTCATTCCAACGGTATGCCACATGTGTCAAAATCACAAAATCACATGTCAAAATCACAAAACATAATTATAGTGTTTATTCAAAAAAACTACCATTTTGAAAATTTTATATTTTTGTCTCATAAACGTGATGTAAGCATCTATGGTTCGGTAGAAGTTATGCCAAAGGGTAATTGGGGGTAAAATTGCAATTAGTATGGTGGCCTTTTGAACCCTCAACAGCATAACTTTTTAAGATTTTTTAGTATCGTGGCTTTTTTAACCCTCCCTAGATAACTTTTTCGATTTTTTTCCATGATTTGAATTATCTAGTGTAAATTTATTTGCACAAAGTAGCTTAAACCAATAAAGTAACTAAACAAACAAATCAATAAAATTAATCAAACTGAGGGAAAGTTGCTTCATCTTAGCCCACATCTTCACTTTCTTATGTGAGATGATGGTGCAATACGATACAATACAGTAATACAAAACAAACACTGACTTTGGTGACCATCCTGATGGCATCAAAATCTGAATTTACTAGCCTTAGAATGTTGCAGATCGCGGACTGCACCATTTTTAGGCTATAGTAAGTTTAGGTTTTGTGACAATAGAATCAAAACCATTGGTAGGTACTTGGTAGGTACGTAAATAAAAGATGATTATAAGCCATTTCATCACGTAAAAATATTATTTATTATTGACTTATATATAACCAATACTGATCTTAAACATGAGAATCCTAAATATATAAATGAAGTATCTCAGTTATCAATGTAATAACAGCGAACCCAAATTAATAGTAGCGTCCTGACAGGGTTTATAAGCACTGTGCACCCACTGAGACTGCCCACATACTCGTAAGAACAGTACCTGTACTGTCTGCATACAACCACAATAAATGATATGTACTCGTATGTGAAAAGTTCGGAGTATTCACAATGACAGATTATTTTAATTGACGCTTATTTTGTTACTAGCTTCTGCCCGCGGCTTCGCACGCGTTGTTTCTATGGAAACGTTCAAAGGTAATTTCTATCCCATAGGAACTGATTTATGGGATAAAAAGTATTCTATGTTTGATTCCAGGATAAGAACTATCTGTATGCAAAATTTCAGCCCGATCCGTTCAGTAGTTTTGGCGTGAAGACGTAACAAACATCCATCCATCCATCTATCCATCCAAACTTTCGCATTTATAATATTAGTGTGATGTATCTTCTGTAGTTTTGACTCATGTGGCATACTGGTGTGGCATTCTTATATAGGAATCAGACACACTTAGTTTTTAAAAATGTTATCTCAACTTGAACTCTCAGCTTTAAATGTTCACTTAACATTTTGCATGCTTCAAAATATTAATTTTATAAATAAGAGCTAACGTGCCAGATGTAATTTAAAAAAAATTGTTAGGCATATTATTTCGTACACATAAAGCTACAGCACTAAATAGTTCATATTTCTGAAAAAAAAAACGAAAAATCTTTAAAAAATCGAAAAATAGCCAAATGACTTTTCAGGGTTAAAAAAGCCACCAAGCTATTCCACTCCACTTTGTAGGAGCTACTCCCAATTGTCATATCGCAAACGTTGTGCCGAACACCCTGTATAATTTCTTTTAGCTTACGCGATCAGAGCAGATTATTATAAATAGTCATCCCGTGACCACGACAGACTGTAAACCTGTTGCAACATCGGGAAAAAAAGGGATAAAAACGCGATATATACCCGTGAATATGAATACTAACCCTGTATAACTACCTAGCAAAACGTGGTAATACCAGCACGATGATAAGCAAATAATAGGAATATGCAAATCTCACACGTAAGTTGAAACCAAATGCAAAGTGTGCTCACGCCCAGGGCCGGAGCCAGGCGCGCGACCGCACTCGCCCGGCGGCGGCGCGGCGCGGCCGCGGCGGGGCGGGGGGGACGGGGGTAGGGGGGGCGGTCGAATGCACACATTCAATTTTCCAATTTAAAGAAGCGTAAAGAGCACCCGGCGTTCATATGCGGCGCCAGAACTCTAGAAAAACCTGTCAGGGCTTCAGTTCTCATGGTAACGAGGTGCAACAATAGAGATATCGAATTTACGCGGAGATCAAAGGCGTTTTATCAGATGCAGAGCGGAACAGGCACTTCGATGCAGTGTTCGTGTTACTGTGGCACTATGAACGTTCGTGTTACTGTGGCACTATGAACGTTCGTGTTACTGTGGCACTATGAACGTTCGTGTTACTGTGGCACTATGAACGTTCGTGTTACTGTGGCACTATGAACGTTCGTGTTACTGTGGCACTATGAACGTTCGTGTTACTGTGGCACTATGAACGTTCGTGTTACTGTGGCACTATGAACGTTCGTGTTACTGTGGCACTATGAACGTTCGTGTTACTGTGGCACTATGAACGTTCGTGTTACTGTGGCACTATGAACGTTCGTGTTACTGTGGCACTATGAACGTTCGTGTTACTGTGGCACTATGAACGTTCGTGTTACTGTGGCACTATGAACGTTCGTGTTACTGTGGTACTATGAACGTTCGTGTTACTGTGGCACTATGAACGTTCGTGTTACTGTGGCACTATGAACGTTCGTGTTACTGAGGCACTATGAACGTTCGTGTTACTGTGGCACTATGAACGTTCGTGTTACTGTGGCACTATGAACGTTCGTGTTACTGTGGCACTATGAACGTTCGTGTTACTGTGGCACTATGAACGTTCGTGTTACTGTGGCACTATGAACGGTGATCTCGTGACGAATTATGCTAGCGGCGATAAATGAATCTCTCGATCTTTATTTTTCGTTGTAAGCGTCAACCTGAAAAAATCACTGAGGAAATTCCAAACATGAACGTTTCTGCCGGGCTCTGCATTCTCATGATATTTCCATTCCGGCCCACCTCGCGCCCACCTCGCACCCACCTCGCGCCCACCTCGCGCCCACCTCGCGCCCACCTCGCGCCCATCTCGCACTCACTGGTGCTCGTATCGGCACAGGTGCAGCTAACGCAATTATGCCATATCCCATATTGCTTTGCCATTGCAGCCTGTATAAATAAATACTGCGCTTGATTTGTGTGGTAAACTCACTTGGAAAATTAAGGCTAATATTGTATATGCACAACAAAGCAAACCAATCAATAAAATTAAAAAAAAAATTCTATAACTCACTAGTGAGTTATAGCAATGAAAAAGTCACAGTTTGATTATGGGTGTCATTCTATGCCTAATTGCGGTGATCATAGAGCCACTTTGTGAGCAAGTGTGTTGAAAAAATTATTTATTCTTACACGAGGAACTATTATGACATTTTGAAGTGCACAAAATCTCACTTTTAAGACAATAACACTTTTTAGTACACATTAATAATAAATAGTACACGTAATACATTTATTGACAAATCCTTGACCTGCCCCCGTAGATTGCAGAGTACCTACATTACCGGCTGCGCATTATTGTATAGAATACCTAGGAAAGTATAAAATAAATAATATTTCATACATTACCTAGGTATTGTATAGAATACCGGATTATACAGATTGCCGGTAACATATTATTATACATTACGTAGTTTGACCAGGACCAAAGCCAAACTATCTAGCTTATCTCCCTCTACTTCATATTGAAAATATTTTATGTGCAATATTTCACGGACAAATAAGTTTGAATAGTTGAATTCACAAAATACATTACTCTGAGCTATCAATCTTCATTCATACCAAGAACAAACACAACACCAATTATGAGAACGTCTTGACTCGTAATAGACACATAAAATAACTCGCGCGTACTGTCAGATGCGGAGTGAGGTGTTGTGGAGTGTTCGGTACATCGTTACAGCATTACAGCAGCACGTCGGAGGAGGCTGCCAAGCCGGGGTAATCGAGAGCCCTCACACGTGCCCATAGGACTCTCACTCTATGTCTCGGGAATCAAGGGCCAGGGCGGCCGTGCGAGATCTAGGAATGCTAAGTCTTGCTCTGTGGCTCATCTGTCTATGTTGCTCGAGTAAATATAGTTCAATGTATAATGTTTGACCATAGGGTTCGCAAGGAAGAATTGGGAGTACAATAATAAAACGTAATTGAGATGGACCGCAAACGTTGTCAACCGTGGGTCGAAGCGCTTTGATCAACGTACACAGAACTAGACAACGTACACAGAACTAGACAACAAACAAACATAAGCCTCAATTAGTTGCGAGCTGTCCAATCCGCAATGTAACAAGACGTTGTCTTTGTCTCGGCTAGATCACGTGTCTAACTGAGCTCGTACGTAAGATCAACAAGGTGACTCCGTGCGGACTGCGGACACCCGTCCACTTATATCGTATCACATCACACTCCGGGCAGTGTCCGACCGGAGCAGTAACGCAACTTTACGCAGATCACAATCAAACACATCTTTTAATTTAGCAAATGAGCGGTGCCTACCTACGTGTGTTTTCTATGTTAAATGTACCTCTTCTTTAAGTCTTAGGGAAAATAATTGTGGTTTTAGCACCACAATTATTTTCTATTCTTAACAAAAATATGCAAGCTGCGAGGGGTTGTAGCTTTTCGTAAGCTTATTATTAAAGTAAAATAAAAGTAAAAGTAGGTCCATTTATTGCAATTACATGTAAAAAGATGGTAAATACAGAAAATAAGAAGGAATGTAATTTGCCCTTTTTGGGGCATGCAATTAATTATCTTATTAATTGACATGCAATACATAATTAATTTATATAAAAGATACTAGTAAACTAAATTTAATAAACAAAAAATTGGTTGTCTGTAAAGTCGGTTTACTGACGATAGTTGAACGTGACAACTCAGAGCGAGGTAACGCCGCATGACGAGGTAACGCCGCATGACGTCATGTTTTTTCGTGCGTGCAGCCGGCTCTATCGAATTATAAGACGTTGTCACGTCAAAATGTTAAGGTAGAACAACCCTTATCACTTATGGGTATGAAAAATAGATAGTAGCCGATTCTCAGACCTACTGAAAATTCATATAAAATTTGGTAAAAATCAGAAAAGCCGTTTCGGAGGAGTAAGGTAACTAACATTGTGACACGAGAATTTTATATATGTATATATAAGATTTATCGGGTATTTATCATTATACCTTTTGTTTCCCCTACGTTTCCATCGCCTTGCAGTAATAGTGGTCACGAGGCGACACAAATCGCGAAAATTTAAAACAGTTTTCGTAAGATGCCACAATTTAGTACTTATTGTACTTCTTTCAACACGTGCAGTCTGTGGGCCAGATATACACAAAAAGCCTATAGCGCCTTACGCGTCCAGTACAATAACGGCTCCAGGATGTTGTTGAAGCTGCCGCGGTACTGTGGCGCATCAGGGATGTTCGCGGACGCGCACGTGGATGGGTTCCACGCAATTATGCGCAAGCGGGTCGCATCCCTGGCGGGCCGCATGCGCTGCAGCTCCAACTGCCTGCTGGCCGCCGTGGCGCAGGACCTCCGCTCCAGTATCATGGGCCACTGGATGATGATACTGAAACCGGTATCATCGCTGGTGGCTCAATGATCTGCCACAGTGTTAGGCTTTATTTAATTTAATTTGATTTATTTGATTGTGTATTATTATGATTATTATATTTTATTTAAATGTGTAATTGTGTATTTAAAAAATGTCTATGGATTTTGTAAGTCTGAAATAAATGATTTTTATTTTATTTTATTTATAACGCACTCCCCTCTTCCGCTCGCATTCCGCAGGAGGAGAGTAGCTCTCGCGCGAGCTCGCGACCACGCCGCGCCGCCCGCGCCGCGCCGTGGAAGTTGTGTTACTGTGGGCGGGGCGGGGTGTACTACAGTTACTGATGAGCAGACGCTTCAAGGCAATCTCTCGCTAGGGCGCGTCGCGTCGCGGATGCTCGATTAGGTTTCTTCGGGGACGTGCGTCCGTGACGGAGGGTCCGCCGCGCCCCGGGTCCGGCGTATCAGCGGCCTACTGGACCGAGAGCCATGTTTGTTTCATGAACCTTCCGTGGAAACTACTGGGGAAGTTTTAGTTTCCAGAATTTTGGAACATTCCAGAAGCGAGGCAAGTGGGAATGTCCCAGACTCAAGCTCGTTTTTTCAAACTAAGCTACAGGTTAATTTTATCACACTAATATAAACTAATACTACTAACATAACTACTACTAACATAACTACTACTAATATAAATTAATACTAACTAATAAAAACTAATATAAAAACTTCCGTAGTTTGACGAATTCATTATGAATGTAAGCGGGTTAACTACGAACCTATTTTATGTTGGAAGAACACCAACGTTTCATCCCTTAGCGAGGGACTTCATCAGGGTGAGTGCGGCCAACACAAAATAGGTGCGTAGTTAACCCGCTTACATTCATAATGAATTCGTCACACTACGGAAGTTTTTATAGTAAAAAACTAGCTTTTGCCCGCGGCTTCGTACGCGTTGTTTCTATGGAAACGTTTTGAGGTTATTTCTATCACATAGGAACTGATTTATGGGATAAAAAGTGGCCTATGTTTGATTCCAGGGTTAGACTTACCTGTATGCAAAATTTCAGCCTGATCCGTTCAGTAGTTTTGGCGTGAAGAGGTAACAAACATCCATCCATACATCCATCTATCCATCCAAACTTTCGCATTTATAATACTAGCTGCCGCCCGCGGCTTCGCACGCGTTGTGTCTATGGAAACGTTAAAAGGTGATTTCTATCCCACGGGAATTGATTTATGGGATAAAAGTAGCCTATGTTTGATTCTAGGATTATAATTATCTGTAAACAAAATTTCAGCCCGATCCGTTCAGTAGTTTTGGCGTGAAGAGGTAACAAACATCCAGCCATCCATCCATCCAGACTTTCGCATTTATAATATTGGTGTGATTAGTGGGATTAGTGTGATAATAAAAAGTAAGTAGGAAAATCAACTACATTTTACAACAACTACCTTCATCTATCGAACTTGATAAAATTCCTAAAAATATTATGTAAGTACATAGAATTGATAAGCCTAAGAGGTCCTTTCCTCTCAATGTTTTCTTAGTTTAGGAAGTTTTTCCTCCGAATATTTTTGCAAGACCTACAGTTGATTTGTTTTTCGTATCAGAGTATCAACTTCCATTGCGAGCCAGATAGGAGTCTTTAATTCCTCAGTACCCGCATTAGCCTCCAAAGTGAACAAAACAGCGTAGCAATTGTCTTAGATCGGTACTTACTTACTTGCAAATGAGACGTTCCAGAGTAATGGGTAGTCGGGGACTCGGCCCAGACCAGACGTCTCCCGGCTCACGTGCTCACGTACTCACGTGCCACTGTCTCGAGCAGTGGATCTGCGTACTCGGCATGTCGACCATTGGATATATTGGACAAGTTTGCTCATTGAAAGACATTCCCGACGGGTGTGGTAGGTGACCGGAATGCAGGGAACTGTAACTATTCTCACCTAAGTTGGGTATGCAATTGAAACCTTGTGGTTTCATGTAACTTTCGTTTCGTGAAAGCCATGGCATGCGAGGCGTGGAGTCGCAACGACTTTGGACAGTAAAAGTTCTGGGCATTCCTAAGTATCATATGCATCTTAAACTATGTGAATTTAACCATCGGCCTTTACAATAATATAACCAAACAAAATATCTAAACATTTGCTTACTACTCAATGTATAAAATTAGTGCTTTGTTCACCACACTAGTGTCCATAGTCTAGAAGTTCCTGCGAGTCGTTCAGTCCATGGACAGGCCAGTGTTCAATGTCAGCATTACAGAAGAGGCGGCAAGCGTCCTTATGGCTGCCTGAGGTCAGCGTCATCGCCGCACGGTGCTGCCGCCGATGTGTCACCCTGATGGATTGAGGCGATACACATTCCACTTTTGTAAAATACCTAGACACTATAAAAGAAATAAAATAAATTGTTTTGTTTATTCAGATACAATAAACTCGCTGTGCCCACAACTAAACAAAATTAATGTATGTATCTTTTAAAGGGCAATGTATACGCTTCTACAACAAAACTACAAAAATATATCAGTAAATAAATTTAAACAAATTGTGAAAACCATCATCGGAAGGAGTAGGAATATGAGACATATTTGTCGCTTTTTTTTGGTGACACCTCATTTGTGTCTACTATCATTCTAGGCCTTTTCTTCTAAGACGTCAATGGTTATCGATTACTTTTATCGTAATCATAATGTAACCGCCTGTACTAAGCCTACAGAGTGACCTTAAGGAGTCTAAAGAGTTAGAGCCCGCTTTCTATAGCGTCGGTATGTATTCGAATACACCAGAACCGTAAAAACAACCGGTGTGTTTTAGACTCGGACTGACTGGTAAAGCAACCAGTTTGGCTAGGTAGAGGACCCCTTGTTAGCAAGCCGCGCACGTAGACGCAGGTACCCAATGATAAATTATTCCTTTCAATAAAACATAGCATACTAATCTCTATTGCAAACTCATTTTGATTGAATACACTAAAGTCAAAGGTTATTTAATATTATTTCACATCGCAATAATACTTGAATGAAATCCATTTAAAAAGTTGCGAATCACGTGCTCAGGGCTACACAAAAACAGAGCGCAGAAGTTTTCTCTCGCACGCTAGAAGCTCATCTGTATTCTGAGTACAAAGTCCTGCCTTTTCATCTTCATAAATTACGTGAAAAAGTTTATGCTAAATTTAATTATCTCGTTAACACTTTAAAGTGGAGAACTACTATCATGCCCTGAAGAATTGAACGAGGGTGTCTGACTTTTTTGCTATTTAAAAGTTTTTGTTCAACGTCGCCTTAAAAACAACGTCTTGAAGCGTTGTTTAACTTTCCCCCTCCTTCAGTTTCCTTGCTCTTGCGGGAGGGGGAGTGGGGGAGGGGGACAAAGACAACTATTGTGATAGAACAGAAGCGGCCACAATGAAAACAGTGCCAATGTACTTGCACTCTATGTTAATTGGGTTTAAGCTGAATTTACTAGCACGCTCGTGTAGCTTCAAAGTTGCAAGTTTCTTATGAATTCTTTGGAAGGTGTTTTTGTTGCACCTGTTTACTTCACAGACTGATAATAGGTAACTTTAGAACATCTTTTGTTACGTTCAACACAGTGCTTTCTTAAGTCATTTACAACGGGATATTACCATGATTTGCGTTTTGAGCCTCCAAAGATTTCGGCACGGCACAGATCACGGAGTAACTGACGGCACTGCGAGTCAGTTGTTATTGGCAGATATACCGATCTACCCTTATTTTCTGTCTTTTGCTACGACCGTTACCACTATCACCGTCGTCATTATCGAACGCAACTCGATCACTACACACAACACTGACTACGGTATCAGAACGCGGTTTTGGCACATACTCATACCAGGGTTCCAGGTTCCGGATAAATGGAAACCGTTTTCTCGGTTGAAGTTCTTGTGTTTGGTAATCTCAATGGCCTCCTGTACCAATCTTGGTATGTAATGTAGCTTTGTTGAGATTATTTGTGGGTTGTGCAACTCGATCCAGTGGTTTGAACCAGACTCCAGAAGATGCTCCGCTATGGTAGACTTCTCAGTTGCCTCATTCTTTACCGCTCGGATGTGCTCCTTGACTGTGCAGGCAAGAGTGCGCTTCGTTCGGCTTATACGAGCTTCCACAGCTGCAGTCAATCTTGTACACCTGTTATGTGTCATGGTAAATATCCTGTTGTATATGACTTCAGTGTTAATAACCCTGCTGGATTTAAAAGTTATACAGCGCTGTTTGTATATCTATTAACTAAATATGTATATTATTTATATCTTACTTATTTTGTCTATCTAAAGAAGATTTTAGGTACAGAAATTCTGCCTACGTATAATTTTCCAACACTTTCAGTAGGTAGGTTCAGTAGTCATTTTCAGTAGGTAGAGTTCGTTATCTACCTGACGAACAAGCAATACCTACCTATCTACAACCGTTACCATTTTGACTACTCTTCCATCGGCCTCTACGTCAAGTATCGGAGCAGTGTGAGAGACAACACTAGTTTAGGTTTAGAAGACGTGAGACAAGCGCGTCGTCGCCGTGTGGTGGTTGGGTTGGAATCAGCGCAGACGAGACGAGTGACCGCGGGTAATGCGGCCCCATTGCCGCATTCAGGGCTGCTGCCGAGTGCGGGCGCCACAATCGTCCTTACCGAGACGCTATCCCTTTATACTTACCGCTACGAAAGCCTCTCTGGCTATTTATCTCTAAATAGAGAGGAAATTGGGAAATCAGCAGAAACTTCGGGTCTTAACTTCTTCGAATGAATGCGGAAATAAGTATCTACAATATTGAAGGTTCTTTCTGTTATCAACATAAAATGACTGTAGAGTTGTAGAGGCTCTGGGTATGTAATGTTATCTTTACTATCCTTATCGTTATTGTTATATCATCCAGGTTTATTGCAAGTAACGTATATGAAATGTAGGCATGGAAGATTTCACGCATCACTGGTTATATCACTAGTGAAAACATAAATCACGTGCCACACCAGTTACATGCATCGAAACCGTGAGTTACTTATAACGCGAGCGTGATTTTTCACGCGGGCTAAGCTACATTACAATTCGCAGAATTCTATCGTGCGAGAGAGACAAAGCTACAGCATGCGACTGTAGCGACACCGTGCCACTAGCGAGAAGAGAGAATTCGTTTAAGTGAAATTGCATCTTATTCTCAACACCATTAGGCTTTAATTTATCTGGAGTATTTTTAAAACTTGCTTACTGCTTAGATAAATAACGCTACGTTACAAAAACTTCATATGAAAATGAGTCTTATTTTAAAGACGTTAAGGTGCTCATTTAATGTAGGTACACACTTGAAATTTATAATACCAGTGAAATCACGTTGTGAGAGTTTCACTTCATTTCACTCACTTGTATTCTTTACTTATTGCTGCTGCACGTGCATGCCGCGTTTTCAGTCGCGTGTTATTTTAAACTAAGCTCACCTGAGATTGTCTGTTAATACAGAAATAAAGTTGTCGTCCTAGTGTTTTATAATTACTTAAACATCCCCAGCCTGTCGAAGTATGAGGGAAAGTTCATTAAAGAAAACACGTTTTATTGTCAAAAAAACATCGCCGATTAGCTAAGCGATAAGTTCTGAATCATATCACTATCACTGCAACATGTAACAGGCGGAAAAAATGCACCCACTGTGATAATAATCATCACTAATGAAATATAACGACCGTGATTTATCACGCGTGATATAACCGTGACAGAAAAAAATAACTTCGCGACGTGATAGTGAAATAAAAGTAGCTATAACTTCCATGCCTAATGAAATGCCAGTATTATGTTACGCTGTAAACTCAAGCCCCGTCGTTACATTTTGACTCTACTCTATAAAAGCTGAACAAAGCTAAACTACAAACATAAATGAATCCTTTATTAAAATAAAAATCTTTTTGCTGAAAACGGGACGGCGTGGGTAGGTTACCTTTATGAATGGCTGGAAAGTATTCTTCGTCGACACGAGGGAATTTCACAATTTCAGAGCAGTTTTTGCCGAGTCACAGACAAATAAAAACTATTCTGTATGGGTTGGTGTGGCGCGGGCGAGGAGGCGAGGAGGCGAGGAGAGAGGAGAGCGCACGATGGAACCAATTGAGATTGATGAGACTTGGGACTATAGTGACGTTTTAGGTAAGTTGCTGATAGAATCGCACATTCCTGTCAATAGGAGATTATGTATATATATATTATTGAGATTAAATTGTTTTTTTATTTATGTTATGAAAACGTGAGTTAGAATCTGGCACCCCTGCCCTCGCCCGATACCTATTGATTATCCAGCGGAGCCAGGCGCGACACGTCGAGAGCCTGCCACTATATTCTACGTGACATCGCATAGTTCCCCATATTTCATTCCACACTTTCAGCATATTCTAAATTCCCTTCGTTGCCAAAGCTCGCCAAAATTTTGCATAAACAGAATCGTTGTTTCAGAATTTTGTCGCTGGAAATATTAGTCGAAATAAGAATAAAACGTGCAAAGATTTTTAGGTCCTGGTGTTTTTGTGTTGCGCGGTGCAGTACCGCCGCGCTCTCTGCCACTCCACGCATTCACAAACGAGGCGCGATCCAACGATTATCACCACAAAAGTTGGCACTTTTCCGTTTATTTAGAAGTTCCCGCTATAGAACCTTTTGGAAAGCTGCCGAAAGCTGTTCTCAAATTGGAAATTACAACTTTACAACGGGAAGTTTCCGTATTATCTGGTATTGTTTTCGCGCCGGCCGGTGGCGTCGCACCTTCCTAACTTTTAAATTAGAATTTCCACTGTTATTGCTCAATCATGGCTAACTTTAAACTCTGCGACATTTTATTTTTCGTTTATTGTGTTTAGATTTACCTAACAGTACTAAAGTAATACCATCTTAAAAATACGTCGATTTCAAAGGCGCTGGGTAGAAATGTTCTCAGAAAGCATTCCTTTGAAGCAATCGGAGCGCTATCAGCATGTCTTTATGTCGCGAGGCGAAGAGCCCGTACTCGCATGAACGCGACTCGATTCCGTCAAATGAAACCAAACCCCCACCTCCCTCGCAAATTCGTCATATTATGTATTATGGTTTATTTCAAGAATTGTAAAGAATGTTGCTTATAAATGTTGTTTTATTAACGGTAGGAAAAAATAATAAAACTTAGTAAAAGTAATTTATCCACGAAAATAATCGAATTAACGCAGCAGTGAACTGTCAACTGGTACAATTCGGATAAATCATTCTTAGAACCACGTTCAAAACTTTCACTGAATTTTTAGAGAAATGTTTCCTTAGCATAATATCTGGATATTGTAATCTGCTGCATGACGGCGGCATGGTTACCCGCTAGCACAGCTTGCTGAATGTGCAGCCGCAGTGCGCTCCCGGGAATCGAACCGGCTACGGAACAATAAATACTGGCGCATGAGCTATGGATGCTGCCTTATCTTGGAGCTCCAATGGGCACAGCGCGGGTAGTTTATGCAAAGAGCTTGTATTTTGTGCATCGTTTTATTTAATTTATGTTTATCGTTAGATTATCAAGATTTTATAGTTCATCTAGTTTCCAGCTCTGATCTCATATCAGTCTCTTTTGTTGCCGATGCACTTAAAATAAATAAATAATGCTGGACACATCATCATCATCTACAGCCCCAAAGAAAGCAGAATTGCCGAACACCAATTCTGGTGCTAGATAACTGATATACTTTGTTTTCTTAGTATAGAGACATTATTAACAAAGAAAATTACAATCAAATAATAGAAATAAATAAGAACTAGTATATACAATTTTGTTGATTTATTTATTCAAAAACAGACGTTATTGATATTATCAATTGAAACAATTGAGCTAACTGCAGACTGTTGCAAGCAATAATCTACAGGCCGAAGAGCCTCGGTAAACCACAGACCTCGACTCCAAGGGGAGCAAAGGTGGAGGCTCTGTTGAGACCTGCATATTTGCGCCTCTTGGAGTCGAGACTCTAGGTGCGTGGGGTACTGATATACTTAAATACATTATTAAACATTATATTGGTATTTTTAATCATACCCAGAAAGCATACAGAACACTCGGAACAGATTATTTGCAGATCGTATAAACATTTTGCCGTACACATCCAAGTTGTCAAGGGTTGGTGTTACCAACCCTTTAGTTTTAATTTAATGCAATCTACGTTTTCTTCTGACTCAGTGTAAAAGAACAAGAGGTCTATCTATAAGTACCTAAGAGGGTAGGTTGCCAGCAGGATATCACATCGTCATGACGCGTGACACAGAGGTGGTGCCTTAACGGTCCACCTGCAGGACCTGCAGGTGGACATGTGTATCGCAGCTCATGAAACTGTAAATCTCTATCAGTAGGCCTATTTTGTGACTAGTCTAACTGCCCGTATTTGCGGGCGTGTTTGCCCGCGCTATTTGCGTTGCATTTAGCCGGGATTAAGCCGCGCCCGCCTTGTTTGATCTGATATCCAGATCGCGATGAGAGCCGCCCGATAATAGCGCTCTATGTAACTAAATACACGATGTTGATCGACTACAAATACATTAGCTTGATTGTTTGTGCTTGCAGGTGGCGGAGGCCTGGGCCCGGCTGACAGGCTGAGGCACATACTTAGCTGAGACTCAGCGATCAGAACTGTGTCTTGGCTCTCGATAAGAGAAGTCTCCGTCCACATTTTGGTCTGTTCTGTGCAGTTTTCCACTGAGACATAATCACAATGATGTTATAGATGCGAAAAATTTGATGATTGGATAGATAGATGATTTGTTACTTCTTCGTGCCAAAATTACTCTACGGAGCGGGTTGAAATCTTGCATAATTATAGGTAGCTGGAATAACATATAGGCCAATTTATATCCCATAAATGAGTTTCTGTGGGATAGAATTAACTTTTAATCGCTTCCATAGAAACAACGAGTGCGAAGCCGCGGGCAGAAACTATTGGTTACATTAAACTAAGATCTTCGTACCTTGATGGCATTTATCTATACTAATATTATAAATAGGAATGATTTGATTGTCTGTTTATTTGTTTGTATTGAATAGGCTCCGAAACTACTGAACCGATTTGAAAAATTCTTTCACAGTTAGGAAGCTTACTTTTCTGGGAGTGACATAGGCAATATTTTATCCCGGAATTTCCACGGGAACAGGAACTGCGCGGGGGAAACCGCGAGGCGATCCTCTAATTTAATGTAAACTTAATATTATGTAATGCAACTGCAACTCATAAAGTATTTGAGTATTTAGGTTCGTTTGAAACTCCGCAACCTCGAGCGATTATGTCTTTGACCGCAATACTATAATCTGTGCAAATTCAGCGCAAAAAATAAAAATAAATTGCTGAACTTTACACGGTACTCATTCCTGAGTTTATGTTCTCAATTTATTCAGCACATAAAATGAATAATTCAGGCTACAATAAGTGTTATTTAGTGAGTTATGTCAGAGATCTTGCGCTCGCGTACGATAATGATCCAAGCTTCGCGAGGTGTGGACCCGGAACGCAAGACATTGTCTCGGCCGATAGCGGGGACTGTTTCACTAACTGTGAGGAAACTACTTACTCTCTGGTAAAGGGCGGACCTCTGGCACTCTGGCATGGAAAAGAAATAGTGTACTTTGCTATGGAGGTAGGATAGTTATGTCACGAGGAAATTGTTATGAGATTAAAATTGAAACGTTTGTGCAAAGTAAAGTGACACTACGATGTAGCTACGACTAAAAACTCCTGCGATTTATCAACGAAAACCAGCAGATAGGTAACCTGCTAAGGGAAGTAAGCAGTGGCATTAGATGATTGGTTTCTAGTCAGGATCACCCAGTTTCAAGGGTCTCCATTGCATGTTTTCACCACAAAGCAGAGCCGGAAAGGAGAGAAGATGTGTAGACATCAAAACCTGTCTGAGTTTAAAACAAAACAGTCCGTTTTCTTTTGTTGACATAATACAGAATGATAAAAAACTGCTTATAAACCGCCATGACACTTGGAAGGGTAAGCGTCGAAATTAATGACGATCAAGGTACAAACAAAATGCAGACGGTCCTCAATTACGGCTTTGGAAGTTCACGGGAGCATTTCCTTTGCAATAAAGCGAAGGGTGCTGCAATCCGTGTCTGTAGTCAGTGGTCTGCGGCGCGGAGGTGCAAAACGTAAATGTCACCGACGACACTTTAAAATGTTCTGAGAGAAACAGAAATAAGGAGCGTTTTTTGTCCGTTGTCTGCGGAACGAGTTCAAATTAAATTATAGCTGGATGTCGCCGGTGAATAACGAACGTTTTGTATCTGCGCTACATTTGTGATTTTATTTAAAACTAAAGTGCAGGTAAAAATGGCCAAAGTAACCAGCTCAAATCCAAAACGAATACGATAGGTACAAATAAACTTATTATTGCACACCATGCAGGGAAAACACAAACGAAAAAGGCAGAGATAAAGTGGTAGGTACTATGGAAAAAATCTTGGAACAAATCGCTTTTAGCAAGAAGCCAAAACAATCTCAACTCGGATTGCCCATTTTACTACCTAAATAAAATAGCTTATTAATCCTTTAGATAGCTCTATACTCTACCAGAGTGCCCAACTGCGGGCACTGGTGATCACCACAAGTTCCCAGTAGGACATCGCGGCAGCGTCATTATGTAGGTAAGGAGGGTGAACCGGTAACAAATGAGCTCGCTGCAGCAGCACGGCGCCGCGGCGCCGCGGCGCTGACAACTGAAATTAATGAGCTAACGATAATATGCATGATGGCGGCGGATTTATAGTGCATTGCAATGATGACTGCTTGTAGGTGTAGGACATCGCGTTGTGATAATAATGTAAGCTTACTATTTGCGGGTTTAGCTGGGAGAATGGAACCCGCGCCGCAACGGCCCGCAACCGTGACAGTTGGCGACCTACTTAACACCACCACCACGTATTACGCACCCGTACGTATATTCATATTAGAGCTCATATACGACTTATTAGATGGTCAGATTCTACATGCATATGTGCATGCACATGGTACAGAACACCGACTACTTCATTAAATTGCATTGTATCGTAAAACCGTAAAAACCGGTATGTCATATTTTTATGCAAGGTGAAAACAAATAACTGTAAGACACGACGTACAAGGTCCTTCCAAAAAGGTGTTATTTCTGCGCCAGCCTTCCTTCCATCACGCAGAATGGCGGCTCGGCGCGCGTCTCGCAAATACCCTCTAAATCTCTCTCGTTTATATGAACCCTTCATATCCTTCCGAATGGCTCTGAATGTCACAACTACCGCCATAAGAACGCAGCCGATTTCATTTGCGGGGCTCGCGCCCCTGGCTCCGGCCCCAGCTGGCAGTCGTCCACTCGGACCTTCTGTTACTATGTTAATACAGATTATTCTACCTGAATATAAGGTGTACGCGGTCTTACGATACATTGTTTTAGGCTCGTTGGATGGATAAAACGTATCTGTAAGGTAGTTTGTAAGCGTGTTTTCATTTCAAATGATATCTTTGTTATGTTAGTTATTACCAACCAAATTTATTACCTAAATGAACCAATATTTTAGCAAAGCCTCACATTTTAAATATACCACTATTCAAATAACACTTATTTATTTGATCGTAGCGATGTTCAAACACGTAGTACGTAAGTCAATAAATCCCAAAATACGGAACTCTACAAATAACTTTTCTCGCAACCTCTGGGCATTGTACCTTTTCAGTAGAAAGTGTGTTGAGAATAGTGCCTATTGCAGTGAACGAAGGAGTATACAATTGCGAGGATGTTCCTCCTCCCCCCGCTCCTGTCCCGTTATGAGTGAACATCTCACCGGGAGGTACCTACAATTTCTTCCTTGTCTCCCAAGCGGCGCAGAATGCAATAAATTCTCCGCTGAGATTGAGGCTACGAAGAATGCGTTGGAAAGAAGCTTCCATTTCTATTTCTTCTACGAGTTTTGTTAAGTAGAGTATTAAGTACATATATAAGCGTGGGTAGATTCATAGATGTCTATCGAGTACAAAAATAGAATTTTCCGAATATGTAAACCGAATATTGGCTAGAGCCCTGAAATAAAGCAACGGTATTTTTATCTGGGTTCTTAGTAAATGTCAGTCCGTTGGTTTGTATAAATTGAGATGCATTGTGATGCATGCGATGCGAGGCGAGGCGGCCGCGGGCGCGCCAGGCCTGGCCGCGCTGCCGCGTGACACACCGCACAATGGCACAGTTATGAAATCACGGTGATGTACGAGTACGCTGGGCTCACGTGACGCTCGCACGTCCGGTCCCAATCTGTTCTGATTCTGTTTGTTTCGAAAGCAAAGCTAAAACTAAAAACCAGGTGGAATTGTTAACAAAACAAAGGGACAGCCTTTTCCCCCGTGGAACATTTGGAAGCATGTTTATAAAAGCAAGCGAGCGACACGCGCGCAGTCTGATTACTATACTGCTGAGTCGATTGTGCCGGTTGTCGGCGAGTCGGGGCCGTCTAGGATCGCTAAAACGATTTGGTTTTGTTTCACAAAGCGGAGTGTTGCCATCAGCGCCATCGCCGGACACCCGTCATTTAGCGCGGGACAAATGGCGACAGTTGTCCAGTTTACTCGCCGAGGGACGACACAATGCCGGCTTTTGATTACTTTACATCATTTTGAAAATTAATTGTTATTATTACGCTGTGGTATTGTGGCTATGTGCTTCAACCACATTAAACACTGCACTGTTACCTCGGTCATAATTTGGATGAAAATGGAGGAACTCATAGACATCGACCGAGATTGACATACCTACTCTCATATTGAACACGCCCTAGAAAAACGTTAATTTTCAAATGAACGTTCCCATCACTGAACCTATTTACAATCACAACATCCGGCATAAGGAATCCGGACTTTTTACAGTAAAGTAGTCTTCTTGACTCGGGCGTCCCTTGCAGGGCGGGCGGGGTGCGGGCGGGGGCGAGACAATATTTGTACAGTTCTGTCAGGGTCGTGGACCAACATAAATAAGGCGGCTGTTTTTGTCGACGAGTGTACCTACGCTGACCTCGTTAGGATAGCTCTATCGTTTCACAACACATTATTTAGACTATATTATGATGTTTTGGTTCGACATGTTTCAAGACAACTATTCTATCAATATCGTTGGCCTAACCAGCGCAGAATCTAAGCCAACACCTGTCGATTGATGAAACATGACACGATGAACAAGCAGAGCTTTAAATAAATTAGTTGCGAACCCGCCGCTCTCAGCCGCCGCGGAGCCGACTTGCCTCCACTTCGAGAGCTCTTAATCCGTATATCCAGGTTAAGTTTTAAAGTGAGCGCTAACTTTGAGTATTGGTTAACTTGTTAAGTCTCGAGGCGTTGTAACATGTAAATAAATAACAGAGGTTGGAACTTCATTTCTTGTGTCGTGCTGATAATGTGCCCCAGATCAGACCTGAAATAAGAAGTAGATCGCAAGCAAGCACCGTGACTGGCTGATGACCTTCTCCTACTGAACATAGTCATTGTAAAGAGTAAGGACTCTCACACCGAACTCGCTAAAGAATTTTAGGTCTATAGCAAGGTCTATAATTTTAATTATCCCATAATTGTAAAAGTTCATTAAACTTCTACTTCCTAATCCGTGGGTTGCCGCCCTTAAACCACACGCAAATCGACCTGTATCATACGTTAGACAAACACAAACGAGCTCACAGTCGATGTTTATCCAATAACTCTGTTAGTGAAGGGGGAGGGGGAGGGGGAGGGGAATGGGGAGGCGGGATCTGCCAAAGCCCATGTTTGGGGATCATCGCTCGCTTCTAATAACGCATTAGATGCTTGTCTAATGTACGTACGGGTAATGTCTTGAAAGCCGCGTGCAAGAGCGAGCGCGCACGGCACAGGGGTGAGGGGAGCGAACTCAGAACTATTATAATAAGTTTATTAATTAACCAGCAGTAAAACTCCTACGTAGAGTGGATATAGAATATTTGTGAAATTATGTGCCATTTTATCGGAAGAGGCTTTTCTTATAAAATGTAATAATAACATATAATAAAAATATTTTACTTACCGTATTTCTTGAGGCAATATTAGAATATTGCCTCAAAAAAAGTTGGCCATAACTTATACATAACTACGTTAGATATAACTGACGCACAAACCTGTCGCCCAATCGAACAGTAACTATAATTATACTTAGATTGCGAAGTACCTTTGCCTTGGTGTCGATGCCTGGTGCAGTAAAAATGTTCAGATGTCCAGTAAGTAATGTCCGGGGTGCGCCCGCGCTGCGCCTGCGCCGGACTCGGCCAGTAATCGGATCGTGGTCGCGGCCGGTCGCGCCCACTCGATTACTCCGACCGGACTCGCTCCCAGCCCGTGTTGCCAGAATATCAGATAAATTGATTATGATGGACGTTCCACAAGACGAGCTACGCAAGGTTTATGTTATAGGAACGAGATCGTCCAACCGTTTGGTTGTATTATACTAGCTTTTTCCGGGATAAGTAATATATCCCTCGCTTTAACCGCGAAAGTGTTTATGGGTAACAAATAGACAGAATGATACTCAGACAGATGTAATTTAGTATGTCCGCAACA
The DNA here is from genome assembly GCA_963564075.1 of Eupithecia subfuscata. Classification (NCBI taxonomy): domain Eukaryota; kingdom Metazoa; phylum Arthropoda; class Insecta; order Lepidoptera; family Geometridae; genus Eupithecia; species Eupithecia subfuscata. The sequence continues at coordinate 18,056,519 of OY751101.1, forward strand.
TACATATTATTATGTAAGTTTATTGAAGTTTTAGACTTAGCTGTATTCATTCATAGGGTAAACGTGTTTTTGAGTGAAGACCGCACCTCTGCAAACGTAGTGTAGGACGCCCTCCGACCAAATGGGATGACGATCTGCGAAAGACTGAAGGTAAATGCTGGATGCAGCAAGCTTAAGACAAGGCGCTATGGCTCTCATTAGGAGAGGCCTATGTCCAGCAGTGGACTAATGTAGACTGATAATGATAATAATGATGTATTCATTCAACTGCTTGTAAAAAGAGAAATTGACGTGAATATTAAATAACACATTCACCTATAATAAAGTACTCTTCACGCGAGAAATGATACCACGGTCGAACGCCATTTACTGCCCTATTTACGTCATTTTTGACCGTAAATAAAGCAGGCAAATGACCATCCTTGGTTCCGGTTTACGAGCATTGCGAATTAGCTGGCGTTAGATTATTTATAGCTTAATGAGCTTATAGGCGGGGAGAGAGCCATTATGATGTTAAGGTGATTACGGTTCTTTCATACAATATCCTAATTTAATAGGTAGAAAATAAAATGATGAAAATGTAATTATGTACGATATTTATACAGGTATTCTTTATTTCGCGCTATTCATTCATACATAATGAACACTATTCCGGAACACAAGAGGAAATAAACCTTTAAAATGAATACAAAATGACAAAGGATGGGGTGTTATGCATCGCATTATATTTCGAAGCGCCGTACCTTGCCATTGTATCGTAGCTCGTAGCTCCGTAGCTCGTAGCTCGTAGCTCGTAGCTCGTAGCCCCATGGCTCGTAGCAGGTCTACGGCGCTACGCCGCCAGAGCATTAAAATTTTTACGAGCGAATAAATAATCCGCCGTCCTCAATAATAACGGGAATGCTGTTTAACTGCGCTCGGTAAATTATTATTATTCCTCCGATAGTTGGGACAAATGTCGCTACGAACTCCGCAAATGCGTTATTAAGCCGGGTTCTTTGTGTCTCCGTTCATTGGGACCGGATGCGGTGCATCTCACTTTACTTTTGTAAAGATTACTGTGACGAGTCAACTGAGGTTCGAGCATCGTTAGTGGTACGTTACATTGTATGTCCTACTCTTGGAAAGTCCAAATATTTATAATTATGTATGTAGATAAAAAACTGGAACGAAGTGGAATAATGACAGTTGAATACGTGATAAATAAATCATTATTTAGTGACGTACCATGAGTTCCAAGTATCCATGGTCTCAAGAGGCTCTTTTCCCACTCAAATACCTTTATTGTACATTATTCGAAGGTAAAGTTGCCCTTTGTTACTGACGGACTCACAAAAGCGAAGCGATAGAGCGTGGAAGGAGGACGTACGGTTTCCGGTTGTCCTTGTTCTTAAATATCTTAGCAATAGATCTCTTTCCTGTAAAATAGAATGAGTAGTTATTTCCATTTGGTTCGTTGAGCGTCGTCCCCATCGAGAGAAAGCTGGTCAATGTACTTGTGTGTTCCTACACTGTTCGTCGCTTATTGGCTGCTTTTTTATTAATATCCAGACTAATGCTATAAAGCGAAAATAACTCTTATCTGTCTGTCTGTTACGAGTACCTAGTCTCGCTTGATCGGCTGAACCTAATGAAACTTGTCAGGAGCTAAACAATATCCCGCGGATGGACATAGGCTAGTTCTAAAGCCATGGGCAAACAAAAAAAATGAACCAATGAAAACAATCTTTCTCTAAAGTCCTCCGTACTTTTTGTAGATGTTACTTTTATCAGCCCACAAGGTAGCGAATGCCCCGGGCGCGTGTAGTCCGCGATAGTAAATCATAAACAGCAATAAATTCGTTTGATTTATCCCTCGGCTAGTTAGATTAAAGCGCTGAGTAATTTATAAGTCCTTTGTACAAATTCAATTTAGTCCAAAGGCAAGTTTGTTCGGATATTTTGGTAATCCCTGAAGGATTAGTTCGGTTTGGTTATTCAATATTTGAATATCGGAGTTTACATGGCTAATGGCCTTCGCATCTCCGCTAAGGGAATTATTCACTTATAAAGGCTAGCGTTGACAGGCCAGCTAGCCTTAATGCTGACATGCTTTACATGCCATGGCTGATCTCTCATTTCTGCGTTGAAACTGTTGAAAGCATTATTACATGCTGCTGGATTTTTACCACTTCTTCCACTAGTGGATAAAAATATTAAGCGAAGGGAATCAATTAAGTAAATCACACTAATATTATAAATGCGAAAGTTTGGATGGATGTATAGATGGATGGATGTTTGTTACCTCTTCACGCCAAAACTACTGAACAGATCGAGCTGAAATTTTGTATACAGATAATTCTAGGCCTGGAATAAAACATAGGCTACTTTTTATCCCATAAATCAGTTCCCATGGGATAGAAATCACCTTTAAGCGTTTACATAGAAACAACGCGTGCGAAGCCGCGGGCAGAAGCTAGTAAATAATAAATTCTTTAAGATGTGACGATTTATTTGATATTGATTTAGCTGAAATTTGACTCATATACTCATATGAGTTTATTAAGCATACATAAATTAACTTTATTGATGTCTGTTATCAAGACTTGGCATAATATTTATAATCCACAAGAGTAATGGCTGGCCGTGAGAAACTTCGCAGCAATAGTCAGTTAAAAGTTACACAATAATATAAGTTCCCGATGGAACTTACTCCAGTGGTTTCTGGATTCTTGGCGTTTTATTGCAAAACTTACAAACTTGTTGATTTGCTGTTTATATTTATATTAGCGAGTTACTGCGGAGCGGTCAGGGCGGGAGGGGAGGGGTCGTTACATTGAAGATGTGAACTTTTAATTGCCGAGATCGTTAGCTACGAGCTCATTTATTAAACTGTTCAGTAATTCATCAAGCAAAATGCAAGAAAAATACGTCGCAGCGACGGAGTTTGAGTTTATTCGCTGAATGGGGTCACAGACAAAGACTCATTTGCACTCGGCGCTAGTTCTTTATCGTTTGTATACTAACGAGACTCACCACCACTTTGGGTATACTATTGCATCTAAGATTTTGGAAAACCATTTAGGTAAGTACAGGGTGGTACAGGTATAGGGAAAAGTAATGTCATAATAAGAATGTACTATAATTTTGTAAATGGCGTCAAATAATTTTTTTGACAGATCAAAGATTGTAGCAGCCTGCCTTCTGATGGAATGATACACACCTGAAGAATCCCAAATTTTCGAAGAGACACCAATTTCTGGTCCGGAGTGACCTCCCGTTTCGAAGAATTGTACTGGCCGTCCAGGTTGTCAGATGTAATGGTGCCAGACTTTTTCCTTTGGGGCTTCTTTAAATCTTGCGTTTACCACAGCAAACCACGAACCGCAAGTCTTGAAAGTTAATATTGAAGTATAAATTGCCAATTCGGAGCCAGATCAATTCTCATATGTATTAAAATAGACATGTACCTACATTAAACAAGATCCGTAAAGTGCGAGTGTAAGGGGGGGATTTTTTCATTTTTTCATGGGTATTTTTTCGACTCTTTTCAAAATATGTATAACGAAAAATCTGAAACCTACAGAAATTTCAAAAACTATTTTGAAATGTACAAACTGATACGTTTCATTTGATACCCCACATGACCCTGTAGGTATCTTTTAAAATTTCGACATCTCAATTTGTATGGAAAAGGTCCATTTTCATTTTTTTTTCTTAAATTCTTTACAGGCGCACAAAAAAGTATTATTATTTTAAAGTTCAAGTTGATAGCTGCGGTAGTTGCTGAGTTATTAAGGAGGGAAAAAAGGACAGACAAAGCGAGACCAAAAGGGTTTCGAAACCGATCTCCGAAACCCTAAAAAGACATGAATTATATAAAATATCCTGCAAGCTTAAGAAACTACCACAACATGTTATGCTCCTCGCTAAAATATAAATGTACTGCACTGCGAGAAAATACATGAATGAAATTGTTCTTTCAGACGTAGGAGACGGTCGCAAGATGGCGCGCAATCTACCATATTGTTGCACATCGCTCAGAAAATACCACTACGAGTGTTCTGTCTACAAATGTCCCACATTTCACAGAATTGCTGCTATCTTGTCATCCGTGACAAACTTTATATTGAGAACAAAATCAAAATTAGCTTTAAAAACTCAGCACATTCAGGAGCTCTGACGATAAAGTTTATCGAGTTTTGAGTTCAAAGGAAATCCGATGCACTGTACATGTTTTAAGTGGTCTAATGAAAGGATGCCTTATCCGCAGCCTCTCGCAACAAATCGAAAAGTTTGCGAGCTACCAACGGTATAGTTTAGTCGAGTTCTATTTCTCATAGTATGCAGTGTACGTTCCGTTTGAAGCGATGCCAAGTCTCAATTTTTCAATGATATTGGTCCATCCCGGGCGGCCGCGGCGCGGATGAGTCCAATACGAAAGAATAAAGAGTTCCCGATAGACCCTTCGGAATATCGGAACTATTTGGAAAGCTTTTTCAATTTGCATGAAACAGTGAAGTAGAATTTGCCATTTCATTTTCAAATGGTACTTGTTTAATCGAGAAAATGAAATGTGCTGTGGTTATTGGAAAAATTCAAGTTCTGTTTGAGTTCAGGACTGTTTTATGAAAGTTAAATTAACTTGGCCGGCTACCCGCTGGCTGGCTATACCGCGCCGGCCCGACACAGTCCTCGGCCTCAACAAATGGACCAGCTTATTGTATTACCCGATGCCTTACAAAAGTTTGATTTTCAATCGGAACAGTAGTTCGACTTACAATAAAACGTGCGCCATAAATCAGGCGGTATTCGGCGTGAAGCCATCAATCGGCAGTAACGAGACACCTAACCTCCGCTCTCGTATCACGGCCGGGGTCTGTGCGACCCCGGGAGGGGGTCGCACAGACCCACAGTTAAATTATTGACCCCGTAATTGCCGAGACCGCCATCATTCAGTGCAGGACACTTTAATTAAATGGCACGTATCTCAGACAGTTGTCTTTGGGTCCGATTTAAAGTACCCAGTTATTGGGAGTATTAACAACTTAGTTACGAACTCACTGAAGGTTATCGAACATTCTAGACGGGAATGGAATCAATTTGAATGAATCACTTGTGAAATTGTTTGTAAAGGTTGTGTAATCTGACTTAAACCTTTATTCACAAAGATAAGTATAAGTACTAGTATTTACAATTAAAACAATTGAGCTAACTGCAGACTGTTGCAAACAGTCTACAGGTAGCTCAACTGATCCCTATCAATACCAGTCGTCGCGTCCCCGCTACGCTGGCTGCATTGCCACGCTGTATGGCATTGCTGATGCACTGTGCCAGATACTCACCAGCTCTCGGGTCACGTGTCGCTTCGACTTGTGTAATCTGTATCTAAACCTTCGAATTGATCGAATCCCAAATTACAAAAAGTTTCAAAGTCGTCCAAGTGGATTACTGTGTGTGTAACTGTGTACTATTATAGAAAAAAATATCAGATTCCTTGTATTTGTATATATATTCACTTGTGCAGAACTAACATTTCGTGCACGCGAGCCCGAAGTGGTTCACTGATCCGTGTTTGCATTTGCAGTAAGACCGAGCGCCGAGACGCGCTGGAGAGTCGCCCGCGAGTGGGGACACCGACCCGGAACGGAGCTCTACAACAATATCAAACTTATCACAACTATAATAGGAACTAGAAAAATGTATGCTGACACTAGTAGAGACATACAACGACGACGATATTGTAGTTTTAAGTACATATAAAGCGACAGAGATAGCATAGATTGGCTAAAGATCAGCAGTGCATAGCAAAGTAGAAGTTTATATTATAGTTTTATGAACTCCGATAAAACTATCTCACTTTCTCAGTTCTCTCTCATGCAGGTTCAAGATCTCATTAAAACCATTCCTCGGTAAGAGTCAGTTTAGATCTAAAATAAATCTGGCTGATTTCATGATTATCGGTGCCCGTGCGTGACTCGACTAGCGGAACAGCGACGCGACGCTCTGTTTTCTCTCTCAGGCACAAAATCTGTGCTTAATTAAGTTTTGAGTAAGTTTAAAGGTTGCGTGTTCAAATCCAAGCGAAATGTTCAAGTTGGATCGTTCCAGTTGTGACTTTGTGAAGTTATCTATCCGGAGCGCATTGGAAGAATGTTAATGTTGATCGTGATTGCTAATCTGCGGCCCGGCCGCGGCCGCGGTGCGCGGATTATAATCATCGGCTCGGCTTCTTGTTAGGCTTTCGCGAAAATTGCCTCTGGAGCTCCCGGAGGGCAGAGTGCTTTAGATTACTCCACTTTCTCGGAGCTGCTGTTGTAACGCGAAAGTGAATCAAAATGATACGGGCACTTGTCTCGCGGGAGATATGAATTTAAACTTTATTCGTTCTTGGCCAAGTTTTTAAATGGAATGGTTCAAACTTTGTTTCTTCATTTACGAAACAACACCGACGTCGCTCACAGACGAGACACTTATCTGCGGGAGTATTGTCTGCCCACGAGGCCACGACGTCGTGCGTGATACCGTTATTAGAATGTAATAAACCCACTCGTGATATCCAAATACCATTATCTACAAATATTGTGATTCCTCACGCACGCGTCATATCTCCGTCTCCCAGGAGCGCTCACGTCTCGGCGTCGTGCCGTCACTGCGGGCTCCGGTAATTAGACATGAGAGCCGGGTCTCACCCGGCCGCGGACTCCGGATGCGGACTAATTATGACGGTTTGCTTGCGTCTGATTTAATAGCAGAGCCTGATTCGGGGCTTTGTAATGGACCGCCTTTTAACCGGCTTGTAAAACAAGATCCTCTTAATTAAATTCATTATCTTCCACGCTCCTCCCAGTCGGCTTAGATTATGTTTATTTTGCGGAGCGTTAGGTAAGACTTATTTTTATTTTTGAGGTCTTACAAAATTACGAAATATTAAATAAACCAGTTTTCTAAGCACAGGTTGGACCATTGATTATTCAGCTAGTGAACATTTTTAAGAAAATCAAGTCAATAGCTACGTATTAAAAGATGATTGAAAGATTAAGTGATAAGGATTTACCTACTTTGTAAACTCGTGATTAAATCCACACCCGAGGCAATTCAGTAGACCAACTCTACTTACTACATCAATTCAGTAGGTATGTACCAACTCTACTTACTACATCAATTCAGTAGGTATGTACCAACTCTACTTACTACATCAATTCAGTAGGTATGTACCAACTCTACTTACTACATCAATTCAGTGGGTATGTACCAACTCTACTTACTACATCAATTCAGTAGGTATGTACCAACTCTACTTACTACATCAATTCAGTAGGTATGTACCAACTCTACTTACTACATCAATTCAGTAAGTATGTACCAACTCTACTTACTACATCAATTCAGTGGGTATGCACCAACTCTACTTACTACATCAATTCAGTAGGTATGTACCAACTCTACTTACTACATCAATTCAGTAAGTATGTACCAACTCTACTTACTACATCAATTCAGTAGGTATGTACCAACTCTACTTACTACATCAATTCAGTAAGTATGTACCAACTCTACTTACTACATCAATTCAGTAAGTATGTACCTGTATTGTTAGATAGTTGAACACAATTATAGTTTTAGTCAAACGTTTATTTCTTTTATTCTTATTAATTATTACAGGTTGCTTTTTCTATCGTCTCGGCTTCCCTGGAGCGGCCATAGGCAAAAGTGTGTCTTGTCTGTGGTCCCTCCGGACGTTCCGTTCTTGCCAGCCTTACGTTCCATTATACTACATTACATCTATCCTTTCTTTTAAAAAAAAATATTTAAAAAAAAAGTTACTTATCTTTAAATTTTTACTATCGCTATAGTGTTATACAATACAATGCTCTAAACTACCTTAACTAAGACCCACAATTTACTTATGCCAAATACATAAAGGAACATTTTAGACATACCTACCTATCTTATGTATACTTAACTACTTATATTAAAACCACTCAAACCCCACACTCAGCCGTCCTGGACAGATCAACACATTATTGAGATCGAATATGATACGAGGTTCTTGTATATCTACTTCCTTCATGGTCGATTACATCATAAGATCTAAAATTGTTATGGTTTACTATTTGGCCTCTTAGCCATTTTTTACTATTAGGATCTTTTTTGAACCAGATGTGTTGTCCTATTGAAAAGGATTGTTTACATCTTACATTTCTGTTATAAGCTTTTTCATTTCTAATTTTAACTTTCATGAATTCTGCCTGAACATTTTCATTTATTTTAGGTTTCAAATATTGATATGTTACAGGTAATTTGGTTCTTAAATTTCTATTCATTAACAATTGAGCTGGTGAAAAGTTAGTTCCAGAAACAGGTGATGCCCTATACTGTAGTAAAGCTATTCTAAAATCTACTTTATCATCATAACATTTGGTTAACATTTTCTTTGCAATTTGAACACCTCTCTCTGCCATTCCATTTGATTGAGGGTACCTTGGACTTGAGAAGATGAACTTAAACCCCCATTCCTTCGCAAAGTTATTACATTCTCTGGAATCAAACGGTACATGATCAGATACAATTTCTGAGGGAACCCCAAATTGTGAAAAGATTTCTAATAAGGTACTGATTATACTATTGGCAGATTTACTTGGGATTAGTTTTACATCTAACCATTTTGTGGTATAGTCATAAATTACTAAATAAGATTTTTTCTTAAAGTCCATTATATCTACTCCTAGCTTTGAAAATGGTAATTCTGGAATATCATGTGAGATTAGAGGCTCCTTTACATTATTATTTTGATAGGTCTGGCAAATAAAACATTTTCTTACAAAATCTTCAATGTGAACATCCATCTTTGGCCAATAATACAAGTTTCTGGCCACTTGTTTCATTTTTGTAATCCCAACATGACCTTCGTGCAGTTTTTTAATTATTGACAATCTTAAGGTCTTAGGAACTACAAGTTTACAATTCATGAAAATAAAATTCTCATCAACTGTGATATTCTCTCTAAACTTGAAATAATATTGAACAGAATCTGGTACCTTACATACTTTTTCTGGCCACCCATTGTTTACATAATCTGATAATTGTACCAATTCCTCATCTTTCAATGTTTCTTTTATTATTTCATTTTTCTGTTCATTGGTACATTGTAAATATGAAGACAAACCTACACAATGAACTATCTCATACATATAGGAATCATCAGTATCGACTTCATCGAGGTAAGAACGAGACAGTAAATCAGCTACATGCATTAATTTCCCTTTTAGGTATTTAAATTCAATATTATACTTTAATAGCTTTAATTTTAATCTTTGTAAGCGCGTAGATGGTATTTCATGAACACCCTTTTTTAATAACGATTCTAGAGGCTTATGATCATTTAACACAATACATTTTCTGCCATAAATATAGTAGTGAAACTTTTTTACTGCCCAAACTACACTCAACAATTCTTTTTCTATTTGTGAGAAATTTTTTTCTGCTGAAGTTAAACTTCTTGAAGCATAGCTTACTGGCATGCCATCCTGCATCAAACAACAGCCTAACCCATCTTTAGATGCATCACACTGAATAGTTACAGTTAAATTACTATTAAAGTTTTGTAATACAGGTGCTTTACTAATACAATTTTTAATTTTTACAAAAGCATTTTCATGTACTTGCGTCCACAGCCATTCCATATCTTTTTTTAGTAACATTTGTAATGGTGTGGCCATTTCAGCTAACCCTGCTACAAATCTTCGCAAATAATTTATCATACCTAATATTATTTGTAATTCTTTTTTATTTTTTGGGCTTTTTAAACTAACAATGGCTTTTATTCTGTCTGGATCTATTCTCATGCCTTTTTTAGAAAATATGTGACCAAAGTATTTCACTTCTTCTAATTTATATTGAAATTTTTTTAAATTGAACTTTACATTACATTTTTGAGCCCGTTCAAATACCTGCGATAAAATTATGTCATGTTCCTCCTCATTATCAGCACAAATCAACAAGTCATCACAGTAAATTACTACTCCTGGGATATCTCCAAACGTATTCTCACTATATTTTTGGAATATTTCTGGAGCTATGGACAAACCAAATGGGAGCCTTCTAAAGGAATAGCAGCCAAAGGGGCTCGAAAATGTGCATAACTTTGCCGATTCATCTGTTAATTTAATATTATAGAATCCGTCTGATAGATCTAACACAGAAAATACAGACTTATTACACAGTTTGGTGAGTATTTCTTCTAAAGTCGGAATTAAGTGATAATTTCTCAACAAAACCATGTTAAGTTCCTTAGGATCAAGGCATATTCTTAGACTTTTATCAGCTTTTTCTACTATTACTAAATTGCTTACAAAACTGTCAGGCTGTTCGACTTTCTCAATAATCTGTTGATCTTCCAAGCTGCGCAACTTTAAAGCAAGTCGCTCCATCAGTCCATGAGGGACTCTGCGAGGGGGTCTCACTACTGGTTTGGCGCCGGGCTGAGTGCGTAGCTCCAGCGGTTTTTCAAATTGGCCAACACCCTGAAACAGTTTGTAATATTTATTAATAATTACATCTTTACTAGTGGGAACGATGTGATTAACGTTTTTTAGAATATTAAGATCTCTTAATGAGCTTAAGCCCAGAATAGGTCGAACATTTTCTTTTACGATTATAAATTCTGTGTCATAAATCTTTTCTTTTATTATTACTTTTAGGGTAATTTTCCCTAATGGAAATAAATGTGTTCCTCCAAACGCTTCTAGAACTATTTTTGTCTCAGACCACTTAGGCATATCATCATCAACAATTTTCTTAAGATCCATTAAGGACAAAACATTAACTTGAGCCCCGGTATCACATTTAAAATCAACTATCTTATTTTCTACTCTTATGGAGAGAATCCACTCATTGTTATTAATTTTTATATTACCAATGCTGTGACATACTTTAACTAGTCATAAATTATGAACATAATTGTCTTCATTGTGTGCTTTCCCTTCATCGACCTGACTTACTTCGTTGATGAATTTACACCCTTTTTTAAAGTGATTAGGCTTGTGGCAATTTGAGCATATTTTTCCATAAGCTGGACAATTTCTAGGTTTATGCCAAGTACCACATTTTTTACAATTATACTCCTTACTATTGGACGAGTACTTAGCTTTTGATCGTGAGTCTGCAACAGGTTGTCCTGGTGGCCCTTGAACTGCATCTACCGCTGCTGACTGGCTCGCTTGCTGTATTCGGCTGCATTGATCTCGTGACATTTCTGATGCTCTGCACATGTCCACCGCTTTCTGAAGAGTCAAGTCATTAGCCTCCAGTAGCTTCCGCTGAAGACTTTTATCACAAACTCCTAGCACAATTCTGTCACGAAGCATTCTATCTTCTTGGTCCTTGAAGTTACAATTTTTTATTAGCTTTTTGAGTGCGGTGTAAAATAGATCAAACATCTCCCCTTCCTCTTGAGTTCTTTGGTGAAAGTTGTAGGTGTTCAATAGCTCATTTTGTTTCGGTGCGAAATAATCATCAAAGAGTTGAATGATTTGTTCATATTTTAGTGCGGTTTCATCATTCCGCAACACGTTGCAATAGAGGTCTTGCGCTTCGGGCCCCACACAGTTGAGTAAAATCGCCGCCTTTCTATTGTCTGACAGTCTCTCGAAGCCCGCGGCCGCCAGAAATATTTGGAATTGTTGTTTGAACCTGGCCCATTGTGGTAATAAGTCAAGGTGCGAATCCAGCCGTAGGGCTGCCGGCATTCGATATTCTACCCCTCCCATCGCTTCAAATTCTTCTGCAACGCTTGATGTGTCGGACTCGGATGTCAATGGCGGCGGTGGCGGCGTGGTCATAACCTCGTTGAGTTGACTAATATCTTACTTCTTCTTTCAGTTCTTCCGTCGGCTGCGCCATGTATTGTTAGATAGTTGAACACAATTATAGTTTTAGTCAAACGTTTATTTCTTTTATTCTTATTAATTATTACAGGTTGCTTTTTCTATCGTCTCGGCTTCCCTGGAGCGGCCATAGGCAAAAGTGTGTCTTGTCTGTGGTCCCTCCGGACGTTCCGTTCTTGCCAGCCTTACGTTCCATTATACTACATTACAGTACCAACTCTACTTACTACATCAATTCAGTAGGTATGCACCAACTCTACTTACTACATCAATTCAGTAGGTATGTACCAACTCTACTTACTACATCAATTCAGTAGGTATGTACCAACTCTACTTACTACATCAATTCAGTAGGTATGTACCAACTCTACTTACAACATCAATTCAGTAGGTATGTACCAACTCTACTTACTACATCAATTCAGTAGGTATGTACCAACTCTACTTACTACATCAATTCAGAAGGTATGTACCAACTCTACTTACTACATCAATTCAGTAGGTATGTACCAACTCTACTTACTACATCAATTCAGTAAGTATGTACCAACTCTACTTACTACATCAATTCAGTAGGTATGTACCAACTCTACTTACTACATCAATTCAGTAAGTATGTACCAACTCTACTTACTACATCAATTCAGTAGGTATGCACCAACTCTACTTACTACATCAATTCAGTAGGTATGTACCAACTCTACTTACTACATCAATTCAGTAGGTATGTACCAACTCTACTTACTACATCAATTCAGTAGGTATGTACCAACTCTACTTACTACATCAATTCAGTAGGTTTGCACCAACTCTACTTACTACATCAATTAGGCAAGCCTTATTTACAAAACCCTGTACAGATGCTACAAGCAGAAATAGAAATAGGCACATCCAGCGCCCGCTGACGAAGTTGTTACGTTGAGTGATGGATGATCCTCGAATGTTTGACAAAACAAAAGGTTTTTACAATAAATAGGCTCATCTCGCGAAAGGGGCTTATAAATTAGCCACAATAATAAGTTATCAGTGCGAGTAGATAATGTAGCCGTAATGGAGGCCATCCATAAGACGTCCTCCCATCTGCCACAGGCAGGCTGGATGCAGGCACTCCTCGAGAGCGTGCCGTAAACTTATCTGAAAGCATAAAATAGTTTCTACTCTGCACCAGTTCGTTTTGTAAAGGCATAAACTTTTTCGCGTAGGACCTATACTCGTACCACCACCACTACACCCGTAAAACCAGTTTCAAATCATTGCTATTCGTCTCTTTTATTGCGCCGCTGCGATGTGTATCGCTAGGTATCGCTGTCGATTTTATAACTGTAACTTTTACGCGAGAATGAGTGATGGGTCTGGAAAGACATCGAAACAAAATTCAATAGAATCATCATAACAAGTTCCCAAATCAGCAGAAGTTCTCACAATACGGCCGAGGCGGCCGCTCCCAAAGCAGACCTTCTCTTCAGGCACGCACGAAAGTGTTCCTGCGACTACTCCAACCCATCTGAAGCCACCTTCTTCATCAATCGGTTGTAACTAAGGCAATTTTGTCTTGTCTCTATAATGCCTTCTTAGAGCACTGCGACCCACCACACTGTGTAAGATTGTGTGTCCTGACGGGTGGCGCGGGGGCTGCGGGGGCGGCTGTCTATCATAATAAGTTATTATCGTGTAAGGTCGGCAGATGGCGCGGGCGGCCGCCCAGCTGATAGGGCGCTAGTTATTGGATCCCACATTAGCTAATAGCTCCCCGCACTTGAGGTTCACTTTTAGATACAGAAAGGATGAACGTTGGAATTAGTTGTTTGGGTAAAATTAATCACGTTTGTTTCGTTTAAAATTTACTTAGTGCTAGGTGCTGTTCATGTTAACCTTACATTATATTCCACACCAGTGCAATGCTTCATTTCCATACGATGCTCCATTTCAATAAAAATAAAAAGCAATAGCTGCCATCTTAAGCCATTCCCCTACCGCCTCCTCTGCCTAATGCGCCATCTTGTAAGTCACGCACGCAAGTGATCGTATCGTCGTTAAAACTCTTTATTTGTCTTCGAAAGCTACAAGTTGTTGTTTCAGTACAATAGTAACCCGATCAAACAAACTTTTAATTGATTCGGTTGGTTGGTTTCCGTAATAATTAGACTGGAAGTTTCCCCGGTGATTGTGTAACGTGCTCTGTATCGCCGCCGCCGGCACCGGGACCGGAGTTAGAATGGGTTAGGGTACATCTGGGCCGAATCTCAAACTGATCCACGGACGAGATGTCCACTTCACTTTTGAGTTAGGGTACATCTCGTCCGAATCTAAAATCTCTTAGTTTTAGATTCGGATCAGATGTACCCTCAACCAAAAGTGAAGGGGACATCTCGTCCGAATCTCTTTTTTTTTCTTTTCTAGGGTTCTGTATCGAAATGTCTTAAATACACATCCAGCACAAATGCTGCCAGATTTCTAATGGTAAATTGTAGTACTCGTCGAGAACTATATTTCGGAAGACAGCTATCCTCAAATCATCTTATCTCGGGAACTAACCATCCTAGAGCACTAGTTTCTGAAGGTAAAATAAAGTGCTCGTCGAGATCTACAATTTTGATGACAGCTGTCAAACTTCAAATCATCATATCTCGGGAACTGACCATCCCAGAGCACTAGTGTCTCAGGGTAAAATAAAGTGCTCGCCGAGATCTACATTTTTGATGACAGCTGTCAAACTTCAAATCATCATATCTCGGGAACTGACCATCCCAGAGCACTAGTCTTAGGGTAAAATAAAGTGCTCGTCGAGATCTACATTTCGGGTGACAGCTGTCAAACTTCAAATCATCATATCTCGGGAACTGACCATCCTAGAGCATTAGTTTCTAAAGGTAAAATAAAGTGTTCGTCGAGATCTACATTTTTGATGACAGCTGTCAAACTTCAAATCATCATATCTCGGGAACTGTCTATCCTAGAGCATTAGTTTCTAAAGGTAAAATAAAGTGTTCGTCGAGATCTACATTTTTGATGACAGCTGTCAAACTTCAAATCATCATATCTCGGGAACTGACCATCATAGAGCACTAGTGTCTTAGGGTAAAATAAAGTGCTCGCCGAGATCTACATTTTTGATGACAGCTGTCAAACTTGAAATCATCGTATCTCGGGAACTGACCATCCTAGAGCACTAGTTTCTGAAGGTTAATAAACTGCTCGTCGAGATCTACATTTTTGATGACAGCTGTCAAACTTCTAATCATCATATCTCGGGAACTGACCATCCCAGAGCACTAGTGTCTTAGGGTAAAATAAAGTGCTCATTGAGATCTACATTTCTGATGACAGCTGTCAAATTTCAAATCATCATATCTCGGGAACTGTCTATCCTAGAGCATTAGTTTCTAAAGGTAAAATAAAGTGTTCGTCGAGATCTACATTTTTGATGACAGCTGTCAAACTTCAAATCATCATATCTCGGGAACTGACCAACCCAGAGCACTAGTGTCTTAGGGTAAAATAAAGTGCTCATTGAGATCTACATTTCTGATGACAGCTGTCAAATTTCAAATCATCATATCTCGGGAACTGTCTATCCTAGAGCATTAGTTTCTGAAGGTAAAATAAAGTGCTCGTCGAGATCTACATTTCGGGTGACAGCTGTCAAACTTCAAATCATCATATCTCGAGAACTGACCATCCCAGAGCAACTTTATTTTACCTTCAGAAACTAATGCTCTAGGATAGACAGTTCCCGAGATATGATGATTTGAAATTTGACAGCTGTCATCAGAAATGTAGATCTCAATGAGCACTTTATTTTACCCTAAGACACTAGTGCTCTGGGATGGTCAGTTCCCGAGATATGATGATTTGAAGTTTGACAGCTGTCATCAAAAATGTAGATCTCGACGAGCAGTTTATTAACCTTCAGAAACTAGTGCTCTAGGATGGTCAGTTCCCGAGATATGATGATTTGAAGTTTGAAGTAAGACATTTCGATACAGAACCCTAGAAAAGAAAAAAAAGAGATTCGGACGAGATGTCCCCTTCACTTTTGGTTGAGGGTACATCTGATCCGAATCTAAAACTAAGAGATTTTAGATTCGGACGAGATGTACCCTAACTCAAAAGTGAAGTGGACATCTCGTCCGTGGATCAGTTTGAGATTCCGCCCAGATGTACCCTAACCCGTTAGAATGGCAGATTCGAATATGTCTTACGTATCTACGATTAATTCAGGCGATTTTTTGCACTATCCGAAAACAATAGGCACAGATTAAGCGCTACTACAATATTCAAATTTAATGAAATCTTATTGAATTACCTATATAATAGTAAACATGTCATTTTAGACATAAGCTTTTAATTTTATCAAATTTCTTGATCGATGAAGATGATGAACGATGGTCATAAGCCAACCTTAGTAGCGTCCATGTCCATGGTATTAAGTATCGTCTTTCTTCGGAAAACTGGATATAACCGTCACCTGCGATTATTCATCGCGAATAAACAGAAGTACCTAATTGGTCAATTCGAGCTACTGCAGGTACATTTTCATTGTGAATCAGGGCTCCGGCGCGGCGGCCGTAACGGGCGTAATGCAGTTAGGGCTGATTAGAGCCGCCGCCGCCGCACTCCACTCCGGGCTGCCTTTTTATGGCTCCTCTCACACTATTACCGGGAATGAACTAATTTCAGCTTTCCAGTGGTCTATTCAGCTAGCTAGAAAAGAAGGAGCGTCTGTCCGCCGAGCGAAATGTTTTTATTGATGGAGGTTATAAAGCGCTCCCGCTCTCGCCCCCGATCTAAAAATACACCCTGATGCTAAATCGCTTCCAGTTCAAAAAGTTAGCATTTGAAACATGCACTAAACTTTGTTGACTTTTAAGGAAACCACCGAATGTGTAAGTTAGCAGTTACCGCCTCATACCGCGTCGTCGTAAATCATGAACCCATTGTATTTCGCACAACAACCGACACTTATTGACTCGCTCATCGCTCGCAGCGTTGTCTCCGCACGTCATTAATCACAATTAGCGCCCAACGCGGCGGCGGCGTGGCGGCGGCGCGGCGGCGGCGGCCCGGCAGCGTGTATACCACGTGTTGCGCAGACTAATTACGACATCCATCAAAATGTTTCATCGCGAGATTGATATTACGATGTTGACTGACGACACTGATATCCGAGCTCTCTTGTTTTTGTTTGATTTCCACCTGTAGAGATTTTGCTTTAGGTACCTACGGATTTATGAAATATGGTATCACCAAATTGCTTTTCATTTTCCGTATCGATCAACTGGAACCGATTTGATAACCATGATAATTTAAAGTGCATGAAATTCGTAACTCTGATTCGTTTTAAAAGGTTTCTGGTTCTCTTCTTTACTTTACCTCAAAAAGATAGAAGTGAACGAAAAATCAAAGTGATCAGTTTATTTCCTAGTTTTGAATATGTGATTTGAATTTTGTGACGTACCGAGGAGTCCTGTAAGGTCTAAAGGAAATAAAGCACTTTGAATTTTTAATTCTGTTTATCTTTCGTAGCGTGTGTACATTATTCGACCTGACAATTATTCTGCTGTGAATCGTTATATTTCATGCTTTTGTTCTAGGTTGAAAATACACCAAGAAAGGCTTTAAAACTACTTGCCTACCGAATTGATATTATTAATTCCAGGTATCGATATGATATTCACCCTGAAACTGGGATTAATGCCCGCGGCGATAATAAATAATTCAGCAGGCGTCAAAGTTTCCGAATCTCCCCGTAATCCGACCGAAGTCGCGGGCTAAAGTTGGTGCGCCCCCTTTTTGTTTCGAAACCTCACCTGAACTCTCCAAGTGTAACTACGTTTGTCAAACTAGTGTGCCTGACTGTAGGGCTTTTCATGTTTAAGGCTGTTGATGGTGGGAACACATTTTGTTTTGAAAGGTAGGAAACTTATGAATGAATGAAATTACGGGCCGTCAGGTGTTGGGCGGTATATACAAAAACAGCATGCCTCAACCGACTCCACCTCCGTTCGGTCCCAAACTGGTACAGACTCGTTTTGCAAGCAAAGGCTGGGCAACAACTATTCAGTTGTAGGTCAAAAATACCAAGTCTGCTCAGGACGGCTGTCGGCGATAGAATGAGTCCGGTAGCCGAGAGTTGCCTGGCTAATCGTGCGTCACCCACTGTGTTGCCAGGCTGATATACAATTTTACCCAGTTATGTTTGATGGTTATTATTTACCTAACAGCTCGGCCGTCCGACCGTCAACGAGTGCCTTCGTTGCTTATAAATATTAACATATAAGTAAACATTAATTTATTTTCCAAACAATCATTGATTTTTCAATTTGAACTTTATCTATCCTTGCGGACAAAATATATTTCATCAAAAAAAAAACAAAAGGTAACGAATAAAAGACCATATTCTTACAAACGTATGCCAAAGAGATTTAAATCAAAGAGCACGATCCAGCTAACAAAGCTTAGAATCCCTTTTGTTCACATTTAGGTACGGCAACCATTTATTTATTTATTAGATTCGAAATATTTCTAATAATATCTCTCTCTAATGAGCCCGTCAAATAATAACAATATATAATAATAACAAAAATAAGTCTTGGATTTAATTGTCTCACGATCGCTCGAACAGCTCTCTTCTGCATCCTAAACGCTCGCTCCCAGTCAGCAGCTCTGCCCCACAGCTCCACGCCATATTGAAGGAGCGAGTGAACGGATGCAAAGTAACAGCTTCTGGTCATCCCTTCTTCAAGAGTAGCCGATAAACGCCATAAAGCGAAGCAAGCCCTTCCCACTCTCTCGCAGAGTCTGTCGATGTGTAGCTCCCACGTTAGGCTTTGGTTGTTAAGTTCGTCACTGCATTCCTTCTCATTTCTTAGCTTTGGTTGCAAAGCTTATCACTTCATTTGCTTATAGTAAAACTATTAGTGAGAATTACTATTTTCATCAACTTATTGCTTTTCACTGAGCGAAACATGCCCACAATAAGTAGATCATCACTCAGGCTGTTAACTGCTTCTCGCTGGGCGGCATGCCCACAATTAACAATCTGTCATGCCATTTGGTTAATCTTACGCTAGAAATAACTCACGCGCAACATAACCCAATTGCTTTTTATTATTTATAATACCCAGACTGTTAATTGCTTTTCATTGGGCGGCACATCATTGTGCCTGGCATGCCCACAATTAACAACCCATCATGTAATATCATTTGGTTACCCTACGTTAAAATTATTTCACGCGTAAAATAACCAAATTGTTCCCTTTTTCACTGAGTCTATTAACTGCTTCTCGTTGGGCGGCACATCGTTGTGCATGCCCACAGTTAACAAGCTGTTAGTCAATTATATTAATTTCACCTGACTTAAAAATAACTTATCGTTTTTTTTCACTCTGACTGTTAACTGAGACTCTTTGGGCGGCGCATCATTGTGCCCCGCATGTCCACAGTTAACAACCAGCGGACTAAGTTCGAATTAAACGTGGACAGCATTATTAAGTTTATTATCATGAAATGCATTGCATACCTGACTATTAAATTGTGTGTCAATAAGATGTCATTGTTATCTTCTGCTAAACTATTAGCAAAACGTTTACGTATAATATCCAATAGAATATCATGATCAGTGCAGCAATAATAATGATTTTCATTGTCAATGTACCTACAGCTACAACTTTCAACATCATTGTTTAAATTTACATTAACTACCCTATATTGGATTAGGGAGTTCAAATAGACCCAAAAATAGAATTTGATAGGCCTAAGTCTAGTAAATTGTTACTAAAATTATTTTTGTAAGACATTGCACGACTTCAAGTTATCTAAAAAAAAGGACTAGAAAGTCCCGTTCGACCTATTTGAAGATACTTTAGTATAAAAGCATAATTATTCACCGCCGCTCCATAACGACATATCAACCAATCGAGGATAGCCTAGTTTGCCTTCAATTTCCCTTCCCGCTCAAACACTGGTCAAGATTCCTTAAACCAACACAACTATCCAAAAAGCGCGATTTGGCTGCAGGTAGGAGAACCTTTACACAAGTAAATGAGAAAAGTCGTCGTCACTAGTAAATTAGAAAAATCGTCTTCTAGTATATTACATTTTATAGGTGTTGTAAACCTAGGTGTGTATTTTACCTTTAATTTTATTTATTTGAGTATGGTATTAACTCTGTTTATTTTTAATTGAACCTACTACAGTCCTAAATTCATTTGAAAAGTCGTAAGTAGTTTACTTTGGAAACTCAATTTATTTTATTATGCCAGCAGTAACTAATTCTCTGATCACGGTCACTGACGACCCGTGTTTCAATTGCGTCTGTTAGTAAATATAAATACCTCTTCTATTATCCTATTCGATCCTACTCGATTTTATTCGATTATGTTCGATTCCATTCGATTCCATTCTATTTTATTCTATTTTGTTTATTATGGACCTAAACAACTTACGAGTACTTATATCGTTTTCACCGTTTAAACTCTAATTAACACGTAGGGTGTAACAGTATAATAATATCGTACTAAATAATTTACCTACCGAAAACCTACTCGTACTCAAAGCATAATCAGGCATAAATATGTATGTAATTGATACTCTGCGTATTAACGCATTCGCTGCCCAGCTTCGGCGGTGCGACCCGCAGGGGCGCGCCCCGCCGCCGCCACTACACGAGGGTCGAGTCGAGAGGCTCGTCTGCGTCTCGGGCCATGAAAATGTTAGTTTAAAGACCTACGTGGGAATCTTCCCACAATATTTAGTTTAAGCGTTTGATTTAAGTATATTATTTATTGTTCATTTTATATCATCTACACTACATTATATATTTACACATTCACACACTGTTGATTTTTATGAAAAGTGTGGTTCTCCCGTTCATACTTGCTTAGCGTTCGTACTCTTACATCCTGTTCATACTCTCTACTCCTCTAATCCTACATGTTTACTTCACATTTCTTTTCGCTACCCTCAATGATTTCTATTCGATATTTTATTGCTTCATTTATATGCATTATTTACACGTAAGAAGTTTGCCACCTGAATGACAAAATGTTTGGTTAAGGTTGCATGTGAGTCGCGGGCATCAAAAGTGTTAGATTAAGGAGCTGCCATAAATTGTTTTTGTTTCAATTCTTAGTTTTTATTCCTTGTTCAAAAAAAATTAGTAGATTGCGAAGACTTATCTTAGGTTTTGCCTTCCAGTCGTCCATTGCAATAAATAATAGTTTGGATGATCAAAGAAATGACATAAACCATAAAAAAAAAACACTAGAATTTGTGTTTTGTTTTTATAGGTAGGTACCTTCCTACGCTTTCTACGTAGTTTAAATCGGAATTCCTACAAAGGCTCATTATTATTTTACATATAAATTAAAGTACTTAATGCTTGTCATGCCTCAGGCCCCGAACAACCATCCGGAAATCGAACAAATACCTGCCGCGCCGCGGGAATCGAACCCGCATGTTCTCACAAAAGTCCTATTTTGGAAACCACCGCGAGCACGGCTTCGTGTCATGGTTTTATTAACAGAAAAATAGAAAGTGAATGATCTTTTGCCACCAAAAATACCTATAAATCTTGGAACTACTTATCGAGGTTTTGGTCATCTACAAATCTATAATTAGGTAGGTGAGCATTGTTTCAAGACTATGATCGAGTTTATTTAAATATTATATTTTCTCTAGCAAATATTTCATGAATACGCTGCAATCAAAGGTGCATTCGTGCATTGGTATGTAGGTAGGTAGGTCTAGAGAGAGATAGGTAGCTAGTTGTGTTCATGGGTTTGCAAACTGAGCATGGATATAATATGACGTTGGCATGGCACCTATCCGTTTAGACTACAAAGTTCTTAGCGTAAGTAGCCAAACGTTCGTTATTATCAAGTGAAGTAGCAAATATTTTAAGTAAACTGCTTTGTTTGTGATTAGCATTTTCACCGACAACTCAACCTGAAACTCGTCGCTATCTAGATCGGTTCAAGTGCACTCTGATGCATACCTATGCAACATAGGTACTACGCACAGAAATATATCTAGATATGTTTCTGTGGTACTACGACTCGGAAACGGATCGTAAAACTAAAAAAAATATTACAGCTCCATGATTTCATTTCATGCTTAACTTAGAATTAGTGCCTACGTAGATATATCAAATTTGTCCCTATTCCTTATTATGCTAGGTACCTACTGTAGTTATTCTGAGCGTAGATATTGCGTAGGTACCTGTAGAATGTATTCGTTCCGAAGGTTGGGTAATTTATAAGGTGGTCAGGTCACTAGCAGTAAATATCGAGGTCTTTATTCTATCCCATACCTACATAAAGCCATGAAATCTTCATCATCGTACACCTATCTACATCGGTTAGTACATAACGGAGCTAATCAAAATTTAATAAATGGGTTGGTATTCTTTGGTATCACGATTCGGTGAGGCCCACCAGATTTGGTTAGGGTAAAATCTAAATATTTTGTAGTCCATTGAAGAAGTGAGGCATGGCATGGATCAAAGCCTATCAACGGATTTTGACATAGGTACATAATATCTATATCTAGGTACTAATAAAGTACACCTTCAAATACATTCCGATTCGATTCACGAAGTTCACTATAGTGCCGATTACGACAACGGCTTCGAATGTGAGGCGCAACTAGCCTCTCGCTGCGACGTGCTGTTCTAGGTACGCCTGCTTTGGCGCTTCGATTCTTCCTACTATATCAACGGTTGCGTGAAGGATTTCGAGTAGAATTACACGACTTACCTCGCTTCTCGTTGCATCGTCCATCGTTCGCTGGACGCTTCTCAGCACAGCCATCACGATCACATTACGTCAGCATCTATGGTACCTGGCTGGCTGTGTTCGTCGCGGCTCCGTCGATTGCTACGGCGCTTTGGCGCCTTATGGCGACGGTGTTCTCTGCTACGGTGGTGGTCACGCTAACTGCTTCCATCATTCGCTGTTAAAAATTATCAAGCATCAATGTTCTTCAAGGCATATTTCCATTTCATCTGACAAGTTAATGCGATCATGGATCACTGATAACCAGAATCCAAACAAAAGTTTATAAATTTCTCTTGGGGTTACAAAAAACACGTTGAAAAGGAAATCCAGCCAGTTAAATTGCTGAGCCCGCGTTCAAGCTATCATAGAGTAGGTGACTAGGCGGGTACCTATGTATCTTGGCCAAACGCGGCCACGATCACAGATTCGGTAGGTACCTACCTACTTACTTAACGGTGAACCCGCTACATGTTATCGAGCAATCGCTATTTAGTGTACTTTAACATATTGTCATTAGTATATTAATCAGAATTAACCAGGCACGTACCGGCGTTACTAGGGAGTACCCTGGCCAAATGCCTACACAAATACCGATCACTTGCAAATCATTCCGCCAACACTGTCAGGGAGTAGATACCCTGACCACGTGCTAACAAACAGGCTTTCAAACTAACCAAAAATGCAGGTAGGTATCTAGTAAAATCACTAAGTACGTGACGACATTACCAGGGACGGCATGCCCTGGCCGAATGCCTGCACAAACCCGCACTTCTAAATCAATCTGTTAACACTATCGGAGTTATGTACCCCGATTACGTGTTAACAAGTCAACCCTCAACACCTTGTGGGCAGGGTGATAACAAGATAAAGAGCAGTAATTACGAATAATTATAAGAAATCTTCACTTTACGTACCTTGCTATCGGAATCCCTCTTCTGAAGTTGTTGGGCGGTATCTACAAAAACAGCATGCCTCAACCGACTCCACCTCCGTTCGGTCCCAAACTGGTACAGACTCGTTTTGCAAGCAAAGGCTGGGCAACAACTATTCAGTTGTAGGTCAAAAATACCAAGTCTGCTCAGGACGGCTGTCGGCGATAGAATGAGTCCGGTAGCCGAGAGTTGCCTGGCTAATCGTGCGTCACCCACTGTGTTGCCAGGCTGATATACAATTTTACCCAGTTATGTTTGATGGTTATTATTTACCTAACACAGGTAAGATGCCCCTTTTCATGCAGGGCATGTTAGTATTAGGTAAACAAATGAAAAGGTAGTTGTAATGTTTGTCTCAGAATGGTCTAACTAAAGATAAAAAAATTTCTTCATGCCTCAAGTAATAGTAAAAAACAAAACATTTATGGAACATATGCACTGCAGTTGTTGTCTTATGGAATCGCAATAGGAATAGCAATAAATAGCCTAAACAAGCCACCACTGGTACTTCTCTTATCCTTGGTTATACCACAGCCTACCTCAGTATTTATACCTTACTAGCTGCGCCCCGCGGCTTCGCCCCCGTGGAAATTTATGTTTCCAACTTTCTTAATTTTTTCTTTCATAAGAACCTTCTCCTGACAATAACAAACACAACAAAGAAAGAATTAGCGAAATCGGTCCAGCCGTTCACGCGTGATGCCGTGACAACGCGAAACGGGTTTCATTTTTATATATAAGATTGTGACAAACAAAAGCACGTTTACATTACATTTACGTTACTAGGGCATATGTTATGCCAACCAGACCGGGCCAGAACAGAGAGCTGCTTTATTCCAATCTAGAAATTGATAAACCTGTTGTTTTAATTTCCGTTAAAGCCTATCCTCTGCAAACAGATGTTGTTATGTTATTGGCTTCATACCTGAGCCGTTGCTCGCGTCACAATCGATCGATCTCAGCCGACGCACGCCGACACGCTGCCCTGCTCGACGCTGTATTGTGTCTATATCCTGCCAAGTTGTTACCTCGTCTGCTATAAATTACCTCCACACGAAGCAATTTGTCAAAAACTGATACATGACGTTGTTTTGTGGGAACAGGAAGTGTTCGGTTAAGGTAAACAAAAGCCTGTACTGCCAGCGTGTTTTTTTAGGTTTACGAAATAAAAGGTAGGAAAATAAAATTAAGGATAAATACACGAAAATACAAAAACGATTCAAGTACTTTAGCCTGATTTGACCAGGGTGGGTTTCACGGATAAAATGAAGGAATTACAGAGTTGAGATGGTTCATCCGGCCCCATTAGGTCTGGCATCTTGTTTGGTTTATTGTGGAGCCCGAATCGTAACAAAATCTGTTTACGAGGGTCCCGGCGAGGGCCGAGACGCGAGTCGTAGCCGCCATGCGCCAGGATCACCGAATCACCATTCAGCGGATTTTATTAGGACAAGAGGTATGAGGGACACGGAAATGAAGTCATTTTGGAGGTCTAAAAATAAAGTAAAACTCTTAAAACCCAAAGTCAACCGAGAGATGGTTCTCTGAGCTAATATTATCTTTATCTTCCCTATTTTCTACAGTGCTTTCTGAAACTTTATCGGAACATCACGTACAATCTATCGAAGTTCATCAGTTGCAGGCAGTTTTATCGCTCGATTGGATTTGACAGCGACATCTCTGGCCGAGATTAGCCGAGATTGCGGAGCCGAGCCGGAATGCTCCCATTCCGTTTTATCTGATAGCTGTTATGAGCACATGCAGTTCGAGATGGCTCATGAAATTCGATTTAACTGAGTACAATACGAATGCGAAGAAGTTGCAGTTTTATTAAATCTGCGATGTTTAAAGTTTTGGACTCCGCTCAAATCTCATTCGCTATAGGGTTGGTTAGATATAGTCAAATTGTATGCCATCTCAATTGCTTTAAATTGTTGGCTGAATCTATGGTAACTTTAAGCTTTTGCCAATCGTTTGTTACCCTCATCATGATCATCATAGCCCACTTCTGGGTATGACGGCTTCATTTGATTCTTGCCAGTCTTAACCGTCTTGTGCTTTTTTGTGTTTGGGTACAACTGAAATCAAGGTGTTGGAGGCGGCGAATACCTTGACCGATGGTTTAAAATTATATAGCACATTCTAAACAATTGCACTAATTCAAATAAATCAGACTCGCAACAAGGATCAAGGGGTGGGAGGAGTGACTTATTTTTTCACATAAAGTTTATGAAGGAAGAATTTTCCCAAAATAACTTGATTTACAAATAACACAATATTGATGTTTTCCACCCACTTACTACCGAATATGTAAAAAAAGCATCTCTTTAGCATAAAACCTTCAGCGAATCTAAATAATCCTCGCACGTTAAGTTATAAATGAAAAAATATTCCATCCCACGCTATTATAGCTGTTACATTATAATGGAAAAAGTTGCTTCTTCCTTGGCAGAGTGTACAGAGGCGGCGAAGCCTTTAAGTGATTGTTGACGAGTTGTAGGAGGCCGACTCTAACTCGGTAATACGCGAGTTCCTTTGTCCGGAAATTCACGCGGGGAAGGGGAGAGGGGCCTCAACTAGCGAGCTAGAACCCGCACAAACAAAGATCGGGAGATCTCGTATATTTACTTGATTTCTTTATTGCTAAAAGGTTTATTTAAAACGAGCTTCTGCCCGCGGCTTCGCACGCGTTGTTTCTATAGAAATGTTTTGAGGTTATTTCTATCCCATGGGAACTGATTTTGGGATAAAAAGTCGCCTATGTTTGATTCCAGTGTTCCTGATCCGTTCAGTAGTTTTGGCGTGAAGAGGTAACAAACATCCGTCCATCCATCGATCCAAACTTTCGCATTTATAATATTAGTGTGACTAGCCCGGCGGCTTTACACGCGTTGTTTCGAGAGAACATGTGCCGTACATTTTATTCCAAATCTAGAATTACATCTATGTATACTGCAGCCTGATCTTGGGCGTTATTCTCTCAAAAATTCAAATCATCACAAGGTCTCGCATTTGTAATATTAGTAGGACGGGAGGAGGGTTTGTCTTGTCTCTCTGCTACACACACATCAAAACTGTGTCGCATCAAACATAAACGTACGTGTGTCTCGTGATTTTTCTCTGCTCGCTCATGTATAATATTTTAGCTGAAGGTTCTAAGAAAGTATCCCACATAAATGGCATGCGACCAAAACATTCCTTTGATGAGGAATAATTCGAGTCTCTTTGTGAGAAACCAAACACGCGCGGATTCTTACGGCGAAAGGAAAAGGCGGCTTTCCCGGAATATAATGCGCAGCTTTGACTCACTTAGTGGCTGTTACAGCGCTAATTACTGTACAAAGAGTGCCTGAGCTCCTTCCGTATGGATATGAATGGATCTAAGTATGTTTGTTCGAGCACTAGGTAAATGTTTGCTTTCAGATAAGGTTTAGGGCACAAGGATATTTTGAGAACAAAAACTGACTATTCAAATAAAAATAATATCCTGCAAACACCAAGAACAGCAACCCTGGATTTCGATGCCTAGCGTGCATTACAATTATCGGAAAATTTAAGCGTTATGCCACTTTAAGTTGAGTTAAGTTGCAAATACCTAAACCATACCTTCTCCGACTGAAGCTTGCGTCTGAAGGTAACAAAAATATTCTCAACCTATTGTAGGTTTTCATTAATATAGATGATGTGCTTTACAAATCCTGTAATGTTCATATTATGCAGATGTTAAATAAATAGCGTTCCAGGTCATACGAGGCACGCATTGAATATTATCGTGGCTTCCAGGCATTCGTAGAGGGGCTACGAATAGCGCTTGTTAGTGCTACGCCGTAGAGGGGCTACGCCGTAGAGGTGCTACGGTGTACGCTCGAAGCTACGAAGGCGCGAAAGCTTGTAAGTTTGTTTTAAACTTATTTGGCTTTTGTGCGCAGTATTATACGCTGCTCGCATTTTGTAATTCACTATACAAATCTGTGTTCATAAAATGAGTAGGTAAGTTCATCATTACCATCTACAGCCTAATTCTATCGCTGCTGTTGGCTTCACATTGTACTGATACTTCTAATGCTGGGCTGAAAATCAAAGTCACAGCTACTATGAATTGCTTAATTGAGTTCGAGATAATTATACGCTGGCTTATCTAAATATTTTTTTTAGCTTAACTAAACAAACTCTGTGCAGTATCAACTTAAAGGTTACCTTTGCTCGCAGTCTTTTATAAAGGTATGTAAATACTCGGCACCAGCTTAGGCCCGCTGGAAAGCAGAGGCGCGATGCTTCCCGCCATTATGAGAACTATTGTTGGGCGCTCACCTGCCGCCCTCTAACGACGTGGGGCGGAGGCACACAGAGAGATTAGAAACAACTCCTAAAAACTAACATTTATTTATGCATTCATGCATGGGTTTAAATTGCTTTATCTCTCCACAGATAGCAGAATGGCTGACCGAAAAAGAGCTCTGACAAGGCTAACGATCACAGACTGAGTACGACAACTCTTACGTCAATCAATTCTATCGAGATCTACATAATATCCTAATTTGTGAACCACTCCATGTGTTCGATCTCTGCGAACACGGTTTGATGGAACAGGTTTACGTGGTAATCGTTGTATCCTTAAAGATGCGTCCAATGTTTCCAACCATCTTTATTTTGAACCAACTTTGAAAAATGGAGGAGGTACTATGTTTTTATGTATGTTTGCCGATTTATCCGTCAATTTATCGGCAGATTTTGATGATTTTTAGGGTTTCGAAGATCGGTTTCGAAACCCTTATGGTCTCGCTTTGTCTGTCCTTTTTTCCCTCCTTAATAACTCAGCAACTACAGCAGCTATCAACTTGAAATTTAAAATAATAATACATTTCGTGTGCCTGTACAGATTTTAAGAAAAAAAAATGAAAATAAATGAAAAATGAAAATGAACATTTTCCATACAAATTGAGATGTCAAAATTTTAAAAGAGACCTACAGAGTCAAGTGGGGTATCAAATGAAAGGTAAATATATAGTAAAATGAACCCTTTTTGAAAAATGGTCAAAAAGAGGGGGGATAATTTTCCAAAAGGGGGGTTACCCCACTGAGTGGGGTATCATATGAAAGGTATCGGTTTGTACATTTCAAAACAGTTTTTGAAATTTCTGTAGGTTTCATACTTTTTGAAATATTTTGAAAATAGTCGAAAAAATACCCATTCCCCCCCCCCCTATCTCCGAAGTTTGCAGAGCGATTCATTCAAAGTGTATGGAGCGTTTGTAGATATAAATCTATATTTTACAGGAAAAATATAGAGAAGACTGTAAAATGAACCCTTTTTGAAAAATGGTCAAAAAGAGGGGGGATACTTTTCCAAAAGGGGGGTTACCCCACTGAGTGGGGTATCAAATAAAAGGTATCGGTTTGTACATTTCAAAACAGTTTTTAAAATTTTTGTACGTTTCATACTTTTTGAAATATTTTGAAAAAAGTCAAAATTTTACCCGCTCCCCCCCCCTTATCTCCGAAGTTTGCAAAGCGATCCATTCAAAATGTATGAAGCGTTTGTAGATATAGATCTATATTTTACAGGAAAAATATAGAAAAGTCTGTAAAATGAACACATTTTGAGAAATGGTCAAAAAGAGGGGGGATAATTTTCAGAAGGGGAGGCTACCCCACTGAGTGGGGTATCAAATAAAAGGTATCGGTTTGTACATTTCAAAACAGTTTTTAAAATTTTTGTACGTTTCATACTTTTTGAAATATTTTGAAAAAAGTCGAAATTTTACCCGTTCCCCCCCCCCCCCCCTATCTCGTTTTCGTTTTTCGAAGCGTTTGTAGATATAGATCTATATTTTACAGGAAAAATATAGAGGAGTCTGTAAAACGAACACTTTTTGAAAAATTTACAAAAAGGGGGGGGGGGATAATTTTCAAAAGGGGGGTATACCCCACTAAGTGGGGTATCATATGAAAGGTATCAGTTTGTACATTTCAAAACAGGTTTTGAAATTTCTGTAGATTTAATACTTTTCGAAATATTTCGAAAAAAGTCGAAAAATTTACCGCTACACCCTATCACCGAAGCATGCAGAGAGATCCATCTGAAATGTAGGTTGGTACCTACTAGTTTTAGGTCTTCATTTAATTTCGGAGTTTCTAACCGGTACCTTTAGTACCTACATAGGTACCTACCTACTTGTTCACAAACGTTCGAAACCCTCGGCGCGCGAGTTACACTCGCACTTGACGGGTCTTGTTTAGTTTTGAATAGAAAATAATAAATATCATAGGTCATATACATTTTATAAGCAATGATGATTATAAAGGAATTTGAATTCGGTTTCCAATTTTTATTAAAACAACTAATTATTTGTTGGTTGGAATTTCATATCAGTCGTTACAATAATTTTACTCCGATGTCATTTTTCTCCTTGTAATGCTCTCGGTACACCGCCACCTAATGACAACTAAATTAAAGCAGTATAATAAATGTAAATCCGCCCTCGGCTATCTGCATCGGGCTGATAGTTACACACGCATTAACGGCGCAACGATACACAGCATTACGGGGAATTACGTGCGTTCACGTGATACCTAGCGCAGCACGGCGGGGACGCGCACAGAGTACCTGAATGAGATAAATTACCCACTGGCGATGGCTTATTATCAGGTACAATGAATACTCAATAATTTCAGTCCTCAAACTATTCAGCTAAGGATGAAAATTTAAAACCAACTGCAACTCAATTTACAGAGATTTCAACTTCAACAAAAGGAGCCGGAATATCTATCCTGTATCTACATCGAACTGTTCAGCACGCACCCCGCACCCCGCACCCCGCACCCCGCACCCCATGCCCCTGGTTGTAATGAACATAAACTACTTAGTAAATAATAAAACGTCAAGTGCGAGTCGGCTCGCGCACTAAAGGTTCCGTTTAATTGTGTTTCTTGCCAAATATTATGATTCTAGGTCAACATGAAGTACCCTGTATATTTTGGTCGAGGGAGAGAAACAAAACAAATTTTTTTAGTTAATAAACTACAAATTCACGGTTTTCAGATTTTTCTCGTTATTTGTGCTATATGACCTTGCTTTTGACCAAATTTTATGATTCTAGGTAAACGAGAAGTACCCTATAGGTATCTAAAGTATTTGGTCTATAGCAAGAATTAAAAGTATTTTTTTGTTGAATAAACTACAAATTTACGGTCTAGGATTTTTTCCTTTACTTGTTCTATGAGACCTTGCTTCTTGCCAAATTTTATGATTCTACATCAACGGGAAGTACCCTATAGGTTATATAGGTATAGGTTTTAAATAAAAAATAAAATAAAATAAAATCTCTTTATTTCGGATGTCCATGGATCCATATAATAATAATAATAATAATGCTGGACAATTCACACAGCATTATCTAGCCCCATGGTAAGCAGAGCTTGTGTTATGGGTACTAGATAACTGATATACATAATAATATATAATGTATGGGGTTAGTAAGCACACAAAATTAAAATAAAAGTGGAAAGAGCGTTAGTACAACCTTAAAAATACAGAATACCTAATTACATAAGCATGCCCCGTTCCCAGAGTGATCATCATAGGAAAGAGACGTTTGCCGGGCTCACTCTGCGAACCAGGCTTGCCCACAGTGCAGCGGCGATGAGAACCTATCCGCTATGGTTTTCAGGATGCTGTTGTGGCTGGCCCGCACTCTGCGGATCAGGGATGCAGTTTTTTTGCGGATAATGGCTTCGAAGCCATCCGTTTGATACTCTGCAAACATCCCCGATGCACTGCAGAAGCGAGGCAGCCCCAGCATCATCCTGAAAATATTATTATATTGGATACGTAGGGTCGCTAGCGAGTTTTGGTACATGGCGAGAATCAAAAGTATTTTTTTTTTGTGAATAAATCTACAAATTTACTGTTTTCGGATTTTTTCCTTTATTTGTGCTATAAGGTCTTGCTTCTTGCCAAATTTAATAATTCTAGGTCTACGGGAAGTACCCTATAAGTTTTGGTCCATAGCGAGGATTAAACGTCATTTTTTTGTGAATAAATTATAATTTTATGGTTTTCGGATTTTTCCCTTTACTTGTCATATAAGGACCTTGCTGCTCACCAAGTTTCATAATTCTAGGTCTACGGGAAGTTCCATAGGTTTTGGGTGAATGTGATTTCCTTGGAAAATTCAAAATTATCGGACATAAACGGCTGTAACTTTTGAGTGCGTTGACTTAGAAGTTTTATATAAACCGCGATTTCTTGTTAATTTCAACTCGATACGTCCACGCGTTCCTTAGAAAAGAGGGTTGACAGACAAACAGACGGACCACAAAGAGATACCTATAAGGGTTCCTTTTTTTCCTTTTGAGGTGCGGAACCCTAAAAATCAAAGGAATGGGTTCATTCACTTTTACCTACGCTCTTAACACAGAAGAACATACGTAAAGTACCCACTATGATAACCTAGCCACAGTAACCCTTAGTGGGTTTTAGTTTTCGACAAAAGACCTTTCCAAGCACCTCGGTAAAAAGCTGTCTTTCGGTAGCAGATCGAGTTATTTGGTGGTTAAAACAATAAGCTTCGTCCGGGGATCGTTCCTCCGCGGATAGTTGCGGAGTAGTTCGATAGTTATTGTTACGTTAATTGAGTATTTGATTAGCTGGGACCGTGATTGTTGCAAACTGGCTCGTGCTATAATAGTGCGTCATGTTGCTCGCTTTTGATCAGTTATTGAGTCGAACTGTTTAATGATGGATTTTATTGAAAATGTCATCATAGTTTGGACATTTTATTGCGTATCGCTTTTGGATTGTGGACGTGATAGTGTTGTGGGTAAAGGTATTATTTACATATACTATTTAATTTCGTATCAGATGCGCTTACTACTATTGTCAGTGTTCAATAAAATGAGAATTATAGAGAATTTATAAATAAAATGAAATCTTTTACCGGTTGGTCAATCATAAACACATCATTGATTCTAGTTGTATTAACAGGAAGACTATTAAATGATTTCAACTGAGGTTGGCCTCTAAGGAATTCATCATGGCATGCGGAAGTTGGTTAGCACCTCCCATACTACCTCCCTTATCATAAATAAATAACTTTGCAAGCCCGATGTGAAACTTACCTTCGCAGTCGACACACACATCGCTTGTTATTGTCTATGGATCAATGGACTTGGATAAAAGCGTCGCGACGCGCATCAAAGTTTAATTGGCCTAAAGCCATTCTAATTACATCAACAGTCAGCAGTTAGCTCAATTGTTTCAATTGTAAATACTAGTATAATTTTCTTTGTGAATAAAGATATTAGTATCAATAAATAAATAAACCAAAGATGGTTTATGCAAGAAACGCTAGACAGTGAAATAGCCCCTTTACTTTTACAAGGCATGCATAATTCACTAAAGATCAAGGTATAAACAGTAATGAATAGGTATACTTAATTTATGTAGGTATATGTATGTACATCATCGATCAAGTATGCGGCCTGCGGCCTCCCCCGTAGATACCTAGAACTTTACAAGAATGACACTCAAAAGTGTCCACGTTTTGTTTTGACGCAGACAGCTTGCGCAGAGCCTGTCAAGTTTTTTGCATGCGGAACAAGAGATTAGTGGAGTCGAATTTATTTTATTTTATTTTGTAAGTAGGTAGGAAGGTACCTACCTAAAAATAATTTATACACTGTTTATTTTTATAAGGATTATATAATCAACAGAATTCAGGTAAAGATAACGAATCATTTATTGATACAACTATAAATTAGAAATCCTGGACAATCCACACCACAATGCAACAAAACATAAAATAATAAGTACCTACCTAGTATCAGGAATATTAAGCTAGTTGCTTCATGTTCCTGTTAACTACGATTATTATTAATTGTAAAGCTAAAATAGTTAAAAACAATTGCGTTAAATAAAATAGACATACTGTTTGAGGAACAGCTGTTTTACGTAGTCTTCTTATGCCTGTTTTGGTGTTGTAGCACATCACATTCTTTAAAATGCTTGTAACAAATGAGGCTTTCACGGCCAGGTTTAAAATATGGTTCACATCGCTGTTGTGCTAAAATGGACCTTCATTTTTCCCAACGCACAGGATCACCAGGGTAACTAAAAATTAAATACTAAGTTGATTAAATCTAATACTTTTGGTAGTCTTTCTTTTATTAGAGAGTCGTGGACTCTCGTCGGACAAATAAAATTGAGGGCGGGTCAGCTAGTTATTTTATAAACCTCAACCAGTTATTTGAAATGTCTTTTCATGAAAAAAAATTTATCACTTACAACTTACCACAAATAAATAAAAAAAAAATTAGAAACAATAGCCGCTCCATTCATCAACTTAGAACAAAATAAATATTTTTAGATAGGCAAACCCAACAACAATATTTAATGCTGATTTCTCAAGTATACAAGGCTCAATTGGCTCATATCACAATACACAGGTAAAAATTACATTTAAACTTACTGAAAATAAGAAATTCCATCCTTTTTCTGTTGCTTGGTCGGTTGATTATTGCATTTTTTATACGAGCACTTGACCATGCTTTCGGGCCGAGAGCTAAAATGACACTAGTTGAAAAGGTATCCCAAAATGCCAAATGGGATACCTTTTGATTCTGACGTTTTCAGGGCGCGCATTGTGCATCTAAGGGGGGCCGGCCGGAAATTGTTGATCGATGATGTACATACATCTCTAGTGTCAACGATAAACAAATTATAGAACAATTTATGAAAGCTAATTTCTATACGGCAGCCAAGAATGGGACGATAAATTATGTAGTTAATATTTCCCAGAGCAGCGCCTCAAAACCTCATATTGCTGGTGGAGCCACTGGAGTCGCTCCGGAACCAGTGAAAAGCAAACTTGTAGCTTATTACTTGACGAGCACTAATTAAATTGCAGCTGCTTGTTTACAACCTTCTACGAAGTAACGTAATATTTAGTTTAGAGTATTTCTCTTCATCACAATTCAAGATCTTCATTTCCATAAATCCGTTGGTGTGGGTACCGATACCGGACGTTTTGAAATTAATTATCTTCGTCTTTTGTCTGATTATTTTTGACACGTAGAATAGAATAGAACAGAATATAGATTTATTTAGCACACAAAACACCGAGGGAAAGTAAAAACAAAACAGAAAAAGTAATACTAAACACAACAATAGAGACTGTATAAAACATACAAACAAACAAACATCATAAAAGATTTAAAAAAAATCTATACCTACGTGCAGAGTCTGACTGATGAAAGTAGCGTAGGTATAAATAAAACCATACAGTATGCGCTTAATAAACATTGTCCGAGCCAGTATTTGCAGCGAAGAACTTGCATAAAACTTTACAATTACATTAGCAGGGCAGCGCGGCTCCGAGAGAATCTGATTAGAGCGCGCTGCTATTCAAAAATGCAATTTAGCCGACATGCAATAGTGTGCAATACAACACAGTGGGCGGCGCTGCCGACGCGACGCGCGACGCGACGTCGAAACTAACGGATTGCTCTTTTTACTGCGACTTCAATATGCTCGTCGGACGGCCACTGTGTCTGTGGTTCCACTTGTATTCCGTCCTCTCTGACTTTAAACTTAGCAATCTTGCCAAAAAGATACCTTATTATTATTGTGTCCTTGCTGTGGACTGTGGTAGAGACCTATCTACCATGACATGTTTTTAAGCTTTTTGATAGTTCATGCAACCTTTGTGCTTTTATAGCAGCTTTTGTTTTTACAGGTTCAGAACTACATCCATACGTGCTGTCTGTATTCAGTAGATTCGACAATAACAGATTTCAGATTTTCTGACTTAATTAGGTTTAATATTTTTACCTTACACATTTTGACTAATTCCTAACCGTCACTTCATACTATGAAATTTTATTTTAAATAAACTTCATAATGAATTTAAAACTTTAATAACTTTATTTCTCTATGCTTATAAATTATGCACTTAATTAGACATGTGGGAGGCCTATGTTTAGCATGGGATGCATGAAGGGCGTATAAGAAAATCAAAAATCAAAATCAAAATCAAAAACTCTTTATTTCCATAAATACAATAAATGTACACTTAGAAAAGGTCAAAATATAAAAGTAAACACTGACAAGATGATAAGGGATCTTGATTACACATAGGCAATGGATAATAGCTAGGTATATGGACGCTATGCTATGGTAGGTTGTGTACCCCTACTCAAAAGTGAAGTGGACATCTCGTCCGTGGATCAGTTTGAGATTCGGCCCAGATGTACCCTAACCCGTTTTTACACGTCAAATTTGATAGGTACTATAAATTACTTTAAACAAACAATAATTAAAACAAACATTACAGCCATCCAAACTTTTGCATAAAGAACATTAGCATGTGATTATGCCGAACAATAGCAGTTGATTTAGCATCAACTCGAATAATATGTGATTTTGTACATTTAGAGCAAGTGTTATAAAGCGGCAAGCAAATACTTACAAATACAAGGGCGGTGGTACCCGTGTCAGGGCAAAGCCACTTGGGCAGGGGTGTTGGGGCGGGCAGCGCGCGCCGGCCAGTCTTATATCCACTTGTCAACACATCGACACAGTGCGGGACTTGCAGAAGGAAATTTTAGTCTCTAGCATCTCTCCAACCGACAAACAAAATCTGAGAATGCGAAAGTTCTCAGTGCAACATGGAATGTTGTAGTGAGAACTTTCGCATTTCTAAAAATGACTCCTTATAAAAACTCATTCGTATTCGAATTTCCAGAATCTGGTAGCATCTAAAAGTAGAGGGCTTATCTTTTTACTTTCTTTGACAATCAGTAATTCGATGTTTATAAATGTTACAAAGAGAGAGTAGTCTACAACTGAACATGACGTAAGCCCGAGTTATGACTCTATGACCAGTGCCAATGATTCTAGCGGAGATGTAACGGATATCCGGTAACTATGCGGTATCCTGCCGTTTTTTTGCTATTTGGAATTCGGTAATGCGAATATTCCATGACATTCGGCTGGATATCGAATGGCATAAAATCAATGAATGGTTGAATTTGTGAAAAGAAAAACAATTAAATTAAACAAATCAACTTTATTTATTATAAGTGTCATACAAATCAGTCGCACAGTGTAAAATAAATCCAATTTTGTTTCATCTCAGTACTATCACGAAAACAGAAAAAATAGTTTTTATCTTTTTAAGCACTACAGTAAAACTCTGGCATCGATAGATCATGTAGTTTTTTTACTAAAAATTATCAAATTTACCCTTTATCCGGACTATGAAATATACACAAAAAGTAAAAGAAAAGAAACTAATTATGTATTAAAGTTTTATCTGTATACAATGGTTGCACACATAATAACAGACTATCAAGCAAGTTTTTGGCTTTGTACTGTGAATGAAATATGAAAAGCCGTATTAGACGGAAATGTCGAAACTAAGCGATTGAATAAACAAACCTTTGTCTAGTATTAAAACCATAATCTAACTCCGCGTTATTTAGAAGTTATCAGTATTTTATGTTATATCCGGATTTTTTGGGCCTGGGGCTGCCACCTCACCTAGAACATTCTTTTGATACTTAGAATTATTGTTGGTCATAGGAAATATGAAGCAAACGATCGTTTTATAAATATACTAGCATCTGCCCGCGGTTTCTTCATCTTTACTGAATTTATGTGGCTTCCTAGTACAAATCAGTATATACCTTAATTTCAGCAATGGCAAATTGTGACGAATAAAAACCAGTTTATCGGCATTCATTGGAAGCAGTCAATTACGGTTATCCTCATAAACTAAACCTGCTTCGGAAAAAGCCTTTCGCCGTACACGTACACGCCACTGCAAGGCGAACACGGATATATTTTAGCAAAGTTTGCCATCGGGTATTTGCTCATTTGCAGCCCTCCATGCGCGAATGCGAACTGTTTTCAAATAATAATCTAGCTAAGCGTTCGTAATGGAAGATTTCTGTGACCCCGCATTCTAATTCTGATTGTTATCTAAGGGCTCATATACACGGACGACTTGCGATGCCTTGTATAATCCAGATATCACGTGAGTGAACCCGTGGGCAAATGATAGTTCAGAATAAAGCAGAGACTCATGCGAGAAAATTATAATGGGGAACCTCATCAGATTTAGCACAAGTTGCTAAACGGGACCTATTTTGATCCTATTTGCATACAAGCTGCAGGCACTCAGCCCGATATCGTATGCGGCGACATCTTCATAGCCTGTCCGCCGCTAACTGGGGCGAGGCGAGGACGTTATCTAGTCTAGAGCAAACGGCCGCCCGAGTCTGCCCGACGCATGCCTATAATACTTACGCCACTTCATTAAAATATTTCGAGTAAGAATCATGAATACATTTCATCTGTTGTACTACCAGTGTGGTTGGTATTTGCATTGCAGGTTACAATTCAAATTGAGTTACGCGGGATCACATTACTCTCCCCGAATATAATTTCTGAAATCCGGTCTCCGGCCGAACCACCGTCCGTTACATCTTTAATGATTACCTACGCTTAGTGTTACTGCAGCGTCGCGTCGCGTCGGGCACTGTGCGCAATCTGTCAGCGAAGAGCCCTCAATCGCCTGCGCGGCATAAACCATCTCAGGCGCGGCCTCAGGCGCGGCCTCAGGCGCGGCCGACACTGACAGGGCTAAATGAGAATATGCCCGACAAATTACGTCTCATAGGGGTCTCATTACTTTGTCATCTCTACTGAGTTGTTTACTCTCTATGTATTACCTCTAGTTATTATAAACCTTTTCATCATCATCATCAGCCTATATTAGTCCACTGCTGGACATAGGCCTCCCGTAATGAGCGCCATAGCCTTAAACCTTTTGATGTCATGGAAACCCTACATAAATGATATGGCCAGACGTTGATGGAAATAACATAAAAAACGTTGATGCTAAATTAAACGATATAGTCAGTTTTAGCTGGCCATGTCATGAAATTCTACCATTTCATGAAATGGTCGGTCACATCATGAAGTGATCAATTCTAGGATATGGCCACGACAGATATACGAGTAGTATCGTGTGTTGCAGTACCAATAATTGTCTATCTACTCTGTCATTATACCTACTCCGCGGAGTTAATCAGATCACGTTTACTCCAAGCAGAATAGCAGTGACGGTAATGTTCGAGCAGAGCAGCGCAGCGCACGCGCGGCTTAGGTTCGGGTTCAGCCAGCCACTTCGGGACAGGTTGGAAATTAAGTTAAAGTTCGGTGAGATGGTG
This sequence comes from Eupithecia subfuscata, assembly GCA_963564075.1. Lineage (NCBI taxonomy): Eukaryota > Metazoa > Arthropoda > Insecta > Lepidoptera > Geometridae > Eupithecia > Eupithecia subfuscata. Next base: position 18,095,330 of record OY751101.1, read on the forward strand.
TCGCGAGTTCGGAGCTTAAAGGATGATAAGTACCTACGCCGAAACTTTGAGCAGCTTTGTAACCTTCATCTTTGAAACACGAACCTGATAAAACTTTCACGGAACGTCTCTTCGCGAAAGTGTTCATCTGTCTGTTACTTATCGTGAGTAAGCGCTTATATTATGTGTACGTTAATCCAAATGATTATGGTCAGGTAAGATATGTAGGTAAATCACACTAATATTATAAATGCGAAAGTTTGGATGTATGAATGGATGGATGTTTGTTAGCTCTTCACGCCAAAACTACTGAACGGAACGAGCTGAAATTTTAAAGATTCAAGATGTTTATTTGCCAGAATATAGGTATGTTACAATGTATGTCTTAAAACTATATGTACATATATGTCTAGTTATATTCTACCTAACACAGGCATGCAAATATAAATTTTTCATTACACAATATTACAATTTCTATTTTTAAGTATATTACAAATACAATTTAAAAATTAATTTATTAGATGAATAACAAGTTCAATATTAAAAATATACATAAATCAATGAATATATTTTGCATATACTTAACTTAGGTAGTTCTAGGCCTCGAATAAAACCAAAGCTACCTTTTAGCCCGTAAAACAACGTGTGTGCGAGGACTGCGGACGGTTAGGTTAGGTTGTAGTGTAGCGTGAGCGACTCTTGACTTGCTATGCTACGGAAACCCGGAGTGCTACAAAACTGTTTACTAAAATGCTAGGTATGTCGCTGTCGCATTTTGTGTTCATTCTTCCGCGAGTAACGCGCTCCGTTAAAAAGGACAAACTAATCTAATTCCACGAAATGAAATCAGAGCAAAGCAAAGCAGCGTCCGAAGGGCAGGGAGGGAAGCAGGCAGTGGTCCGCGCGGGTAAGTCATAAAACGGCAACAAACAATAGAGTTAGACGCGCGACGGCGCGACGACGGCGACGTTCGGAGCTCAAAGAACATCCCGAACGGTCTCATTACGCTCACAAGTTAATTCCGAAATTCCGCAAGTTTCACGAGAGGGTTCCGTAGGTATGTGATTAAACTTTTCCTTTAATAAAACATCTTAGGAGGGTTGTCAGGTATAACTTCCAGTTAAGTAAGTTATGGTTCTTACTGTACTGTCACAAATTAAATAAGCCATACTTTGCTGTGCCTGTGAGGTGGCGCGAGGAATATGGGACGTGAGAGGTGAAACGGGACGTAAAGAAATTATTGAAACAGAAGTTTGAGTTCCTAACAAATAACGTTACCTGCGTGCGGTGCGACACGTAGCGTAGGTAGAGGTGCGGACCGATCTAACTACACCAGAAGCGTATTCTCACATTTTTGACGTTTCTGAAATCAGAGTAAGTTTTTTTGAAGTGAAAACTTCTTTAGCGGCGCTGAGCACTTTTTTGTATGGGTAAAAACTTTCAAACTCGCGTCAGGGTCACGTGATGCTGATCGAAAAAGCGTAAGATCGAGGGGAAGGGAGAGGAACTAGTATCTCCCACTCTTTCTACCGTGCCTGAGTGTGCTGCTCTGTTTAGGCGGCACAGGGCGCTTGCGCGAATTGAAGTGAAAACTTCTTTAGCGGCGCTGAGCACTTTTTTTTGTATGGGTAAAAACTTTCAAACTCGCGTCAGGGTCACGTGATGCTGATCGAAAAAGCGTAAGATCGAGGGGAAGCTGAACACAACGTTAATATTGAAGTTTTCACTTCTGCCGGCACTCCCGGAGTGCTACCTTTTTATAATTAGACAGAGCGTCCCACGGCTATGCCACATGAAGGGAAAGTATTTTAAATATTGGAGATAGAAAACTTTTCTTAAATAATACTTCATTTTGATTTTAAAAACATGCAAATATTTTTGAATAATCGCCTGTTTGAACCTTGAATCGAACCCGCCAAATTGTAAAAAACTACACCCGTAATTTTACGATACCGATCAAAAGGCTTAATGGTAAGGATAATTTTATTCCAAACTAGTTTATGCCCGCGGCTTTGCATAAATATAGAAACGTTTAAAGGTGATTTCTATCCCATGGGAACTGCTTTATGGGATAAAAAGTAGCCTATGTTTGATTCCAGGATGAGAATTACCTGTATTAAAATTTTCAGCCCGATCCGTTCAGTAGTTTTGGCGTGAAGAGGTAACAAACATCCATATCCATCCATCCATCCAAACTTTCGCATTTATAATATTAGTGTGATGTGATAAGATTAGCATCTGGACCAAAATGAAGTCATCTTTAAGTAAGTAAATTTTTCTATATATATCAACAATATTCAAGATACTTTCCCTCCATGTGGCATAGCCGTGGGTCGCCCTGTAAAAAGGACTGAGTCATTGATTCGACTTTGTTGACTGAAGATTAGAAAATCTTTAGAAATTGAATCTATATCTGTCTATCTACAGGGTGGAATTTTGTAATGCCACCTGGAGGGAAAGTACTCTTAATACTGTAGATAGAAAATTTTACTCACAGAAAACATTCCTTTAATTTTGAAAAGAAAGAAAACTGCATTCAAAGATTTTCGAAAATTCGCTTGCCACACCCGGGAATCGAACCGACTAAAATGTGTAAAAATTACACCCTGTGTTTTTATTGCATAGCTCGGTCGGGTCTATAATAAGGATGAAATCTCTCTAACAAACTTAATAAATTAAATAAATAAATAAATAAAGCTGGACAATTCACACAGCATTATCTAGCCCCAAGGTAAGCAAAGCTTGTGTTATGGGTACTAGATAACTGATATACATAATAATATACGAGTACATAGATAGATATTTTTATTATACATAGAAAACGACCAGAACACCCTGAACAAATATCTGCAGATCGTACAAACATTTGTCCCGAGGCGGGAATCGAACCCGCAACCTCCTGCGTCGCAGGCGGACCTTCGCCCACCGCGCCACAGAGGTCGTCAAAAAAATGAGAGGAAAACCATGAAATCTTAAATTATAAATTGAATGGGTCAAGTTAAGCACATTAACTTAAAGTGTACTTGTGTCAGTAATTAATAATTATCATTGACGTCATTTATCCATTAAAATGACGAATTAATATTTAGATAAGACGATTGAAATTTGCACGTGTTTGTACCTAATACAGACTCTTCTATCTTAAAATACTGGATCTCTTAAGAAATTAGTTAAATGGTTTCCTCGAGGCAGAGCGAAACCAAATAATTCTACAGCTGTGGTGTGTGGAAGGTGCTCCAGCCCTGGATTTCATGGTTTTCCTTTCATTTAATTTATTAAGTTTGTTACAGAGATTTCATCCTTATAATTGACCCGATCGATCTATGCAATAAAAACACAGGGTGTAATTTTTACACATTTTAGTCGGTTCGATTCCCGGGTGTGGCAAGCGAATTTTCGAAAATCTTTGAATGCAGTTTTCTTTCTTTTTAAAATTAAAGGAATGTTTTCTGTGAGTAAAATTTTCTATCTACAGTATTAAGAGTACTTTCCCTCCAGGTGGCATTACAAAATTCCACCCTGTATACTGGGTGGTTTTTTGAGAAGGGCGGTCGATTTATAAAAAAAACAATAACTGAAATTTTGTTTTTTTCTTAATCTTTTATTTTTGATGGAAATCGACCCGAATGGTTTATCAAAAAAAGTATACCTACCCGGTATTATTGAACCAATGGATTCTGTTGCTGATAGGTTGGTTTCTGCAACTCAATAATGATCGATCTTATCAGATATAATTTATAATTATTTAAATAGGTACTAACTATAATAAGATTAGAATAATAAGGTACTCTATTGCATTGGGTGTGCCTGTTAGGATAGATGTACTTAATAATAATAATAATATAATAATAATAAGCCTTTATTTTCCAAATCTTACTAAACATGTGTGAGTAAATATAAATTTTAACTAAATTAGTACCTAAAATAAATTATGATTGTAATGTCATGCATAATTTTTGTATATTATTATTCTGATTAGGACACCCATCTTCGGGTGAAGGCCTCCTCCATCCATTTCCATAATGTACGGTCTGCGGCGTGTCGTGACCACGTGACGCCGGCCACGTCCTCTATGTCATCTCTCCAGCGCTGGCGGGGACGGCCGCGCGCGCGCCGGGCATCGGCGTCGCGCGGGTACCAGTGTAGGATGCGCTCCGTCCATCTCCCATCTGTTGTCCGTGCCACGTGCCCTGCCCATCTCCACTTCTGTTGGCAAGCTAGTGTTGCTGCGTCGGTTATTTGGGTTCTCTTTCTCAAGTCTGAATTTTTGATGCGATCTTTTAGCCTGACATTTAGCATACTCCGCTCTGTTGCCCTTTGAAATACTTACCTGTATTTTAGTGATAACCTTTTTTGATAGAGCCCAGTTCTGACAGCCATATAGTAGAGTCGGTAGGACAGACATTTCCATAGCTGTTTTCTTGATGGTCATTGGAATTTTGGCTTTAAATATCTGTTTGTGTGACCAATACTTGTTCCAGGCTAATTTAATTCTCCTTTCTACTTATGTGAGTGTTTGGTTACTGAAAGAAATGTTTTGACCGAGGTAAACATACTCATCAACATATTTTATGGTATGTTCCTGTATCTGTATAGGTGTCTTTATACTATTGGTTAGAATACATGTTTTGTCTTTGTTCATTTGTAGGCCACAAGCCGGAACGGCTTGCGGTATCCAGTGTCTGAATCATGTAGGCTAAGTCATCATGATTTTCGCTCAGAATAAGTATGTCATCAGCAAAGCGTAAGTGGTTTAGATATTCTCCGTTGATATTGATTCCTTTCCCTTCCCAGTCGGAATAGAGGTAGCTGAAGATATATTCTAGTAGTGCTGTAAAAAGGTTAGGTGATATAGGGTCCCCCTGTTTGACTCCTCTTTGTATCGGAAATGGTTCTCCCACTTTTTCCATCCGTACTGTGGCTGTACTGCGTTCATATATTTCTTTCAGGATTCTGATATATTTATTGTCAACTCCCTGTGACTTTAGCGCTCTCCATAGAGCTTGATGCGAGATGGTGTCAAAAGCTTTACGGTAATCTATGAAGGCAATGTAGAGTTGTTTGTTGTATTCATTGTAACGTTCAATTACTTGAGTCAATGTAAATATATGGTCCATAGTTGAGAATTTTGGTCGGAAGCCCGCCTGTTCTCTAGGTTGATTTTGTTCTAGGGTGCTTCTTATTCTCTTTAGTAGTACACTTGTGAATATCTTATAAATCACTTGTAACAAGCTTATTGGTCTATAGTTACCAATATCTTCATGACTTCCTTTCTTATACAACAGGGTAATAATCGAATTTTCCCATTCTCCAGGGATAGAGCTGCCATTCAATATTTCATTAAACAGGTGTGTCAAAATAGGTGTTATTGATTCTATAATTGCCTTAACGGCGTCACTAGGAATGCCGTCTCCTCCTGGCTTTTAGCTGATTTTAAGTTATTTATAGCCTGGTAGATTTCTGAAGTCAGAAACGACATTTCCTGTGATTCGTACTGGTAAGGTTGACTCTCGATCATATTTTCATCACAATCAATTCCTTCAGGGAAATTGTTTCCATAGAGGTTTTGGTAAAAATCAGTTGCTATGGACAGAATTTCTTCTCGGTTTGAAGTTGTCTTGTTATTTTTTTGTAATAATGATGGTATCCATTCTTTAGATGATTTTAATCTGTTTTGGCCTCTTTTAATAGAACTCTTGGTTTTTATTTCTTCTTCAATTATATCAAGTTGGTGTTTTCTTTTGTTTTTGTAATTTTTTTTTTTATTTTTCTATAAAGTTTAGTTAATTTTTTCTTTTCTTCTTTGGTTTTATTTTCTTTGGATTTTAATTTTGTTCTTTCCTCGATAAGCTTTATTGTTTCAGGAGTAAGTTGGTACATGTCACATTTTTCTCTTTTTGGTAGATTATCCATACTTATAAGTATTGTACTTATAATTTTGGAATAGTTTTCTTGCAATGATGTGTTATATTCCATGTTTTGTGATAAATTTTCAAAATGGTTTTTCAAAACTTCTTTTTCCATGGATGTTAATTCCTTCTTTTGTGATTCTTTTGTATATATAATATATCTTTTGTATATATAGATCGTTATAAATCATTATTCGAACGGTCATACTGACAGAAAAGTTATTTTGGCCAGACTTAAAACGAAGACTTTCGTTCACTTCGTTCACGACGTCAAAAAACTTGAAAACCCAAATAAAGTATTTTGGCCATAGATATAAGTAAAATTATGTAGATATGGTACGTTCACCCAGCGCTAACTCAACAAATGGCCTGTGCTGTGTTACAACTAAACGCGAAGACACGCAGCTACTTCCAATCTTTTGCAATATAAGTACCTACATAATGTAATGAACGATAAAGATGGAAAGACGTACCTAGACCGATGCGATCGAGACAACATTATACACGCGAACGAAACACGTACGCCGACCGCGCCGGTCCGACTGTGACTGAGGTGGGACTCAATTGGACTCAATTTGAGCGTTCCACTTTCGAGAAGCTAGTGAGTGCCCAATCTTCCAAATTTTACTTACATCGATGATTTTGGCGTACTTTATTGTGCTCATAAAGTATAAAGTACTTAGGTACGTAAGCCTGAAATTTAGTAAGTACAATACTTTATTATATAGTACGGGTGGCAACCCTAAACAGCACATACCTAGGTATGGCAGACTGAACGCAGTCGTCGCAGAAGTAAATTAAAGAGCGACATTGGTACAGTAACACCATTTTTGTATCAATAATCTAGGTAAGCATACATAGGTACCTCGGTACATTATTTTGTAATCGACTATGTACCAATTTCCTTACACAATACGAAGGTACCTAGGTACCTAACGAATTTGAGATCTTAATACAGGTGAATACATGAGATCTACTTAATAATTAAATGTCGGTAGGTAGGTACTACCTAGGTAGGTACTAAGCTAAGGATGCTAGCACTAAGTCGGGATCAGACAAGAGAATTTAATAATTCAGGTCCAAAGTGCCCAAAGTTGAATTTCATTAAGTTGGTCGAAGCTCTGAGCCAGACCATTAGGCAAATAAACAGCGAATAACATAGACCGGGGGCTCAGGACCTTATGAGGAAAGTTACCAACACAAACGCTCCAGCCTACCTATTGTCGCTGTTGTCGCTCTAGGCTGCGTAGTAAGTGGTGTCTATTCTGTGGTGGGGGCTTTGAGGCGCGCGTGCACTGCGCTCTGGCTCTACGACTGCACGATAATTATTGGTCGGTGTAGTTAATTACTAAATTAACCGCTAACAACTTATTGGCGAGTGGCGTTTTCGTGTCGGTTTGAAAAAACTTGTCCACTACGTAGTGCGTACGCCCGCGCCCCAGTGTATGTTCTACCTTATAGAGGTGCACGTAGCTAGGTACCTCGCCGGCTATTCCCTGAGTAATGGAGGGCTTACGCGTAGAGTTGGTACCCCGCACACACGCGCCCACCGCCCCGCGCCGCCGCCGCGCCGCCGCCGCCCGCGCCCTGCCACCCTTACAATGTCAGATAAATCATATGCGGCTAGGCGGCTAGACATCGGTTAAACAGACCTTTGCATTGAGACCAAATGAGTTTCATTTAATTTGTAACCTAGAAAGCAAATAACCCTTCAGAATTCAAGTCAAAATAAATTAAGGTAATAATGTTAAAGTATGCGGTGGGCCAGAAATAACGAAATAAATCCATGTGTCTTACCTAGTTAAATGTAAGTACTAGGTAGGTATACGCTCGCGGTGGAAAATTTCAGATCAACAAATTGAGGGCTAAACGACAACATTATTTATCTCGTAAACCCCTGTCACCGCTGGCGGCGCGCGGCGTGGAGGATGTGCGTACTGGGCCGCCGGCCGCCGCCGCCGCCGCCGCGCTGCCGGGCGGGCAGGGCCGGGTGCGAGGGCTTGTGGAGGTTAGGTACGCGCTAACGGGTTCATCCGTCCGCTGTCATCGCACCACGGCTGGCACAGCCGGTGACTGCCCTCTGAGGACTTTAAATGCCTTCCTTACGTAGGTACCTCCCGTAAAAGGCAATAAGTTTTTAATATCTCCCGGCTCCAGGAACGGGGCAAGTTGTGGCAAGTAAAACCAAAAGGGTAGACTTGCGCTGGGTTAACTTTTTTGAAAGATGTAAGGTAGAATCGGGCAAAGAAATAAAAAAGCTTGTTACATGCACTCTATCGATCCCAATCGCAAACGCCGCCGCTGAACGTGTTTTCAGCGTAGTCAACGAACTGTGGTCGAAAAGTTGTACTTAATCGGCTGAATGAAACTCATCAGAAATACACGTGTGCACAAACTTCTAAATACACCTGTAAAGAATTTAATGATTTTATTGTTTCTAATCAAAAGGCATTACAAGCTACTCGCAGTGTTAAAAAATATATCTTTAAATAAAAATATTTGAATTTATTGATTTTTTATTTCATGTCCCGGATTCTAATCCACACGGTTGGCAACCCTAGTACCTACTGATGAAATAGGTAGGTAGGTACTTTCGATATCATGATTCCTGGCTTATCTAAGCAGGCAGGTAGGTACTCGACATACCTACCTACATTATTATTATAGTCGGGTGCAGATTCAACAATTTACTCACAACTCACAAGATAAACCAATAAATTAACCTAATGAGCAAATTAAATCTAACCAAGTTCTAGTTCGACTAAGTAGATCCTCAGTGGAGCTTAAATTGTATATTGGATTGCTATTACTATGTATCCAACGATGCTTAAGTTAAGTAAGCTATAATTAATGCATTGTAATCTAGCCACTAAGTACTTACCTACCTATCATGGCGGCGTCAATGAAATAAGCTAGCTGGGTAATTATTCCGCCATTAGGTCGAAGCTGGGTATAGGTACCTATTCCACAACTGTTTTGCCCGCTCATGCGACTAAGTACCTACCTTTTTAGACTCTACAAAAATAGGTACCTACATACCTACTTACATCTTAGTGCAGAGTTTAAAAGTGGTATAGGTAAGCAGTCATTCAAGTCCGGCCCTGCTAGGTACATGTCTTGAGATGCGTCCATGCGGCCTGCGGGTCCCTGGTATGGAAGGAAGGGGTAGGTAGATTAGATAGGCAAGCCCCGACCCCGAGCACTACTGCATATTCCGTGTCGATACGTTAATCGCTCCCCGGGGCCCGTCTCGCCGCGGACTCGCACTTTGCCGTAATGGCCGCCGATAAACCGTAACGTAACGTTTGGCTATCCGCAACCTCGTTTGCGATTCAATCGAATAAAATCAAATGTTTTGTAAACGTGCAAATTTCATGAATCTTGTTACCTACCAAGAGCTTTCATTCAATCAATCACGGTAAAATCATAAAAGTGCTCTTATTCTTTTCTGTCTTTGTAAGTAGGCAGGCACTTACTTCGCAGGTGGATAACGAATCTAATGCAAATCTAAAAGCCCTCCATCCAAATCCAATTTTGCGAGTGTGCCTTAAAAATGTTTTCAAAATACGTAGGTAGGTATATTTTCCAATTCGAGCATTCAATACGCAAAATAATCACGTTCCTTCCCTGCTCGTCCGATTCAGGCGCTTGCCCCCGCCCGCACCCGCGCCGCGCCCGCTCGCTCGATGGATTTCATTCACTCGTTTATTCGCTCAATCATTCGCCCGCTCGTGAGAGTGGATGCATAGCTTTATGCAGAATTATTGAATTTTCAAATGTTATCGTCGAAGCCGACTGCGTCCGAGATGGAAATCTGTTTTTGAAATATTCTAGGGTAGGTAGCATAAGCATATTGTATACCTACATACACCTAGGTAGGTAAGTAGATATCCAATCAGCATCGTCGTAGTGCCAAAAAGGGTACAAACGAACACGCCATGTGAGCACCATGTCTGGGATCGTAAGCTGTGGTTGTGGAGCTCCATGGTCTAGTGGGTCCACACGTAGGTACTCGATAAACTTGATCTCGAGCAAGTACGAACGTGTGTACCATGCAAGTCTCAAGACAAATGCTCGAAGTCAACCAAAATGTTTGATTCGAACAAGATTCAAACGTCCATAAACAATTTTTGCTCAATGTTCGAATCAGGGTTGGTCCCCCTATGTAGTTTTTAGACACATAAGCGGATGCTGATGCTGATGCAGGCGAAGAAAAACCAAGAATATACCTAAAGTACATCAGCCGCGATCGCACGCAGCCCAAGACTTTGGGGGGTCACGCTTGATTAGGAAAGTAGCCAGAAATTCAATAAAGGGGGGGTGAAGAATAAACCATGGCGAGCGCAGCGATCCCCGTTTCTTTAGAGATTTTTTCCGGATTTTTGGGGAAAAGTACGTATTAAAAACTTACGGGGCTCGCTTTGTTTGCTGTTATTTCTTTTGTGATTTGTGATAGGTCTGTGACAAAAGAAAAAACAGCAAACAAAGCAAGAAATAACAGCAACAGTGGTAGACGGGTACGGTGGTGAGCCGCGGTAATTTTGGAGTGAGGTTAGGTTAGCAAGAAAGACAAGGAAGCTAAGAGGATGGAAAGCGCAGATAACCGCAGCATTTTTGAGATATTTTCGGCGATAAAGCAAAAATTTTGGAATACAAAAAATAAGATAATTATATCAGTGAGCAGAGCAAGCCGCCGATTTTTTTTACTTTTTCGGGTTATCTCAATCTAGTTAGCAAAGTATTTAAAAAAAATTCAGCAAGCGAAGAGAGCCCTGAAAATTTTGGAGAGTTTGCGACGGAAAAAATTGTGAAGAAACATATCGAATATCGGTAAGTGGAGTGAGTCGCACGCAGCCTTTTTGGAATTGGTGAGGTATGCTTAGCAAGACAAGAAAGCTAAAATAAGCTAAGAAAATTTTAAGATTTTTGCGATTAACAACAAAATAGGAGGACAACAGCCCTGAACTACAGTATTCTAAAATCTGGGCGCCTACTAGGAAAAGGAAAATGAAAGTTTCGTTTTTGTTGTAAACCAACTCTTATGTCACTTTTATAACTCTGATGTGAGAGACATTTTCAGACTTAACTCCAACTCAGCAAACAAACCAATCATCGTGGACTTCTGTAGAGTGATCGTCAAGGAAAACTTTATAAATTGTGTCAAAACTTATAATAAATTTAATAAAGACCATAAGCTTAACACAGCCTCCATAAGGCTCCCCGGACCAGAAAAACCAATTTTCATCACAGAAAATCTCACACATAAAACAAAAAAGCTATTTTATTTCGCCCGTGAAGCTGCAAAAGTCAAGAACTATAGATTCTGTTGGACTGCCTATGGAAAAATCTACATGCGCAAATCGGAAGGCTCGCCGTTAATTCGCATCAACTCTGAAGCTGATCTTGCTCAGCTCAGTGAAAACCAATGACTACTTATAGATAATGCATTATTTAGAATAAGCTATGGTAGGAATTCTGTACATTTTCTAATTCCTATCATAAATTTAGTCACGCCTTCCCTATGTAAGCTCGTTTTAACTCACCAACACCCACACACACCTCACACACTCCCTGACTACATAACAAAGGGTAAGCACATTAACACTTTATTATTTTTATGCTCTATTCTATTCATGACTATTAACCTTTCTTGCTTTAAGCTAGGTTTACTTGCGAAAAGCTCACAAACAATGTACGCCTGCTGCATGCACGCGGGAACAACGGATTGCGCCTTCTCATCCCTATCAATTGCTTATGGATAGTTCTACTATAGAACATATTACTGAAGATCTTGAATTGCTCAGTATTTCCAAATGTATAATGTGCTCTCCAGAGTCTTGCGGTAAGTTTATTCGTACAAACAATAAAACCCTAACGGTGCTACAGGTAAACATACGAAGCATAAATCGTAACTTTAACGAGTTTGTTGCTCTACTTGCCAGGATTGAAGTCAGCTGCGATGTCTTGGTTCTTACTGAGTGCTGGCTAAGTAAACTTTCTAATCTCCCGGGACTAGAAAACTACTCTAGTCATAAATCTAGCTTTTCAAACCAAAATGATGGTGTAGTAGTCTACATTAAGTCAACTATCAAGCACACCGTCTCTGAACCTAAAATGTCCGACTGTAGCTGTCTACTAATAACCTGTGAACCTAAGGTAGCCATAGCAGCCATTTACCGTTCGCCGTCTCATCATAACGCAAATAGTTTCCTAAACAGCTTGGACAATTTACTGACTTCAATAGCTTCGTACAAAACTACTCTTATTGTGGGTGATATCAATATCAACATCGCCACGGGAAAGACAGATAGTAATTCGGACGAATATCTCAATCTTACTGCAAGTCATGGCCTCTTACCTGCTTATTATAAATCCACGCGGGAGGCAAGTGGCGCCTGTATCGATCACGTTATTATGAAAACTAAAAACAAAAATACTATGTCTTTAATACTCGACACATTTGCCACTGATCACTCGCCTGTGATTCTACACACGGAGCACTCTCGTCCCTATAAAGAAAACAAAAGTAAAGTTAGCATCGTACTAGACTTTGATAAGATAACTAAGGAACTAGGTAAATCGGACTTCTTGCCTGTCTTAAAATGTACGGATGCGAATTTAGCGGCTGATATTCTTATTGACATCATAGGATCAGTTATCAAGCTAAATACAAGAACAAAAAGAATATCATGCAATGCTGCCATAATTAAACCTTGGGTTACTGTAGGAGCTCTTAAATGCCTGAAACATAGAGATAAGCTACATCGCCAAACAAAAAAAGAGCCTACAAACATGATTCTAAAAGTGTCATATTGTCGATATCGAAACTACTGTACAAATCTACTTCGCAAGCTAAAGAGACAATACGAACGACGGGAGTTTGAGCTGGCTCGAAATAACCCAAAAGCCACCTGGAAAGCTATCAAAAAAGTAGCCAATCTTAAAACTAAAACTAATTACTCTGGTGAGCTCCTACTAACAGGGGAAGATCACTTAACATCAGTTAACGCTGTGAATAGATATTTTGTTGACATAGGAAAGAATCTTGCTTCAAAAATCAATAATGACACATCATGTCCTGTAGATAACACGGAACAGAGCTATTTATTGAACTCACTGGTGCTTCTCCCTGCGGATGTGCTCGAGGTGGATTCCATTATTGATGGACTGCGTGGTGATTGTGCAACTGGGTGGGACCAGATTCCTTCCAGAGTCATCAAGTGCAATAAAAGATACCTAGTTGAGCCCATAACGCACGTTTGCAATTTAAGCATTGACACTGGAGTTTTCCCTAACGCATTCAAGAAAGCACTAGTTCATCCTATTTTCAAGAGCGGTAAACGGGACAGTGTCGATAACTATAGACCCATCTCAGTTTTAACAACCTTATCCAAAATACTAGAAAAAATTTTGAACAAAAGACTCGTAAACTTCTTAGAGTATCATAAGCTAATATCAGAAAATCAATATGGTTTCAGAATGGGTGTATCTACAGAAGATGCAGTTCTAGATCTCACGAACAGTATTGTGCAGCAATTAGACAAAAAACTGAAGTCTATATGTGTCTTTCTTGACTTATCTAAAGCATTTGATACTGTTTCGATACCGCTCTTGCTAAATAAACTGGAAAAGGTGGGAATAAGAGGAGTCACCCATGACATCTTTAAAGATTACCTATCCAACCGCTTACAATGTGTCAAAATTGAAGGTGTTGTCAGTGCTGACGAACCAATTACATATGGTGTGCCACAGGGTAGTGTTCTGGGGCCTACGCTCTTTCTCCTTTATATTAACAGTTTATGTAGGCTTAACCTGCCCAGCTGCAAAATATATACGTACGCTGATGATACTGCTCTCCTCATCAAAGGCACTAGCTGGGAAGAGGCCCGAAGTAATGCTGAAATGGCCCTAAGATCAACAATGGCATGGCTTAAGAGTAATGTTCTAACATTAAATATCTCCAAATCTAAGTTCATGGCCTTCGCTGCAAATACCACAGGACAACCACCTCCTTCCTTTAGTATTGTAGCCCACTCATGCCGCAGTGTCTCAACCTGTGAAAGCCCCGCTTGCCTATCAATGACCCGAACCAGCAATATAAAATACCTCGGCGTACTCCTTGATGACAGTCTCAGTTGGAATCTCCACATACAAACTGTTGTCTCACGAATACGAAAGCTCATTTATCTGTTTAAAACTCTACGATCAGTTGCATCAAGGGCTACAATGACATTAGTCTACTCCGCCCTAGCGCAGTCTCTCCTTTCGTACTGCATAACTGCATGGGGAGGTACCTTTAAAACTCACGTATTGCAGCTAGAGAGAGCACAAAGATGTCTTTTAAAGGTCATGTTAAGCAGACCATTTCGCTTCCCGACTACTCAGCTCTATAAAGACCTCCCTACTCTAACCGTTAGACAGCTGTTTGTTATGCGAACTATCCTTAGGAAGCATAAAGAAACCCCATATAACCTAAATATTAACTTGCACAAACGCTCAAAGCATAAAATTCATGCAATTCCGCGATACAGATTGGCTCTGGCGGCGCGTCATTACCGTGTCCTGAGTGCACGACTGTATAATAAGGTTAATAAAATAATAGGCTTCTATCACAAACCTAGAAATATATGCAAGACAATATTAATGCAATGGCTACGTACGCTGGATTATACTGAAACTGAGAACTTATTTACAATTTTAAAATAGAATAATTGCACTTAAATATGTATACCCACAAACACACACACACACCCTCACACACATACACACACCCTCTCTCACACACACACACACACACACACACACACAACAAACTGGACATGAAACACGAACTACCGCCTGTAATCTTTGTCGAACTCTACCAGATATCTGTATTTTAATTTAGCATGCGTAATCATTGTTAAAACATTTATCTTACTTCTATAACTCCCTCAAAAATACATATACAAATAAGTTGTTCAACCTCATGCTACCATCAAATATTGTAATTGTATTTGTAGTCATGTGCATTGTCCTATTGATATGATTTTAACTGTTTTTTCTTTTCTGCATTGACCTGATTTGTGTAAAACTAACATTATACTCGTAAAAGTTTCAAATCTGCATGCTTTTGTCTTCCAATTTAATTTAAAAACTTAAGACTATTCTATGTTATATAATTAATTTTAATGCTATACTTATCAATTTTTATTTTATTATTTAAGACGTACACCTAAGTCTTGTACAATAACCAGAAGTAATTATTTTAAGGGGAAGCACTCACTACCAAACCACAAGCTATTTTCAGAATAGCTCATATTGGTAATGAGAGCCCTAAATTAGTGTCATGTACTTTTTTATGCAATAAACAATTTTTAATTTAATTTAATTTTTTAATAAGATGTGTAATGCGCTTTAAGCCTCGCCCCCTCGGGTCATACATATTGCGACTCGAACATCAGCCAGCATCGATCAGTGCGGATGCTGATGCTCATGTCTAAATTAATGCTGATGCTGATGCTGATATTCGCAACAACCCTGGTTCAAATTTAGGCTTTACCAATAATCGTAGCAAGTTCTGGTATAGAGACATATTCATTCGTAAATAGTTATGAAACTCTTTAGGTTCTAACTCTTTTATCAAATTAATATGACTGTGACGTTCTCTTCTTTGCAACATTGGCCTAACCCAACGACGACACCTTTTTCGCGTAGATTTTCCCCGGCAGTAAATTTAACAGGTGATGCCCACAATACAATACAATACAATATATTTATTGATAACACCAAGTTATAAGTCGAGTACTAAAGTACAACTTATTTTTTCTATGAATAACAATACTTACAAATCATAAATTTTACATGAGAAAATGTTAATTTTTATTGTTCAAATTATAATTAATTATTATTGATTTTATTATACATTTTAAAAATGATTATTAAGTGATTGGCAGTTCGTAGAACTCGTTAATCGAGTAGAACGAGTTTTCTATAAGTAAGCCATTTGCGTAGTCTCAATTTAAAGGCCGTCGTGGAGGTTGCATCCCCTCGGATTGTGTCCGGCAGCCTGTTATATACGGAAGGACCCATGACGTACACGGACCTCTCCGATTTGCACAGTTTATGTGTTGGTGCGACCAAAATATGGGCTAGCTTATTGCTGCGGAGAGCCCGGGTGGTGTTCACGCCTCTACACTACGTTTAAATAAATCTATGTTTTTGTAGGTGAACATCGCCACCTGGTGGATAAGTTCGCAGGCGAGCGTCATAATACCTAATTCCTTAAAATATTCGCGGCACGACACGTCGTCTGGCACACCGACGATGGCGCGCACTGCGCGCTTCTGCATGACGAAGACTCTGTCTACGTCGGCTGCGCGCGCCCAAAGCTCCACGCCGTACGTGATGGTGCTGTGCACCGTCGCGTGGTAGCACGCCAGCACCACGCCGCGGGTGGCGGTCGCGGCGAGGCGGCGCAGTGCGAAGCATGTGCGGCCCAGTCTGGAACAGAGCTCTTCTATGTGACTTTCCCACGTGAGACCACTATCGATTTGAAAACCTAGTAGCTTTGTGGATTCCACCATCTGTAGGGTGGTGTTTCCAGCAGTCACTGCAAGCAGTGGTCTGGGTGTGCCGTTTAGACGGAAAGTCATGTAGCAGGTTTTATCCCTGTTCAGCGCTAGGCCATTCGATCGGAACCACCTCTCGAGGCTCTGCACTACGTTGTTCAGCCTTATACAGTTTGGGCGTGTTCGGCGCGGCCACAATGACGGCTACGTCATCGGCGTACATATAGGCCTGCGCCCCGTTGCCGGCTTTAGGGAGGTCATTCAGCAAAAGGCTGAACAACGTGTTCGAGAGGCATGCGCCCTGTGGCACCCCTATGGTGTTCATCAACTCTACTGACTTCAATCGGCCACGATCGCCTACTACGGTCTGCGTGCGGTTGGACATGAAGGAGGTTAGCACGGATAAAGTCGGGCCCCTTATTCCGTACCTAGAAATTGAGTTTGTCGGAGATGAGGTGGTGGTCGGCGGTATCGAATGCGCGCGACAGGTCACAGCACAGCAGCGCTACGCATTGACCGTCTTCACGCGCGCACAGCACGCGCCATACCACCTCCCTCACCAGGTCGGTGGTGCCACGCCCGGCTCTATACGCGTACTGTCTGTCCGACATAATGTCTCGCTCATAGATAAAAGATAGCAATCTTTTATTAAGTCCGACCTCAATCAAAGATTTTGCTGATGGCGGGAACAAGAGAAATCGGCCTGTATCACCAAACACATTTTCGAATCGTCCATTGCTCGAAGAGTTTTATTTAACGCACACTAAACATGTTCCTCGAGCATCGATGTGAGTAAAATTGGGGAGATTCGGCACTGGCTTCTCGAAAGTGGATCGCTCAAATTGAGTCCAATTAGGTCCACCCACCTCAGTCACAGTCGGACCACAGATTAGATAACGTCGGACCGGCACTGCCGGCGTACGTGTTTCGCGTGTATTGTTATCTCGATTGCATTTCGGTCTAGATTAGGGTTGCCACCCGTACTATTATAATAAAGTATTGTACTTTATTTCGGGCTTACGTACTTTATACTTTATGAGCACAATAAAGTACACCAAAATACTTTATTTGGCTTTTCAAGTTTATATTTTAATGTTCAAAAAGTTGAAGTTTTTGAGTGTAACAGAACGGATCGCATCGTGTTATTCTACCTACATATATAACACATGAATTTGAACGCATGAAACCTCAAATGGCAATAATAATAATCAACTTGATTTTTATGTCGGTGCGACCAGTGTTGCTGATCTTTTAGCCCCGTTTCAGATATTTCTCCATCTCTGCGCTGACATTTTGCGGACCATAACGCGATACGAATCTTTTCAGACCAAAATGCTCATACATATAAGTTTGTTCCTGAAAGAAAGAGACATTGAAGAAGTCTATAGTGTGGAATCTATTGAGGCCTTATTGTGGTTCGATTCTCGTTACCACGGGATGTTTTTATTTTGCGGTTTTTGATATGTTTTACTTTCTACAAGGAATAAAACTACCGGAAACGTAATTTCTTTTGTTAACTGCGGCCAAAAAAAGTCTCCGAAATGGTCACGACCTCTCCGCATGGTGTTGCCTTAGCTTGCTTGCTATTTTCGGCAACAGCCACTACAAAGCCTGAAAATTGTGCGTTGGTTACTCCGCTCCTCGTCAACACTCCTTTCTTTATTATTTTTTTCAATTTTGGGCATGAACAAATTCAGTTTTTTTGAAGCTCTTTTAACTTGCTGTTATTACTTACTCATTGTTATGCTTTTCTTTTCATTTTGGCCAGATTCCTACTAGTGTGAAAAAATTTCGCGGCTCGCTCCGCTCGCCTTCATATTTTTTGGGTTTGTTTGGTCGCCGTTTTGGCCAGCTCTAAAAAACCTCAAAATAAATTAGTAGGTAGGTACTCTATTTTTACATGACGTACTTTTTTTAACCCCTGTCCTGTACCAGGTAAATATAATTTTATTTGCCCGAAAAAAAGGTGGCAGCCCTAGTCTAGATACGTCTTTCCATCATTGTTGTTCATTATGTAGGTATATTGCAATAAAGTAGGTACACTTTTGTAAACAATTGATTTCGTTACATTCTATATTTATGGACTATTTTAATAATTACATCTAAGTATAGGTTTTTCGTTACAGAAACACCATATGGTAAGTACACAGGTAAATAGCGTGTGTTTGCCTTTAGTTGTAGGTAGCACAACACAGGCCATTTGTTGAGATACTTATATCAATGTCCTCGAGCAAGAATTTTACGTCATTGATACGATATAAATCTATGTTTTACGTGTAGTGTAGACGCAGCTATCTTATATAGATAGCCATGCTCGGATGAAACATGTTTATCGCGCATGTACGTACGTGTGTAGTGTACCCACCAGTAGGATGAAATCTTTGATTATTTTATTTACTTACCTATCACCTGACAGGTAAATAAATCAAAGGATGAAAATGTAGTGTAGGGCTAGGGACCATCTAGGGACCGACCTACTAAGCCTATGGATAAATAATAATAAATAATTACTTATTTATTCGTAGCAGCCAAACCAATAACGAAACAGAACCAAAACAGAACACAATACATGGAGTTCAAAATTCCGTGGAATAAAAAAAAACGTCCTACCGAGTCCTACCGACCTGACGCCATCATAAGTAGATTATTAATTCCATGACGCCATTAATGACGTTCGAACATAAACGTCACTGTCATTGTTAAATGTCAACCAGCAGTCAACTTCTGTGTCTCTGTCATTGTAATGTCATTCAACGCGGTCTATGCTCGGTCTATGTGTGTGTGTATGTGTGTGCGTGCCTGCGGTGCGGTAGTTGTGGGTCGTTGACTGTTTTTGCGTTAACGAAACGAAACCGTTTTCTATAAACGGTCAACCGGTTAAAAAACAGGTTGACGTTTTTAACAGGTTTGTCGAAACGTTAACTGTATTGCACTAGTAGTGTTGACGCGTTAACGTCTAAAACGGTCAACTTGTGGAAAAACCTGTTGACGTTTTTAACTGGTTTGTCGAAACGTAAACTGTAGTGCATTGGCATTCCGGCACTTTGCAAATTGTTTTTTACTTTATTTACATTTGAACTACTTAGTATTATTTATTTACAATAAAACACTGTCCTTATTTGCCATATATATCCTAAATTTTCACTAACTTTCACTACCTATACATAATAAAATAATTATTTAACTTTCGCGCAAAAAAAGCGTTGACCTCAGACGTGTCACATAAACAAACTAATTAAACGAACGAAAACAATTAACCTGTTTTTCTTGGTCAGTCAGAAGGCCGGCGCGCGGCGCACGGATCGCTTAGCCCCCGGAATGAACAAACATACATTCATCTCTTTCACTCTCCAACAATCTTAAGCTGTCGACTACTGCGGCGTCTCGCTCGCTCGTGTACAACGTGTTTTACTTTTATCTAGCGGTTCGAAGATCTTTCGTTCATTTTCGGATGGTGTTCGTTCGTAAGGTGTTTTTAAAGTTCAATCTTCCATGTAACTTGTCCGTCAACGAACGAGATAGTATGTCAACGTCATAGTATGTCGTTGAATGATTCGTTTTGATTCGTTTTGTCCGTCAACGAACGAGAATGTGTCAACGTCATAGTATGTCGTTCGTTGAATGAAATATTATGTTGATTGAATCAACCTGTTTCTCGGAAAGAGAAAACGGTTGATTCGTTAAATGTAGAAAAGCTGTTTTTTATAACAGTTCGTTGATTCAACGCTCACTACTACGGTGCGGTAGGTAAAGCATTACGCGGGCGGGGCAGCCGTAATTTACGAAAAATTTAAATAAGTTCATTGTTTTTACTGTGATTGTGCTTTTTATTCAGTGTTTTAGTGGGTGATAATAATGTTGGTGCTGTTCGAGACCCCGGCGGGGTACGCGATCTTCAAGGTAAACACCACACGTGTGAAATTATAACCTCAAAGAAACTTAGTTTTATAAAGATTTCTCGCCCTAAATAAATATAACGGACCTCGAAAAATGTAAAAAAAAGTAATGTTTCATCTTTAGCCCTCCTACCGTGATCTCAGTAAGTAAAAAGTTAATGTTTCTCTGAACTTTATCAAAAACCCTTTCATACCTTCTCTTAATAGCTTTCTAAACAAGCACAGTCGTCAGTTTCTGTAGATATTATTCATTTTTTGTGATTAACCGTCTCTTGGAGCAGACTGAACTAGAATTGGCCAAATATTTACAAAACAATGCAACTTTGAGGTTATATTGTTTTGTTTATTTGACCTATTTTAGTGAGCTGTTTGTGCGGTTAGTCTATTTTTTTTTCACCCAGTGGCTGGTGTAGTGGTTTCTAAGTAGTTACATTTGGTTGTAGTTGCTGGACGAGTCCAAGTTGTCCCAGATTGATGACTTGCACCAGGAGTTCAACTCCCCAGAGGGAGCATCCGCCGTGTAAGTACAATTTACTTCCATTCTTACAGACTAGTACTTGTACCCTATTACTTGAGATTAAGTGTGTTTTTATTTTTATTATGATTACAATAAAGCTTCTTTTTAGTATACTATCTACACTTTTTTGTTTTGATAGGATATTTTCCATGGTTTGTGTTGTATTTCTATTCTATAAGATTATTGCAGTGGACACACCTAGCTATAAAAAAATTGTGTTCTAAATAATTGTTAAATCATCATCATTTCTGCTGCATTATTTGTTTCTGAACATGACTTACATGTTTCTAAAGAATTAATATTATTTTATTTCAGACAACCTAAAGTTCATAATACACACATCACATAAAGAATTATAAAAATTAAACACACAGATCAACAGAGTACAAGAATAAATAACAAATCTCTTTTTAGGGTTTTGAGATCAGAGATCGGTTTCAAACCCCTCATGGTCTCCCTGTATCTGTCCTTTTTTCCCTCTTTAATATCTCAGCATCTACCTACCGCAGCTATTAACGTAATATTTAAAATAATAATACATTTCGTACACCACAGATTTAAAGAAAAATAAATGAAAAGTTGAAATATATGCTATAAGCCCTATGCTTTTATTTTACCCCAGACTTCTTACAGAGTCAAACTTAAGAACTTTATCAAGTTTGAAGACACCACTGAAGCACTGGCTGCCACCACAGCAGCCATTGAGGGCAAAATCTCCAAGCCTCTGAAAAAAGCTCTCAAGAAATATGTCAGCAAAGAGATCCAGGACCAACTTCTCGTGGGAGATGCAAAGCTTGGCAGCGCCATCCGGGAGAAGTTCGACCTGCAGTGTGTGTCCAACAACAACGTGCAGGAGCTACTGCGCTGCATCCGCTCCCAGATGGACAGCCTGCTGGCCGGCCTGCCCAAGAAGGAGATGACGGCCATGGCCCTGGGCCTCGCACACTCCCTGTCCCGGTACAAGCTCAAGTTCTCGCCCGACAAGATTGACACAATGATCGTACAAGCACAGTGCCTGCTGGACGACTTGGACAAGGAGCTCAACAACTATGTGATGAGATGCAGGGAATGGTACGGCTGGCACTTCCCTGAGCTAGGCAAGATCATCACCGACAACACACTATTTGTAAAGATTGTGAAACTTATGGGAACTCGAGACAATGCAGCTAACACAGACCTGTCGGATATACTGCCTGAGGATTTGGAAGAGAAAGTGAAGGAGGCAGCTGAAATCTCAATGGGCACGGAGATCTCCGACGATGACATCATGAATATTCAGAACCTATGCGATGAAATCATAGCTATCACAGACTACAGGACACACTTGACAGACTACCTCAAAGCTAGGATGATGGCGATGGCTCCCAACCTGACCGTCCTGATCGGTGAGCACATTGGAGCGAGACTTATCGCTCATGCTGGTTCACTCATGAACTTGGCAAAGCATCCAGCTTCGACTATCCAGATTTTCGGCGCCGAAAAGGCCTTATTCAGAGCGCTTAAGACTAAGAAAGACACACCTAAGTACGGTTTGATCTACCACGCTCAGCTGGTGGGCCAGTGCAGTACTAAGAACAAGGGCAAGATGTCGCGCATGCTGGCCGCCAAGGCGGCGCTGGCGACCCGGCTGGACGCCTTCGGGGAGGAGGTGTCGTTTGAGATGGGAGCTGAGCACAAGGTGAAGCTGGAGGCCAAGCTGAGGTTGCTGGAGGAGGGGAATCTGAGGAAGATCAGTGGAACTGGCAAGGCGAAGGCCAAGTTTGAGAAATATCACAGCAAGAGGTGAGTTGTGACTATAATGTTTTCTTCCTATTTATTTGTCTTCAGGTCAGGTCAACTCAAGGTCGAGTTGCTTTAGTCGAATTGTTTTTTATTTTATTTTTATTTTATATTTATTAAGGTAAACCACAGCATTACAATTTTCATATAAATACTTAAAATATACATAACACTAGGCCAAAAAGGATTTAGTCGAACTGTTTTAGGCGAATTGTATCAGACGAATTGTTTTACTCGAATTTTCCGAAGCCGGTCGCGTCACAAAGCGACAAAAGTCTCGCGCGAACCCAGGCTGTATTTAGCGGGTAGACGTGGACAATTTTGGCTTCAGTTATCCTTTCATTAATTTGTAGGTTACTGACTGGATGTCTCTTGAATAATAAACATAAAATTAGTTGGCTAAACTATATTTCAAATTGTAAATACTAGTTCTTATTTCTTTCTATTCCTTAATTGTAATTTTCTTTGTTGACTGACAAACGACGACCTCTGTGGCGCGGTGGGCGAAGGTCCGCCTGCGACGCAGAAGGTTGCGGGTTCGATTCCCGCCTCGGAACAAATATTTGTGCGATCTGCAGATATTTGCTCAGGGTGTTCTGGTCGTTTTCTATGTATAATAAAAATATTTATCTATGTACTCGTATATTATTATGTATATCAGTTATCTAGTACCCATAACACAAGCTCTGCTTACCTTGGGGCTAGATAATGTTGTGTGAATTGTCCAGCATTATTTATATTTATTTATAAACATAAAATTTGCCAATTTTATACTAATTTGTCAATTTTTATACTAATTTGTCAATTTCATACTAATTTGACTCAGTAGCTCCTGAATAATGTTATGCCAAATTTCTTTGTACTCGACACAGAAGAGTTATAATTTGCGCAAAACTTATTAGGAGCCCGAATGCAATATTGCGGTCAAAATATAATATTTAGTTAAATGATGAATATTGTGTTTCCCCAGCGAGGTGCACAGCTACCAGGTGGCGGGCGACAGCTCGCTCGGCCAGCGCGCGCCCAAGCGCGAGCACTCGCCCGACGCCGAGGAACACAAGCACAAGAGGATCAAGCTGGAGGACGGACCCAGCACCAGCGACGTAAGCATTGATCGCTCTCCTATCAGTCTCCTATCAGCACCTGCATGCACTACACTGCACTCTCACATCACTACCATTACAAATGCGAAGGTTTCATGTTTGTTTCCTCACTCCGAAACTGGTCAAGGGATGGAGCTGAATTTTTGATTCATTCGCTACTTCTATACCGGGAATACATGTGCGGAGCCGCGGGCTGAAGCTCGTAATGTAATCATTAGTTTTGTTGAGTATGAACAAGTGGCTTTGTGCCACAATTATGTGGCTTGTTCATACTCAACAAAACTCTAATCTCCCGTTTCACTACTCCTAAGAGTCGCCCACTCCGCCGCCGCGGACTGGCTGACTGGCTGTCTGGCTAACTTCGTTCGGTTCCTAGATAGCTCTTACTGGTTTCGAAATTTATTAATCAATTTAGATTGAAAATATTTATTTCTTATTTGGTAGGCCAGTCCCAAGAAGAAGAAGGTGAAGTCGGAATCGGACGAGACGGAAGTGCAAGAAGAGCCCGCGGAGCCCACCTCAGAGAAAAAGAAGAAGAAGAAAAAGAGGGTACGCCACGTTTCTCATCAACACTTAGGCTTTGAATTCGGTTTTCGTGCTTCTTAGACAACTTAACTTTGACTTTTCTGAAGGTGTTTTATTTACTGTCCAGGAACAAACAGAAATAAATGAATAATGCTGGACTATCCACACAACATCATCTACCTACTCCCGAGCTAAGTAGAGCTTGTGTTATCATAGGTACTAGATGATTGATATAGGTACTTACATAAAAAAATGAAATGAACTAATCAATAAGTTTGAAATACTTTATTCACAAAGAAAAATCTCTTCCATCAAAATCAGCCCTTTAGTCCACGCGTCTCAGTCGCGCTCGCGAGTCGAGTCGAGAGCGTATAAGTTAGCTTCGTTTGTTCTCGACCTGTGACATGTGACATGAACATGTTGTGTTGCTCTTGTGCAGGAGTCGGAGGCCGCCGGCGCCGACGCATCTATACTCAAAGAAGAGGCCGAAGAGCCCAAGACCGAGAAAAAGAAGAAGAAGAAGCAAGCGGAAGAACCCGCAGAAGAAGTGGAAGAACCCAAGAGTGAGAAGAAGAAAAAGAAAAAGCGGCAGTCGCAGGCCGACGAATGAACTAGGAACGCGCCAGAACTACCTCTGCTTGTAACGACCTCTAGTCTGTATCTGTAAGGACACGGGCGTATTACATTACTACTGGACTCCGAAACGGGCTTTGCACTGTGCCATAAAATGAAAGGTATTTTTATTTTATACAGTGAGACTGCCTCAAAAGACCCGAAAGATAATTAATTATACCCAGCTTATTAGGGCAGTCTAGTAATTTGTAGTACATTAAAATTTAAGTGAAGATGATACATTCTATGTATGTAAGTTAAGTGTGTTAAATCGTAAAAGATTTATATTAATTGCAAGATAGAAATAATTATTTTTAATTGAGTAATGAGCAAGAGTCCAGATTGGGTAGGTCCTCGGTCCTCGGTGGAGAAGGTGTACTTCTCCACCGAGCGTATGCAAGTGATTTTATAACTGTGGTTATAATAAAGATATATTTTTAAGTTTAAATTGATTTTTATTGCTTTGTTCATTTTCTTCAACTCACATAGACAGCTATCACAGTTGAAAGGATAGGTAAGTATAACTCTCAGTAAGGGCGCACTTCACCACCCTCGTATCGAATAGAAACTGAACGAAGTATTCATTACTTACACATTGACCACAAAGCCACGGTAATATAATATTACCGTGACAAAGCAACAAACAAATTCATTTATCCAGTAAAGTATTTCCTTGTTAAATATCATCCTGAATCCCTCGGGCCAGCAGTTCCAACTTCCAAGTTTGTTTATGATCAACAATGACGGCGCGTCGCGCGTCGCGCGTCGGTGCGCGGTGCGCGGTGCGCGATGGCTCTCGAGGATTTACACAATCAAAAGTTGAGGCGAAACAAAAATAGTTGAACGCTAACACAGAAATTAGATTTAGTAAATTATAAGTTGTATTCCGAGAGCATTTATCTAGTAAGAACAATCCTGCGGATGGGATAAACTTTTAATACTGTTTAATATTAATTCCTTTTCTACAGAGTTATAATAATCCTGAAAATCCAGGAAAGGATATAAACTTTAACTGTAACTTGGTGCATAAACGTAGGTAATCTAAGTTCAGCGAGTTGATAGAGTACGTACTTAGAGAAAGCTAGGTATCAGGCGAGAGCGTTCCAATAGTCTTCTAGTGGAGATGGATGCGTCAAGGCTCGACTCGACTGATCGATCGTGTGTCGCAACTCGCAAGTTCGCTCATTAGGGCCGCCCCGCCGCCGCCCCGCCGCCGCCCCGCCGCCGCCGCCGCCTCGTCCCGCCCCGCCGCGCCGGGCGCGTCGCGCTGCGGGCCACTGATACTTCGTCTGCAGGTGCCTTTTTCTTTGCAAGCAAAGAAGCATTATACCTAGTTAGTAAAATTTGCAAGTCGGAGTGAAGTCCTGAGATGAATTGATAGTAATGAAATGAAAGTGTGTTATGTTATGACATTGAACACTATTTAGATACCTAGGTAATACGAGTACCTAAGTTGGTCCTTGTGAGCTCCTACACCTGCCTGCCTGCGATAGGTACTACCATCAATAGAGATGCTAAACCTGATTCCATGAAACTTTAAATCAATCAATGCCCCGGAAATCTGTTTAGGTAAGTAATGAACAGATTCATAAAATACAGTACCTAGAAGTTTCGCATCACTGTTTTTACATGAATTTTAATTTAGCCTTCTAACAAAACTTTTATCTTGGAAAGTGTGACGCGGCATGAAAGCCGGAACAGAGCCCATTAGTTAGACGGTAGGTAGGTAGCTGCGGCTGCGCGGCATCTGTCCTTAACTTTGATAAAGTCTTTACAAAGTTACTCGCCTCGACTTTTTCTTTGCGCCTCACTCAAACTGTTCAAACCAGGTTCAACCAGGTACTTATCTACCTACCTACTTGGAACTTACAACACAAAGTTGCTACCTACTTACAACAGGAACATCTTAGGGAAGAAAGCCACAATCCTTTTACCATTTCCGAACGCATTTTCAGCGTTTTAGTAGGTACCTGCGGGCGGGGGCGGGTTTCATCTTGTTGGCAGAAATTACAGAAAAAGCAGTGGAGGGGCTTTCGGGAAGCATCTTCTGAACTAGACACTTCTTGCCCACTGTGGCCGACGGACTTAGGGTATTACAAGATCGTGGACTTGGAGACAAATCAGAAGAATTAATGTTATCATCGCCAGTAGCATTTCAATTTACCTACAAACCTGTGTTACCTACGTCCACTGTCGAACGTGGGCCTCCTCCCAACGCCGACACAAAGGGGCCCCGGCCCGCCGCGCGCCGCCGCCCCGCCGCGCCGCGCACCGCCGCCGCCGCGCCGCGCGCCGCGCTGTCTATTTGTGTACGGTAGGGCGTTACGCTAGGTAGGTATAATTAATTTCTAACCGGTTTTCTGTAACAGTTGGAACCACTTGCATTCTTCCCCAAAAGGGTTGTTCTACGAGTCTTACAAGCGCTTGCTACCCATTTCCTGTAATTCTGGCCGCTGGCGCTGTGTACAATTTAGCGGGTAATCGCGCGGTGTACGGAACCCGCAACCGCTTTATATCCGGCCGGCGATGGCCCGCGGACTCCTAAATAGCCAGCGCTGAGTGCTATGCTACTCTGTAATACACTATACCTACACCGCACACCGCGCACCGGGAGATCGGGTTTAGATAATCCTTTGCTGTTTTATTGTATCAACTAAATTCTCAAGCCATTCTCAAGGTACAATGTTTGTAAACAACTCACAGCACACCAATCTATATAATATGTACTTAATTCTCTTCTTGGCGTCAAGTTTTAAAAATAATTGTCGTCAATATGCGTTATGTAGGGACGAGCTCAAGTCGACGAGTAGTGCCATATCTGTCAACCCAACAGAAATAAAGTGAGGCTTGGTATTCCAGCAAAGCCCGCGGTTTCGTGGTTTTTAAAATCATCTGAGACAGATTTTTGTAAAATATCAGTATTTCAGTCATAATATTGAAAAACTGTACAAAAAGGGGTAACTTTGGGATATTTTTGTATCGAGTGAAGTTCATTAGATCTTGTAACTGAATGCGACTTAGACTAGACTAGATTCTTAAGTAATAAATGCATAGGTATCTTTTTTTCTGAATTTTAAACACTAAATAATTCTATGTGTCAGAGTGTTTTCAAAAATCACAAAAGCGCGGCCACCGTTTGAATATGGGGATATTTTTAGGCAATGTTCACAAACAGTTTATAAATGTCAACAAAAAGTTTGGCCGGATTATAGGGATGTTATACCTATACAGCTACTGAAATGGTAATCTGTCCATGGTGTGACGTGACACACAGGGAGAGCTTTCATCCAGCTCACCCTTCCCAGATTGGCGACGGCATGCGGCATGCCAAGTTTCACTTCTTATATTTTAAGTACTTACGTATAATTGAATGTTGTAGCGCTCCAACGGGGATTATCAGTACTCGATGTGATAATGATTACCTGAGTGGGTAGCGTTCTACTCTCCTAAAGGATCAGAACTTTCCCTTAAAATGAAACCAAACTGCTAGCACACTAAATTGCCTTCAACTAAGATAGTTATGTAAATGTCGCACAAGTCAGAAGTTAGAATAAATGAGCTGTGTTCCATACTGCATTATATATTTACGTGTAGGTTATGTACTGTAGGATATGAATAGGACAGGAGCGGCGCATCAGCGCAGACAGCCCAGGCAGGGAGCTGCGCAGACAGCCCAGGCAGGGAGCTGCGCACGCACTTGGCACCTCTCCCAGGCAAATGGATGGAAAGGAAGTTTATAGTTCTGTTGTGAGGTCACAGGTCGGCCGGCGCGGGCTGGCGCATGGCGGCTCCGTACTGCCAACCTGCCAACCTGCCATAAATATGTATCACCATCAGGATAGAAAACATTTGGCTCGGGGAATGTCGAACGTAGATAAACATATCTATCGCGATATTGGCTGAGGTTACGGTTTTGGAAAAAATTGCGTTTGTCTCACTCAGCCATTCTCGTTTTATGTCTTATTCCTAAAATGTTGTTAGATATGTATAGGGGGGTAGGTAGGCTGTTCCCCAGCCGATACTTAACGTCAAAACGAGACATGGGTGTCTAATAATAATGTTTTGTTACAGTGTTGTCTTAGTCCTGTTAAAATCATGAAATCATGAAATAAAAATGAAAGTATGTATATTTATTTGCTTCCTAGCATCATGTTATCGCAGCTATGTGGGGCCTTACGTTGTAAAATTATATTCAACCCGTAAGTAGAATATATTTCACAGTAAGTAGTGTTGTCCTGGAGCACGCACTTCAGTGGCCGTTGCACCCCGCTCCCCGCTCCCCGCTCCCCGCTACGCCCTCTCCTCACCTGTCGTGTAAAAGGAAGTGTCCCGGTGATTTATCAGCCCCGCGACACTACAGTGAAGTCTTTATTTTTACGCGTTTTTACGAAAGAAAGAAATTAAATTATGATGAAACTTTACAAATTATCGCACGTTTTACTTAATGAAGATAAAATGAACAAGTTCCTTAGCTTTGTAAATTCTTAATCAGTAGCAGTCAAAGACATAATTTGGAAAACCGAGAATTTGAATTCCGAGTCAAATTCATATAAGAGGTATGAGACATTTCGCTAGTAAAGAAACGGCTCGACGTGGTCGGGGCGTGGTCGGGGCGTGGTCCGACCACCCGTGCTTACACGAGAGCGGGTATTAGAAGCTAGTGTGTGACGGACACCTCATTTTGGTCTCGTTTGCCAACGAGGCACTTCCACTGCTACGGCGTAGAGCCTCTACGAGATCCGTAGATCTGCGGGGGATGGCTCTACGACCTTCGTAGCTCGTTGGGACAACGGAATGTCTGAGCTGAATGTTGTGTGTCTTAACGACAATGTTTCTAGTTGGTGTATTGTCGTGAAGTACAAAGGAACCTCTCCCCGCAGCACTCTCTTGGGTACGCGTCTTTGAATGAAACACTCGTAGCTCCACATAATTCTCTTACAAAAATTCCGAAACTCTATTATACGCGTAATATAATGAAGAATTTGAACGTCGAATTCCCAGCTATAACATTGTTCGTGGCTGTCACGTTTGTTGCCCCGGCCGGATCTCCGGGATTAAATAATGTCAATAACGACAATAGGAGTAAAAACAGAGCTGTCTCCTGTTCTTAGGACGGCTTTATTCGTGCCGGAAATGGGGAGATGCCGCTCACGGGCATTACTGGATCCGCGCCGTCTTCACTTCGACTCGGTGAGTGAGGGAATCAATTGATTTTAATGGTGGGAGGACTTTGTAGGCGATAGATGTATTTATGGCACCCTTGGAAGCAGTTGCGTCATTTATATCTATTATTTTGGCTTCGCAGCTCGTCGAATATGTACATTCGTTTGTAATGTAACTACAAAGCTTCCCAACTTACATGTCTCGCTGGTGAGCTATAGTGCCGTAAAATCGTAAAGCATTTATGCCTTTACTTTTGCCGGCAGCCCCTGCCTTTCACACCGGAACCCAGCGATGCTCGGCGCCCGGCGCCCGGTGCCCGTTCTAAATAAAAGGCATTCGTTCCCCGACAGCGACGTTGCAAGAGAATAACATTTAACAGTCGAGCAAACAGCAGGAGGGCAGAGGCCGCCTCGGTTGTGTTTACACGGAGACACTTCTCGCAGTCGCGCTCTTGATGGCGGGGACTGGCAGCTTCTGGACGGAGGCTACTGTTAGATACAAATCGTGAACTTGGATTTAACTAAATACCTCCGTTTACTCCGAGACACTGCTTGGTAGTATATTAATTTTCTACTGATTTTCAATACATCAAAAATAATCATTCTTTGTACCAGTAGTGTCATAGGAAAATTTTATTTCTGGTGACACTACTAATCTTATTATACCTATTAATTCATTTAAATGTTGTCTTATAGGTTAAGGCTCAGATGGTAAATAGCCAACACTTTAATTGGATAGTTTCCTAGAAATACTAATGAAAAGAACCAATTAGGTAATTCTCAGAATTGTTTTATTTATTTCCAAAAATATGTAACCATGGAAGAATACTAAAGTCATTTACATTCCAATATTTCGGCTCAGTTTCAAGATCACGGAATAACTGAGATAACTAACTAGTATCCGTGATCATGGCGCATGAAACTGTGCCGAAATATTGGAAAGTTGAAAACTCAAATCATGGTAAATATCCCGTTGTAAATGACATTAGTGTTAATAACCATGATGGATATAAAAGTTTTATCATGGAAGAATAATTTCAATGATAATAAAATGATACTTACCTAATTTAAATTGATATACAGGGTGGCACATTTAGATCGGTCAGTATGGGAAAGTCTGAAACTATAAGACATACGAAGATCTCTTCTTAGGAACATGTCATCGATTTTAGTAACAAGAGAAACTGCATTCATACATTTAAAAAAACTTGTACTCGGCTCGGGAATCGAACCTGGATGTTTTGAAAAACAAAACCAACAGTATTTATATTTAGACACCGATCGTGTAGGTCTTAAGCAGTAAATGTAACTATGAAACATGATGTCTACGATGAATAAAATGCTTTATTGTTTTCATATCCTATAATTTATTTTAACAAGTTTCCGAAATGACCACTTTTTTTAAAATGTTGTATTGAAAAAAATGGTGGTCATTTCGAACAACACGTTTAGGTGCGTAAAATTGTCTCTCCGGTTGTTTGTAGCTCTTTGCTGGTGTCGCAACTTGTTACATTATACTGCTTTACAGTATAAGTTAACTAGTCTAACCGATCTAAATGTGCCACCCTGTATATATTATTATATAATATGTAGATAAATTGTATACATCATCTTTTGAAAACGATGTTTTCAAAGTCCAATTAGAACCTAAAACTAGTAAAAACCAGCATAGATAGAAGGTGGAGTAGTAGGTGGTCATTATAGATTGATTGCTAGAAGTTGTCGTCCAGGGCTGGTAGGTCCTCGGCGGAGATGGAGGCCCGTCGACCGGACGCAGCGTGTTTGTTCTCAATAATGGACCGGCTCTGCTGCCATCGGGTCGATCGCATACCCACACCCAGCAGCCTCTCACAGGCGAGGTACTATTGTTTTTTTATCTCTGAAAAGTTGTTTGAATTGAATAACCGGCCGTCCAGTTTAGTAACAATTATTAGTCTCAACTCCACACTTTTTTCTTTTTTCGAAAATCTACGCTGAAGGCAGTTTTACAAGTACTTATTAAAGCAACCATTTAATCTAAGATAAGCGTGAACAAATTTTCTAAGACAATTATGTACCTACCTAATGTCTAATTAAACCTTTAGTCTAGCCAGGCAGCCACTAAAGTTCTCGGGGATTGTACTAAGTAACTAGATAAATTATGTTCAAGCTCAGTTTAGCGCCCTCGGTTCAAATTAATTGTTCAAAAAATAGAGATGAATAATGTTGTATTTCTAAGGTACTTAATTGGAAAGGTATACTCAGCTGATGGTCTGAATTAATGAGTCTTTTTTTTCGTCCACGATTTACTCTTGATCGTGAAGTGAGTCAGGGGGAATTTTCTTATCAGGAGAGCAGATTTTTGACAGGTTCATTTTGTAATATCGCTCGATGTTCGAGTCCCAACCGTTCTATCCCAAACTGACGATACTCCCCAAAGCATTCCGCTGCTTCCCCCTCCCCCCACTTTAAAACCCAACGTTTTGCGCTCCAGTTACAAGTAATCAAACAATATTATAAATTTCCGAGAACCCAATCATATTGTTTCGAGTTATTTACTCATAAAATATGGTGTTGATTCGAGTTGTATCCCCGAAGTTTCCCGGCCGAGTTGGAGATCTAAGGGCTCCCCGGTGCAAATTTACAGCTCCGCAAGGCTCCCAAACTTTTTCACTTCGGCACAGATAAAAACTTTCAGAATCTTATCTATTGGGATACTTTGTCTTTAGTGATTTTTGAGTTACAATTGTGGAGTTTGATTTACTTTGTGTTTTGTGAACTTTGTGAATCGGATTTTGCAGTACGTTTTATTCTTAGGATTTGGGAAATCAAACTTTGTGGAATGTTTTGGAACACACATTTTGTGCTTGGTTGAGTTTCCTCTGTGTTTACATTTCAGCCCAGCTGCAGCGCAGCGTACACGTATACTTGGATTAATGAATGCATGTCAACCATTAGATAGTAGGTACCTAGTTTGTTATTGAGGGTCACACCTCAAAGGCAGGTAGGGCTAGGGTTAAACAAACTTCTAGTGGAACAACGCTCAACTTCGCACATCCAAACGTGACAATCGCTGTCCCTGAGTTAAATTGCTGGGAAAGGGCAGGTGCGAGTGGACTAACGACTTCAAACGGAGGGCGGTTCTGAGAATAAAATGAGATACAAAAGGCATGAATCGGCAGCGAGACTGTTCCTGGTAGTGAATATCTTACCTCAGGCTTTTATCTCCATAATTACAAGGTGCCTTGGATGCCCAGACTCAAACGGGCTTTGATTATGCCTCGCACGTTACAAACAATAGAATATCCATTGTCTTGGATTTCGAATACTAAGAAATTGGTGAATCTTTATGCCTTGTTAGTAACAGTTAGTAATACAGATTTCAAAGGAGTAAGTACATAAATACCTATTGCGTAGTTAATTTATGCCTTCTAGTTTGATGAAGCTATAGCAAAAACTTAAAGTGCAAACTAATCTAAAACAATTCCACGGCACACTTGCAACTACCTAGATCTAGCAAAAGTAAAAACCCGCCGTAATCCAGCGAGGCGCCATCCCCGCATATTGCGCCGGCGCCGGCGCCGGGAGCCGCGCGATTGACGTCCGCGCGAGCAGGGCTGCATCAACCCGCGCCCGTGTACCTGAAACATAGCTGCGACTCCTCGAGTGCCTAGTCTCATAACTACAAAGTAAACAAGAACAACCGGACAACAATAATGTTGGTTGGCGACAGGCAGGACAGAGCTCTAATCCTTGCACAAGGCTCTACTTAGATAATATTATCCGCCGCGACTACTTCATAATTCTTATTATTATTCATAATTCTTCATTGCACAAAATAGGTCAAAGTAAAACATTGAGCAGGAAAAATAATGGCATAGGCGAGCTTAACCCTAAAAAGAGTTCTCTTCCAGCAAACCTTACCTATTGGGAGAAGGAGACAAATTTGTAAAAGTGGGTACATGTGCTTACACAGAGGATATAAGAACTAGTCTTTAACACCTTGCAAATATCCTTCACTCAAAAACGATTTTATTTGTTAGCTCCTTTATCTGCGCGCAGCCTATCTGTTCCCATGCTCGGTGCAGGGGGGCAGAGGGGCAGGGAAGTCGTTTAGGAGCGGCGGTCGGGCTGCGGCCTCCGCCGGCCTCCGCCGGCCTCCGCTGGCCTCCGCCGGCCTGCATGCAGCACGACAGGCCATTGTGCCGTGTATAAGCTTCGCTTCACAATATCCGCGTTTCGGCCAACCTCCGCTTTATGCCGCCTTTCGAAGCGGTTACCAATATTACTCAAAAGCCACTTTGAATAATTTACTAAAACATTTGCTTTTGGAGAGATCGGAGATTGCATTTTGGATTGTACAATTAGTCCTACTCAGAAGAGAAAACAATTAAAATTTGAAATGTCGGGCGAAATCAGAATCACTAAAGCGGACACAAATGTAGAGAGAATTGTTGAGTCACGAACCGAGATAATCCTCGATCCAATATTATTCTAATTCCAGTTTTCCCCCTTAAGGGGGAATTGCAAGGGGGAAAACTGGAAGTCAAAAAATGAATTCCAGTTTTCCCCCTTAAGTCTAATCTTCAAGGGGGAAAACTGGAATTAATTTTTTGAAGTCCAGTTTTCCCCCTCAAGGGGGATTTGAAGGAGGAAAACTGGAATAACCCTGTGTGACGGCCGCCCGCGCCCGGCCCGCGCCCGCGCCCGGCCCGCGCCCGCGCCCGGCCCGCGCCCGCACCCGGCCCGCGCCCGCGCCCGGCCCGCGCCCGCACCCGGCCCGCGCCCGCGCCGGTGCGTGCGATGCTCGCGACACGCAGACGGCTACTTCGAGGCTCGGAGTGGGAACGCCTCGGGCGGGACACTAAAAAATAGCGCACACTGACCGGTACCGTTCACATTGAAAATTCTTGTATTAGATCAATTTAATTCAAATAAATAAAAACATTTTGATTGTGATCATTTTGTATATAAACAAGACCCGTCAAGTGCGAGTGTAACCCGCCGAGGGTTTCAAACGTTTCTCAACAAGTGAATATGTACTACAGGTACCGGTTAGGGACTTGGAAATTTAATGAATACCTAAAACTAGTAGGTACCAACCTACATTTCAGATGGATCTCTCTGCATGCTTCGGCGATAGGGGGTAGCGGTAAATTTTTCGACTATTTTCAAAATATTTCAAAAAGTATGTAGTACTCACAGAAATTTCAAAAACTGTTTTGAAATGTACAAACCGATACCTTTCATATGATACCCAACTCAGTGTGGTAGCCCCCTTTTGAAAATTACCCCCCCCCCCTTTTTGACCATTTTTCAAAAAGTGTTCGTTTCTCTACATTTTTCCTGTAAAATATAGATCTATATCTACAAACGCCCCATACATTTTGAATGGATCGCTCTCATAATTATGATACCCCATTTGACTTTGTAGGCCTCTTTTAAAATTTTGACATCTCAATTTGTATGGAAAATGTGCATTTTAATACAAGCAGTTTTAATACAGGCGCACGAATTTAATGTAATTTACTCTTCTCGTCTCACTCGTCTTGGGGACGCTTCTGACTGGTATTGATATGGATCAGTTGACCTACCTGTAGACTGTTTGCAACAGTCTGCAGTTAGCTCAAGTGCTTCAATTGTAAATACTAGTATAATTTTCTTTGTAAATAAAAGCTTAAGTCTTTAAACAAAATTAATTTACAGGGCGACGTATTTTTGATAACTAGTTGTCAATAGTCCTATGAGTTTATGTGTGAGCCATCATGCTGCCATTGAATCCCAATCCATTTAAGCCTTTTCTAGTTCAAAGCGGATCTTTGTAGAAAACTCAGTTTTAATAAGTTACCTTCTTATACAGTTGTAACTTTACAAGATTTCGCTTCTTATAAAAGACAAAAACGCTTTTTAAGATCGAGTAGTGAAAATTTCGATGCGCACGATCGCGCTAGTGAGCGCCTACCTTAACAGGGCTTACAGCCGAGCAACTGCCATTAATTTGTTATTAGTTTATTGATGTTCTTGTACCCATCTACAAAGTCGAAGCTTTGAGAAGTAATCACAAGTACGGGCAGAATGTTACAGCTAGCTCACTCTCTATTAGCCACATGACCGAAACTTTTTGTGTGTGTACTGCATATTGCTAATAATAACAAATCTTTGCTTTTTATCCTCAGCTCAGCTGGTTCCTGTCACAGTTCTGTATTATGTTTCTTTTTTGTGTTATCTATTTCTTTTAGTGTTCTGTACCCCAAAAGGAAAAAATAAAACGTCAAAAGCGAGTCGAGCTCGTGCACACGTCAAGTGCGTTTTATTTTATTGTTGTTTGTCTTTTAAAGTTTTTAATTGTATTTGGTCGTAAATCTATGGACTAGTATTGTTTGAAATATAAACCTTTTTATTTTCATTTAATATATTTATCTTATTTATTTACGTCTGTGACAGATATTTAAGCAGCACTGGGACGGCACTTGCGTCCTTTATTACGTAATGATATAATGCAAAAACATCAATCCAAAGATTGTAACATCACCAACGTTGCTGACAAGCCGCGACAGCACCAACCACTCGGGTCTACCGTGGTTGGGGAGGGGAGGGGAGTCACACTGACCCCTACATTTTTCTACTGTTTAGAACTAAGTGGGTAGGTTTCATATGCTCCGTCGCTGTGTGCTCGGAGAATTGAGTTAGCTTATTATGAGCAAAGCTGGGGGTTGCAATTTCTACCTCTAAGCTTATTGGCAGTTTGTTTGTTTGGCTCTGCTCAAAGAATAGCAAATAGAGACTCGTTTGTTGTGCTCTAAGAAGTACGTAGTGAAGTAAATAACGTTATTGCATTTCTATGTTTACCGCGAAGTATTTTCTAATGTTAGACGTTATTTGTCTGTGCAGATAAAGATACAGAACCTTGATGAAAGCATCAAGGCTTACCAACTTCATTTTCTTCATTTCTTTTACAAATTAAAAGGGAGTACAGAAAATCATGTTGGTTGGCTACCGAGGGCTACTTGAAAGGACGCCGGACCCAAACTACGTAGTTTCTAAAGCTTTTCGTTGATTGAAGGCACGTAGCGAGCGTAACGTTATTTATTCCAGGCCCGTACACAAATATGGCAGGAATAATGTTAATTATCCTCCCTTCAGCCGTAATGGATCGGGCGCTGCATGAATATTTATCGTCTCGGGTCCGCGGCCGAGACGAGGCCGCTACGTTCTAGAGCGGGAGCTGGTTGTCCGCGGCCATTACACCTAACTATACCAACCATCTATTCATGCTTGAGATCACGGAGTCGTTGACTGTACCAGGAACGTATCAAATAGAGACAAAATTCACGATGAAAAAGGCACCTTCCTGGTTTTTTATGACAGCCATTTCCCTGAAAATGACCTAGTGTAACATATTTTTTTCCTATCTATTTATAAGAATTTGTTTTTTGATATACTTTGTTATTCATTATGAATGTAAGCGGGTTAACTACGAACCTATTTTGTGTTGGAAGAACACCAACGTTTCATCCCTTAACGAGTTGGTGTTCTTCCAACACAAAATAGGTTCGTAGTTAACCCGCTTACATTCATAATGAATTCGTCAAACTACGAAAGTTTTTATAGTAAAATACTTTGTTATTAATAGCAAAAATGTTGAACAATGATTTTTGTCTTCATTTTATTGAAAAATGTATAGTTTTATACGTTTCTGATGCTCATCCCCGTGTCTACGCGCCCTAAGGTCACTCCCGGCCACTCGCTGCCGCTCCGGCCGCTGGTCAAAGGCGCAGCATCAATGTAAATCCGCTCGTACTGGCTGCACGCTGCGCGGACACTTTTTACAACGGGTAAACAGCAGAAGACTCCTTGTACAACAGTGATATAGCAGTGACCTGACGGACCTCCTCGTGAAGCTTCGCTCACCGCAATACGAACCCGCTCGTACTGCCACGCAGCAAGGCTCGCTTCGCTCGCCTTGCTGTGTGACGTGTGTCGTATTGCGGTGAGCGAAGCGAACCGCCGTCATCAAATTCGTAATCCTCGCCCCCATGTTAGTCGAAAACGATACCCATATCAGATTTTTTTATGGGGAAGGGGGTTCGGGGGGGGGGGGGGGCACACGAGGGTCATAGCCGTCATCAAATTCGTAATCCTCGCCCCTATGTTAGTCGAAAACGATACCCATATCAGATTTTTTTATGGGGAAGGTGGTTCCGGGGGGGGGGGTGGCACACGAGGGTGACAGCCGTCATCAAATTCGTAATCCTCGCCCCTATGTTAGTCGAAAACGATGCCCATATCAGATTTTTTTATGGGGAAGGGGGTTCGGGGGGGGGGGGGCACACGAGGGTCACAGCCGTCATCAAATTCGTAATCCTCGCCCCTATGTTAGTCGAAAATGATACCCATATCAGATTTTTTAATGGGGAAGGGGGTTCCGGGGGGGGGGGGGCACACGATGGTCACAGCCGTCATCAAATTCGTAATCCTCGCCCCTATGTTAGTCGAAATCTGTACCCATATCAGATTTTTTTATGGGGAAGAGGGTTCCGGGGGGGGCACACGAGGGTCACAGTTGTCATCAAATTCGTAATCCTCGCCCCTATGTTAGTCGAAAACGATACCCATATCAGATTTTTATATGGGGAAGGGGGTTCCGGGGGGGGGGGGCACACGAGGGTCACAGCCGTCATCAAATTCGTAATCCTCACCCCCATGTTAGTCGAAAACAATACCCATATCAGATTTTTTGATGGGAAAGGGGGTTGAGGAGGGCAGGGGACAGGGGGCGAGTCACATCACGGCTCGCTTCGCTCGCCGTGCAGTTCCCCAATAGTCGCATTGCGGTTCGCTTCGCTCACCGCTCTCGCTTGCACTTCAAGCCTTACATGGAACGCCTCAGAGCGAGGTAACGCCACATGACGTCATAGCGAGGTAACGCCGCATGACGTCATAGCGAGGTAATGCCGCATGACGTCATGTTTTTTCGTGCGTGCAGCCGGCTCTATCGAATTATAAGACGTTGTCACGTCAATAAACAGAAAGAACAGATACTGATGCCTCCGGCATTGAACTTAATAAATAATCCTCTGTAATGGTTCTAATCTAAGGTTTGGACCGCGGTGAGCTAATTGTTTGGGGACCGAAGGGATGCTTGCATTGCGAACTGTGTGGGTGCCGCAAGTTAAGGGAAACTGGATCAAATA
This sequence comes from Eupithecia subfuscata, assembly GCA_963564075.1. Classification (NCBI taxonomy): domain Eukaryota; kingdom Metazoa; phylum Arthropoda; class Insecta; order Lepidoptera; family Geometridae; genus Eupithecia; species Eupithecia subfuscata. The sequence continues at coordinate 18,134,532 of OY751101.1, forward strand.
GCCCGCTCACCGTTTGAGATGAAACACGACCAATGACGACAGATTTGACAGCCTGTGGAAGCAGTAAGCTATTACTGGCCTGTCCAGCCAAGCCGAAAACAACCGACAATTAATATTTTTTTTGCTTGTGATTAAACCTGCCTCTTGTTCGCAGGCAGCAACATTATGATTTATGATCTATGAACATACTTCTGATTTTTCTGGTTGGTTTAATACTATAGTTTTGTTTTGTTTGTTTCATTATTATCAATGACATGGTTGATGGTTAATGTACCGTCCACCTACCTACTTGTATCCACCTAATATTATGATTAGGGAGACACGAACAGTAAGCCCGCTCCCCACAGCCGTGGCACCCGCGCGCGGCGCACGTCCCCGGCTCCTGCAGACATCTTCAGCAGGCGCACTCCTGACTAATGCCCTCCGAATCGTAGATTTATGGAGCCGCCATCGCCATCGCCATCGCCATTATAAACGCTTAATATTCCCAAATATCCGCCTGCGAGCCATTGTTCCGGCCTCCGCAGAATTTAATACGGCGTTCACGTTCGCGCCGAAATATGACGCATTGCCGATCGAGATCAAAGATACTGTTGGAAGCTCGATGGGCAATTAATAGGAAGTTAATTGTAGTGCCTTCCTACCTACCTCAATTTAAAATTTTATATTAATTTTGCCGTACAATATTTCCCTAGCGTAAAATAAAGCTTTTTTATAAAATTTAATGACTTTTTGAACGAGTTCAAATGGCCAGTAACAAAAGCGTCGGGGTTGAAATTGATTTTTATGAAATCGTGTATCAACGCCATTTAAAATGTAATTTGGTTGATTTTTCCAATTTGCAATGATGAGTCGAACCACTCGACGACCAGATATGAGGTCACTAAATAAATTGATACATTGATGTGATTAGCTCACTCGGTAATGAGCTCGGGGCCACGTTCATCGTGAATGGTTTAATGTGTTTCCATTGTTAACATTGTTCTATGAAACCACTAACTGCAACCGCATTCGTTTCCAACGAATTAACGCCACGTTTATTTAGTTGTGTTGCGAATTAATTTACTCGGTACATACTCGTAAACTATATATAGTGGGGTTATTCCAGTTTTCCCCCTTGACAAATCCCCCTTAAGGGGGAAAATTTTCTCCCTTGAGAAAAATGTTTCTCAAGGGGGATGCACTAGTGAAAAAACATGGTTCAGGACTTGGAGAAAAACACTTAGTAAAAAAATAAGTAAAAGTATAGCATAAATGTTAAACAGATGGTACAGTAAAATAATAGTGTAGCAATGTAATATGCCCTTTATGAGCATGCAATTTAGTCTATTACATACATTATTATAACAAATAAAAATAAAAACTTTAAAATAACAGAAAAAGGAATGAATAAGGTACTCAATGTCAAGTTACAGAAATAAAGTAGGTTAGTCAATAGAAAATATGTATTAACAGTACATAAGTATGAATAAACAGGCGCAGAAATGGTTTTCTTCTGTAAAACGGACAGTCTCAAACCGGAAAACTCTATCTTTCCTACCAGACTTATTGCTGTGATTTGTATTCCAGAAAAAAAACATCAAATTTCCGTGTTTTTGTACACGTCAGGCAAAAAGCCAAAATGCTGGCAAAGGAAAACGAATCGGCGTGCACTTAGTGCCCGCGGGTGCGGGGCACGGGCCGCGGGGCGCGGGGGACACTCAATATTCATAACCCTCTGAAACACGGCAAATGACCACCTTTACCACTTCCGAAGCAAATGGACAACGATTTTAAATCTGTCTAACCTAGCGAATTCGTACATTTGAATGTTTTTGTTCAAGCCATGCAAAACATCAAATAGGTACACGTAATTCCTATTTTAATTATTTTCATGAAAAAAATAATTAGAACAAAAGGTAAACAGCATTTCCATGGGTTAGGGTACAACTTGTCCGAAACTAGAATTACTTGGTTTTTCCATTATACTCTGTGAAAAACTCATAATAATAATTCTGCTCTATTATTCAGACAGATCTTCATCTTTGATATTCAGCTTATCCAGTTATTATAGTAGTTCCAAAGGAACGTTACCCCTGTCCGCAGCGACCCCGCTCCACTGTCCGTTTCCGAAGGAAGCAGACCTTAAATGACTTATATCGGCCAATAAACGTAAACTTTTCGCGTTAGCCGAGATTTTCCGCAGGAAGGCTGTACATTCGTTAAGTTGCACTTACCTCGTGATTGGATTGCTGCCAGCCCCTCGCAGGCTCCGAACCGAACCAATAAAACCTTTCAAACTGAGCGTAAGCTTTTATTTAAATCCTGTCGCTACTGCGAGTTCTTCAATTGATAAAAGCCCGTGCTCTCGGTAAAGGCTTACGGGTTTTTTAAAAGGCTGAGCATTAATGTTTGATGTTGTGTCTGTTAAATAATATTCTCCGTTTGCGAAGGTTTGTACACTTTTAACATAAAACAATCTAAAGCTTTAAAAAATGAGCAAAGTTCTGTAAGCCTGCGGGTGCGGTTCGGTTCCAGTAAAGTTTTATGAAAGCTTCGCATGCAAGAAGGCAGAGAGGAGTCGAGAGTGAAGTTCTTCAAAGCCGTGGTCCGATGCTGCATCAAACGCAGCCGCGCAAAGTGAGCTACGAGTAGCTTTGTTCCGAACTTGCTGACTAGTCTGCGGTTTGTCTTGAGAGCGAATGTCTTGAACTTGTGTGTAAAAGATAAATATTAATTTTGAAACATTAAGATAAACAAATAGTTTGTATAAATCCTGTCAAATAAGCGGATCGTAAGGCCTCCAAACTTTGTACAAGGCAGAAACTAAGCTGAAATATTTCTGTTTATTTATACTTCTCCGCTTACAGTACACAGACAAGACACAAACACAGGTAAAAATAGTTGGAAACTACGAAGATAGATTAAACAAGTTGGAGAGGTTGTTCGAGTAATCAAATTGTTTGTTGGAAATAACGTGTTTGTTACTTTTACTGGTACTCGGCAGGATATTGGCTGCATGGACCATCGACATTTTAACCAGAGGCGCCCATTACGTACATATCGGGATACATTTTACCGACGTTAATTATTTGAGTGTACAGTGAATTTATTTTATTTTCGAACAATACAAAGCCAAATAATAACACTTTTGACGTTGAACATTAACACTCAAGGAATATTTTACTGAAATGGAACAGAAGTTTATATTTCATCTCAGAATGCAAGGGTCTTTGTAACCATGAAAATAACGTTGGAAGCCTAATATAGGGCTTATTCCAAAAATCCCCTGCCATAATCTCCTGCGAAGGGGATTCCTGGACTCTTTGTCCAGCTTTTAGCCAGAAATCCCCTGCCGGCTCAAAGAGAAGACGCACAGGGGATTTGTGGACAAGAGGTCCAGAAATCCCCTGATCCACTTAAAATAAAAAAAATCAAAATAAAAAACTCTTTATTTCCATAAATACAATAAATGTATACTTAGAAAAGGTAAAAAAAGAAAAGTAAACACTGACACGGAAATAAATTGATATTTTTGATTTCTGTCGCTTCGATATGTAGACTAAAGTAAAGAAGCGACGAAGAAACCTTTAGCCTGTTATTTGTTATTTTTCGAGTTGGAGAAAAACCCGTCCCAAGCTTTTTTTATCCTCTAGATAATCTGATATTTTATAGTGAGCCTTTTTGCACAGCAAGGTTTTGACAATTTGTTTGAATTTATTTACTGATATTTTTTGCAACTCACTTGGAGCTTCGTTGTAGAAGCGTATACATTGCCCTTTAAAAGATGCATTTATCTTGTGTAGCCTAGTTGTGGGCACAGCGAGTTTATTCTTATTTCTAGTATTTATATTATGTATGTCGCTATTTTTAGGGAATTGATTGATATTTCTATGAGTGTACAACAAGTTTTCATAAATGTATTGACATGGTACTGTCATTATGTTTATTTCTTTGATTTTATCACGCAGGGATTCTCTGGGACCCATATTATAGATTGCACGAACAGCTCTTTTCTGCAGCACAAATACGGTGTTAATATCTGCAGCGTTCCCCCACAGCAGAATGCCATAAGACATAACACTATGGAAGTAGCTGAAATAGACCAGTCTAGAAGTATCAACTTCTGTAAGATGACGGATTTTTTTGACTGCATACGCTGCAGAGCTAAGTCTCTTTGCTAGCTTATCTATGTGTGGGCCCCATTGAAGTTTGCTATCTAAGGTTATTCCTAAGAGTACTGTACTGTTTACAATTTCTAATGTTTCTCCTTTTACGTTTACACTAGCCTTAACTTGTTTTACATTAGGTAGAGTAAATTTTATACATTTCGTTTTGGTTTCGTTAAGCAAAAGATTATTGACACTAAACCAATGTACTACTTTTGAGATTGCATTATTCACATCGTCGAAATTTATGTTTTGTCGTTTCATTTTAAAAATTAATGAAGTATCATCAGCAAACAACACAATCTCGTGATTATTCTTAACAAGATGTGGTAGGTCGTTAATATAAACTAAAAATAGGAAAGGACCGAGAATAGAGCCCTGCGGTACAACCATTGTTACTACAGACCACGAAGACCGTTTCCCATTAATGCCAACTCTTTGTATCCTATCACTCAAGTAAGATGTAAGAAGATCCAAAGAGGTGTCTCTTATTCCATAGTGATGTAGTTTCCTGATTAATGTTTCATGGTGTACGCAATCGAATGCTTTTGACAAGTCGCAAAAAACACCTAAAGCATCTTGCGACTTCTCCCAAGCATCAAAAATATGCGATACTAACTCTACACCGGCATCAGTAGTTGACCTGCCCCGAGTAAACCCGAATTACTTACCATGTAGCAGGTCATTGCCATTAAAATGCCTAAGCAATTGATGTAAAATAAGTTTTTCAAAAACTTTGCTGAAAGTTGGCAGTACTGATATTGGTCTAGAGTTAGTGGGGTCAGACCTACTACCCGATTTAAATAGTGGGATTACTTTACTACATTTCATTAGATCAGGAAATACGCCACAATCAATAGATTCATTGAATATAAAAGCTAGATCTGGTGCAATCGTATCAATTAAAGGTTTAATAATTTTAACGGAAATGCCCCAGAGATCTGCAGTTTTCTTTATATTTAAAAGTTTGAAGGCTTTTTTAATATCTTTTTCATCGACATAGTTGAAATTAAGTTTATTTTCGCATTTAAGTACATTTTCTATGAGTAATGACTCAGCGATTAATTGAGCTTATTTACACCGTAAGTAGTTGTTCGTTCTTGAAATAATCAAATGCAATCAACTAAGTAACGTAAGCTAAGAACATACCAAAATGTTAACATTAAAACAAAAACTACGAAAATTGGTATAGTTGTTCTATCTCACCAAGTCCGGCGGGCCTTTGTCACCGCTAACATTATTCTCGAACCGAATGGTCTGTTGCGTGACGATGGTAAGAGGCCCGACGGTATGACACTAGTTGGGGTGGCTCATTGTGTGGGACGCTACAGTCGACACACTTGCGCCTTCCCATCTTCTGAGGAAATCCGTTTGGTCGAAGCGACGCGTGACCTGAGAACTGGTGAATATCTGGCGCAGCGCATCAGCATTGCTATACAGCGGGGCAACGCATATAGCTATTGAAGTGGTCTACATTTTCGATGACAGCTGTCAAACTTGAAACGGCCACATCTCTGAAACTACTCTTCCTTGACTTTGGTGCTAACCTTTCATCTGAGCCACTAACTGAAAGTCTAGCACTAGTCTAGAATAATATCCGTTTAATTTTTAATATAACCTGTCATTTTTGCTCGATTCTAACTGACTGTAACAGTCGTTTTCTGACATCAGGTGTCATTTTTGACATCCGCTGTCATTTTTGACATCCACTGTCACATTTGACATCAGCTGTCATTTTTGAGATCAGCTGTCATTTTTGATAGGATTTTTGATATCTTATTTGGAATTCACTGTCATTTTTCATAAATGTATGGAACAATATAAAATTAATTCGTAAGAACTGGACGAACTGCGCATGGTTTCCTGACGAACTGCTTATTGGACGAAACGCTTGTTGGACGTGTATCCATGCACAAAATATACAATGTGTCCGGTCACCGGTGTCGGAGACTTTGGGGGGGTGAAGTACGGTAAATTTTATCGACAAATCACTATCCCATTTTTTTTTCTCTCTCCATGATAAAATGGCAGCCATTTTGTTTTCTGTTGCCTCGAAGCACGGGTGCTAGTGCTGATTAAGGTATAGCTATCCATGTAGAGGTCTTAGGAAAACGATAGAGGACTCATTTGATAGCCAATAATGTAGTGCACAATAAAGCAATGTTAACATTGTTGCAAAGAACAATGGCAAGAATTATGAGCTATCATGAGGAAAGATCCCACGGGTATCAATCGATAGCTCCGGAAATTCTGAATAAAACTGTATATTTAGTTTTTCCATAATTATTGCAGGAAAAATTAAATTAATTTTTGAAAATGTGGAGGAATAGCAATTTGGGCGAAGCTAGGGTGATAAAAACTCGTAGAATCCGCCATTTTGTTTTTGACATTGACAGCACTACCAACTCTGCCTGTCATTATTATTCTGTGGTCCAATCCGCGCGCTTTTGTAATGTGTTTGTTGACAAAATGATTTTCAAAATAATACTACAGGTGAACCTTCTATCCTTACCCAATATAGTATTATAATATCTGTGCCCAAGTGTTTGTGAGAGTGATTTCACAAAAAGTTGTAGTAGCAAAGAAACTTGTTTCAAAGAATATATTTTCTTTCTTGGGTGCTAAAGAACTACATAGGTACCTACCTTACCTACCCTTCGCCATCGTAAGTTATTGTACATCGAGAGTTTATTTTGTTTTCATTGTTCACCTACCTACCTACTTCGTAAGATTGTCGGTATGTGCCTAGTCTACATAAAATTATACATACCTACCTAGTAAAAGTTAGTAGTACTTACCTAATACTCCGTAAGTACCTACCATAGAAATCTAAATAACAATTTAGATTTCTATGGTACCTACATACCTATGTGCAGTGTTTGTATTGTACCTACCTAGCTATCGTTACTAAAATTCTCCCATACATTTTAGTAATAAGACTAATAAGTCTTACAAACATTGAACATTCCTTTCCTTTTATAAATAACTAGACGATCGCCTCGCGGTTTCACCCGCGTAGTTCCCGTTCCTGTGGGAATTCCGGGATAAAATATAACCTATGTCACTCCCTGAAAGTAAACTTCATAGCAATAAAAGAATTTTTCAAATCGGTCCAGTAGTTTCGGAGCCTATTCAATACAAACAAACAAACAATCAAATCTTTCCTCTCTATAATATTATAGTATCGATGTGTTTATTTTTCAGGTATTTAGGTACCTATCTAAATGACGATAGAGAGGAAACCAAATAACAATACATACCTACTCGGTAGCGCTACCTCACAGATAATGGAAAAACTTACTAAGAATTGAAAGAAACTAACCCCAAGAATTGATATACTGTACTTACCTAAGCATTCTTGAAAATGTATAATTTAGCACCAAGATAAAAAATATTTCATCTATGAGTGTTTGCCTGCGCATATTAATAAAATTATACGATTCCACTGACCAGTTACCTAGTTGCAAGGTAATATTATCCTTTATTATTACCGTGCTAGTTGGTATGTTTTCTTATCTTATGCATATACACTAGCCAAACTCGATTTAGAATGTTTGTAAACAAACCGCCCATACTTAACCTAAAATTCACTCTGTTGCCGCGTCTTTTTATCTTATATATAAAAATGAAACCCGTTTTCCGTTGTCATCGCATCACGCGTGAACGGCTGGACCGATTTCGCTAATTCTTTCTTTGTTGTGTTTGTTATTGTCAGGAGAAGGTTCTTATGAAAGAAAAAATTAAGAAAGTTGGAAACATAAATTTCAACGCGGGCGTAGCCGCGGGGCGCAGCTAGTATAATATAAATTATTAGGTAGGTATTTGATTGCACTTATTTTCTTTGTAAATAAAGTATTTAAAATTAATAAATTATAAGCAATATTTATTGAAGGAAGGATCTCAAATCGGCAGACGTAAGTAAGGATGTAAATTGCGTATAAAAAGAAGCAGCAACAGAGTGAAATTAGAACTAGTATTACATAATGAAACAATTTGGCCACGATTTGGCTAACTGCAGACTGTTGCAAACAATCAATGCAAGAGCAATCGCTAAACTACACTTATTGCAAGACAACAGAAGCTGCTCTGTGCTTTGGATTGGAATCTTCATCTGTTCACCGCTATACCTAGGTAAGTAATTTTGGCGATGACTATAGGTAGGTAGACCTATGACTTTTATTGAGATAGCGGTTAATTATATGTCTTCACTTCAGGAAGGTACGGTACGTACGATACTCCACCTATAATACAAATAATAGTTGTGCCATGGGTAAGTTAAGAATCGAAAAGCAAACGTGTTCTTGTCTTTAGTGGAGACTGCGACTCGGCAAACGTAGTGTAGGACGCAATTGGTAGGGAGATGCTGGATGCGGCAAGCTGAAGACTGGGCGATATGGCGCTCATTAGGTACCTACCTATCAATTTTATTTGAACAGGTAGGCGACACGTTCTTGGAACACATTGTAAAGCCGCGGCAATACACCTGAGCTGGTTTAGGTTAGGCTGGGCTAGGTAGGTATAGGCTAAGGGTACTACCTACATAAAAAGTTAGGAAATCTCTATCCAAAAATGTAGCAGGGCCTAAGACCTAGCTATTTTCGTCCATGGCCGATAAACCTACTCTATTCTACCTACCAACTGAAAAAAGGAGGTTGGTTTTAATCCTGCCCCTAACTTGAAACTAACCTCTAGAATTGAAACCTTTTTTGTCACCCCGCCGCCATTTGCAATGAAGAGATGAACCAAGGATAGGAAATTATTCTGCCAATTTTCAAAAAAATATTTAATTTTTTCTGGAATAAACTCGGAAAAACTAAAAATGCAGAGTTCCTTAAAATTTTGAGATGAATCGAATGGTATATTTCTTATCTTTCCTCAAATTTTTGGGACAAACCATAAGGGAAAGTTGCCATTGTTCTTTATCAAAAGAAAATTTATCAAACAAAATAAAAGTATTTTTTAACATTTTTTTTGAAATTATTAGCTTTTCCATAAAATCAAAACTGTCAAGCTACATGTTTTTGTTACCGAACGATAGTACAGAATGTGTGCTTCAAAATAAGTCTTGCATCTTAGCCCTAAGTACGATAATTTAGAAGTTATGACGATTTAAAAATGGTAGGTGTCTCTAAATCCTGGAGTCCAAAAGGAAAACAAAATAAATCGATTCGGTATTTAGATGATTTGACTATCAAAATCAATACAAAGGTTACAGCCACGATTCAAAATGGTGTTGCAAGCAAGCTGTTGCTCTAATTGACACATGTTGTGTAGCGCGTCGGATCATAGCGGGATATTCAAGCTTTTAAGGGTCATATTCAAACCGTCATAACTTCTAAACTATCTTACTTAGGGCTAAGATCTAAGACTTATTTTGAAGCACACATTTTGTACTATCGTTCAAAAATAAAAAAACATGTAGCTTAACAGTTTCGATTTTATGAAAAGGCTCATAATTTCAAAAAAAAAAATGTTAAGAGAAACTGTTTTATTTGTTTTATAAATTCTCTTTTCTTCTATTATAAAATAGAAATTGCAACAATGTTAACATTGCTTTATTGTCTACATTACTGGCTATCAAATGAGTCCTCTATCGTCTTCCTAAGACCTCTACATGGGTAGCTATATCTTAATCAGTACAAGCACCCGTGCTTCGAGGCAACAGAAAACAAAATGGCTGCCATTTTATCATGGAGAGAGAAAAAAAAAATAGGGATAGTGATTTGTCGATAAAATTTACCGTATTTCACCCCCCCCCCCCAAAGTCTCCGACACCGATGACCGGACACATTGTATACAGGACGAAAATTTCCATAACAGCACATACTAATGGGACTACGAGGAGTAGTTCTCCCTCGTGGTCCTATTAATGGAACAAAATAATGGGACGAAAAAACATCGTAAAAAAAACTACTCGAAATCAGCTGAAACCCTATTGTGAGTCGCAAATTCCTGAATGCAATGTTAATATTTTGGTATGTTCTACTTGTAAGGTTAGGTTACTTAGTTGTTTGCATTTGATTATTTCAAGAACGAACAACTACTTACGGTGTAAATAAGTGGATCAGGGGATTTCTGGAACTCTTGTCCACAAATCCCCTGTGCGTCTTCTCTCTGAGTCGGCAGGACAAAAAGTCCAGGAATCCCCTTCGCAGGGGATTATGGCAGGGGATTATTGGAATAAGCCAGGTTTGATAATCAAGAAACGGAGCATTGCCTACCAAGTGGACAGCGGTTAAAATTGCTATCGCTACCAAAATCATAGGTGACAACGGTATATCAAAATAGCGTCGCACCGAATAGTCACCGACACTGTATCCTGTAATACTATGCATTTATTTGAGTGCTTCAACTTGCTACAAATAAGATGCACCTCTAGTAGATAATAACCGTTTGCGAAGCTTGCGCCGAAGCAAGCCATTACGGACACATTATCCGGCGGTACAAGCAGCGGGGCCGATAAATGGCCGCATAAGAGCCGTAAGCGGTGTAACATTGAAAACAAAGACTCTGCGTCGGACGAAATGCGCCATAAAGTTTCATTGTAGGGACGAACAGCGGAATGGGACTCTTGCACTTTGAATTTATAGAGCACCAGTAGATACCTCTTGTTATTCAGATGACAGATGACCTGTAAATCTGTGATTATTGTCTATGTGAGTTTTCTTTCGTGAGTCCCGTCGTAGAGCCTCTACGCCGTAGACATTCTACAATGATTGAATACGAGAATACTAGTAGAGATTCGCAATAATTCCCGCGATTCCCATTATTTTCCCTCGTCAATGGCAATTTCATTTTCCGGTACGTACATTTCGGTCGAAGGCTTTCGTTCCTTTTATAAAAAGTCAGGCAATTCCCACTAGGGCCGTATAAAGGCTGTGTACACTCATCTACATAAATACACAATGGCGGAGATTGTTCGTAAGTCACGTCCACGCCGAGCGGTGTTTATCGCGCCTGCGCCAATTACCGCTTCACTGTTGACCGACTAAATATGCGCTTATAACTGCTCCCATACAATATTGACTCGCGATTGTTCCTCTTCATGAACGGATTCCCCGCTCGGCCCGCGCTCGGCCCGCGCTCGGCCCGCGCTCGGCCTGGACCTCGACACTCCACAAACACCCAGTACACGCGGCACGCACCTTCACGTATGGGAATGACAAGCTATACATACAAATGGAACAAGTATAATATAAAACCCGTTTAATAGCTACGTGGCTCTTTTACTATTTTAGATGCGTGATCTGAATAAAACATTTCCTGAATAGATATTTCTACCAGAGATTTACTTAGAATTAAGTTTGTTTAGTTACAGCATGGATGTTGGAACTTGTGAAGAGGGAAGTGGGTGTATATATCTGTGAATATTAAGTATTGTATAATTGTTTGATTTGCTGAGTTAAACTGGCGTCGACAGACACAGCTTGTTGTTGCCGACTGTTCAAACAATCTGCGTCGCCTCGCTGCGCCACTAAATATTATAGTTTCTATTTCTCATCAGCAAATTAATTTAGTTGGTGAATGGTTGTGAGTCAGCAGTGAGGCAGCGGTTACTTTTGTGATTTCAGTTGAAGCTGAATTAGTTTTTAATGTTCCGTAACTCAAAAGGAAAGAAGGAACCCTTATAGCATCACTTTGTTGTCCGTCTGTCTGTTCGTCTGTCAACCCCCCTTTGCTCAGGGAACGCGTAGACGTTTCGAGTTGAAATTAGCGTCAAATACTCAAGTTCGTAACCTCTTGAAGCGGCAATATAAATAAAACTTCTATGTCAACGCGTCCGAAATTTTGAAATTTCCAAGGGCATCAAATGCACACAAATCCTGTAGGGTACTTCCCGTAGACCTAGAATCATGAAATTTGGTGAGCAGCAAGGTCTTATAGCAAAACTAAAGGAAAACATCCGAAAACCATAAATTTGTAATTTAATCGCCAAAACCTATAGGGTTACTTTTTTCCCGTTGACCTAGAACCATGATAATTTGGCAAGAGACAAGGTCTTACGGACGGAACCCTTAGTTCGCGAGTCTGACTCGCACTTGACATTTTTTAGTACTAAGTAAACACTCGGAACTAAATCTCACATCATCTAACATCACTCTCTGCCGAAGTGTACCGACTCTTCTAATTTGTAGTTTATAGTTTCTCTATCATTATAAAGTAACCAGTACAACTTATATAACAATAACTTAAGACATCCATAACTCATTTACTTGATGGTCCTAATTAAGTGCGCACTCTATTATTAACCATAAATCTTTTGGAGCTATTAATGTTATAATTTTCATGAATTTGCAGCGTTAATAGAAAAGGTTTTCTTGTTGCGATAAAATGAAGCATAATTACAAGTTACCACCCGAACTAAGTAAATTACTTGAGCATCTGAGAAACTCGAAATAAGGTGCTAAAATGAAAACAGAGTTATGAAGACGTTAGACGGCCGCGGCGCACAAAGCCGCGCTCGCTGCGAGCGCACAGTCCTACTCGTTATGGAACCTCCTACAACTGTTTTACAGAACTCCGTTTTAATGAGTTTCAGCTATTTTTGTCTTTAAACTGATTGTACTGTGAATATTCGGAGTAATTAGAGACAAGAGTCAACAAACCCGTTTTATATTTGAAACATCTCGAGTCACTCGTCGTTAGTGATATGCGCCAGCGTTGGGCGACGTTGGTGGCGTGGTGGTGGTAAACTAATAAAATAAAATAATAAAATAAAATTTATTCAAAGAAACTCGTAAATAGACAATACATATGTGCACAAAACCAATAAATACAGCTAAGTATAACAAATTAGCCTGAACTAGGTAATCCTGTGTTTCAGGCGACAAGAGTGCTAATTATTAGTTAAAACAATCACTTATTATTATTACAAAAAAAGGCATTTAGTTTAATGTTGTTTAAGTTACAAACATTTTGTGTCTATGATATTAAGGTACCTACTTAGAGGAAACAAAAAATTTGAGTCAGACATGAGCATAGAATATGACACAGTAGATGGCAGCACTAGTAGCTTGCCTGACGTTTCGAATGACTTAAGCGAAGAAACACAAAATTTATTAAAAAAAATTGATCAACTCCAGATCCAATTATCCAGTGCTCATGACGAAATAGAACGTCTATCTCTGGAAAATAGGGAGCTTAGAAATAACAATCATGACTTGGCTAAAAAGAATGTAATTTATAGAAAACTTGGAACTAGCCCCGCGAAGACAAAATCCCCAATGTCTACGGCTCGTAAAAACATAAAAACACAACAAAACTTCAAATTAGACAAACAGACACAAACAGAAAATATGATACCTGCAGAATTAGATCGCAAAGAAACTAAAAATCCTAGAAAACAGAAACAGACACAAACAGAAGCAATAGAGCCTCAACAACAGCTGAAAATAATTCAATCACATAAAGAATGCCAAACTTACACTGAACCCGAAAAAATAGATGATCAAACACAAACTTCAGAAGAAAACCGTCTGCATACCACCTCTCAGATTCCTTGTATAACTCCAGCCGTAAAACAGCGATTAGTAAGAAATCAGACTTCTAACTCCAAACCAAAAGTATGCATGCTGAGTAACAATAAACAAAACAACGTGCTAACAATAGCACAAGACGTCCTATACAATGGCTCTACGATCTGCCATTACCTTAGTCCTAAAGCAGGCATTCCGCAGTTACTACACGGTCTACAATCAAAGCTGAAAAACTTCACAAAGGAGGACTATTGTATTATTCTACTAGGTGACGAAGATTTTACAGAAGGACAGAGCATACAAAAAATCTTAGATTGCATCAAAAGATCTCTACAAGAAATCACGCATACGAATGTGATAATATGTGCGCCAACTTATCAATACGGCTTTGGAAAAGACCAATTAAACCAAAAAATAAAAAAATTCAACGACCTACTGTATGAAGATGTTCAAACATTCAAATATGCCTACTTAGTCGACTCAAACAGGCACCTAACATACAACTATTTTATGTTTCATAAACCTTCAGGAAAAATCAGCAACTTTGGCCTTCGGACAATTTTCCAAGTCTTGGTCAAAGTCATTGCAAACATAGAAAAAATGGAAAATTGTAGAAATTATTCCAAACCAACCAATAAACATACAGATGATGAAATTGGAATACAAAACCAGTTTTTTCTTGAATGAAAACCTTTCTATTCTTCATCAAAATATTGCAGGTCTTCTAGGCAAATCGGACTTACTCACTATATGCCTAAAAGAAATACAGGAGCGTAAAAATAAAATAGATATTTTATGTATTACTGAACATTTCATGATGGACGGACAAGAACAGTTTCTTACTATACCGAATTACACCCTAGCAGCGTGCTTTAGTCGCAAGGAGAGCAAGAGAGGCGGAGCCTGCATCTTACTGCATAATGAACTCAATAGGTGGACAGAGATAAAGAAGTTGTCAGACATTGCTATTACCGGTGTATTTGAATGTTGTGCAGTGGAATTAATTGATTATCACATTGTTATAATATGTATTTATAGAGTACCAAAACTAAGTAATATTGACATTTTTATGAACTGCTTACAGAAAGTTTTACACGAAATATCTAAAAAACGATACGAAAACGTAATAATAGCAGGAGATTTTAATATTGACATATTAAAGAAAAATAATATTACTCTTGACTTCGAATGCTTATTGTTAAACTATAATCTTAAGCTTGCTCTGAGGCAGCCAACACGGCTTAGTAGTCAAACTTGCATAGATAATTTTGCGCACAATCTTAAAAAACGTTGTTCTACTGAGGTAATTGACCTAGCTTTGTCAGACCACACGTCTCAGCTTTTAAAATGTTCCGTTAGGAATATTGCTCTAGTAAAATTTTGGCAAGTAAAGAGAAAAGATTATTCAGCAGACAACATAGGAAAGTTTGTTAAGACTCTAGAAAACTTATCTTTTTCCGAAATATACAGTGAAACGGATCCTAATATTTCTTACAATCTATTTATTGACATGTTTAAACTTTTTTATGATCTCTGCTTCCCTTACAAAATAATAACTATAAAAACTACGAAACCAGTACATTGGATATCACAAGGTATAAAACTCTGTAGCAAGAAAAAAAGGAAGCTTCTTTGGGAACTTCGGAAAAAACCCTCTGACACAAATATGCACACTTACAAAAAATATTCAAAAACACTCAAAAAAATAACTAAACTCACACAAAAAGCTCAAAACAATCACAAAATTAAATTATCCAAAAATAAAAGTAAAACTACATGGGGTATAATCAATAACACTAAAAGAAGGCTACCAAAAGACTCAATTGACGAAATAATAGTAAATAATAAATCAATTACAAATCCTCATGACATTTCTAATATTTTTAATAACTTCTTTATTGACAAGATAGTTCCTATTGACAAAGCAGGAAACAATGTCACAAAATGTATAAAAAGCCCTAAAAACTCTATATTTCTCAAACCTTGTATACCGACCGATATCCTTAGAATAATACTCTCTCTTAATAATACAAGTAGCGTTGGATACGATGGAATTTCAACCAAAATTATAAAAGTTGTAGCTCATTGTATTAGCGCTCCTATCTCCCATATTGTAAACCTGACTCTTAACACAGGTATTTTTCCAGATGCATTAAAGATTTCAATAATTAAACCATTACATAAAAAAGAAAGCAAAAATAAATTAGAAAATTACAGACCGATATCTCTCATACCTGTAATATCCAAAATATTTGAAAAGTACATCTATCAACTAATAAATAAATATTTTGAATCAAACAAGATATTTTGCGACGAACAAAAGGGATTTAGAGAAAATAAGACAATAAATATGGCTCTATATGACTTTCTTTTTCGTGTCACAACCACTGTCGACAAAAACAATTCAGTTTGCTCTATATTCTGCGATATGACACAAGCTTTCGACTATGTCCAGCACAATATCCTACTTAAAAAACTAGAGTCCTATGGAATCAGAGGTAACGCTCTGAAATTGATTCAATCCTATTTAGAAAACCGTAAACAAATTACACATATAACAAAAATAAATTATGAAACTAAGCAAGAAGAAGTATTTGTATCAAAAGAACGCATCATGAAGTACGGCGTTCCTCAAGGAAGTGTACTGGGACCATTGCTATTTCTTACATACATTAACGATCTACCTAAAGCCACTATACAACCCATGTCCCTCTTTGTTGACGACAGTACCGTAACGATAACTTGTAACGACATGAATACCTATCAACATGACATTATCTATGCTCTGACATCTATAATACAATGGCTCGAAAATAACAATTTAAAAATTAACATTAATAAAACTAAAATTATTCACTTCAGACAACGCGACAATGCGGCATTTCCAAATTTTGACATAGAATACAATAATTACAAAATTGAGGAAGTTGCGACCACAAAATTTTTAGGAATCCACATAGACAGAAAGTTAAACTGGAAACCGCATGTAGAAAAGGTATGTAAAAAAATAAATAGCCTCGTTTACGTACTTCATAAACTATCGCCAGTAGTTAATGAGGAAACCCTGCTTATTGCCTATCACGGCCTTATTGCTTCAAACATTCGGTACGCTCTGATATTTTGGGGGAACTCTACCGACGTGGACAAAGTATTTAAATTCCAAAAAAGATGCATCAGGGCTATGTTTCATCTGAAAGTGACGGATTCTTGTAAACCTCTTTTTAAAAAATATAAAATTTTGACACTCCCTTCGCTGTATATTTTAGAAACAGCTATGTTTGTAAGAAATAATCCAAGTTTGTTTTGCCGGCAATCTGACGCCGTACCACGTAATAGACGCGACCAATTAAAAATTTGCAAGTTAGAGTGCAAAAAGAGATTGCTGCGCATAAGTCTCTTTGCTATGGCACCGTCCATTTATAATAAAATCCCACTCACAATTAGAGAATTGCCTACTGCGATGTTTCAGAGAAAGCTGAGAATCATATTGTCTGAAAATTGTTACTACAC
Organism: Eupithecia subfuscata; assembly: GCA_963564075.1. Lineage (NCBI taxonomy): Eukaryota > Metazoa > Arthropoda > Insecta > Lepidoptera > Geometridae > Eupithecia > Eupithecia subfuscata. Next base: position 18,151,666 of record OY751101.1, read on the forward strand.
AGTGAAAGATTTTATTAATGATAAGAACTTTGACAAATAACTCTATAACGACTAATTATTTGCGAAATTTATATCAATTCTATGTATATCTACTTTATTAATTCTGTTTATTAACATTAATTTTAGTTTATTAGTTATAGTTTCTTTTATATTAATTATTGCATGTAAATTAATAAGACAATTGCACGTCCCAAAAAGGGCAAATTACATTGCTACTCATTCACTGTATTTACCATCTTTTTACATGTAATTGCAATAAATATACTTTTACTTTTACTTTTACTTTACTTTTGATTAATCACTATACTAACTAGGTTAACTTTATGCATAAAAATATAATTTACTTGATACTATCCAATAGCTTCTCTGTATCATCGTAGGAAAGACTTTGAAGTGTAGATTTAATAGATTTTTTACAATTATTATAGATAAGCTCGTAAAGATTAGACTTTGAATTTAGTCTGTTGTATAGGAACGGACTAAGAAATAGATAAAATTTGTTCGTAAAGGCAAATTTTAGAGTTGTTGGCTGCGAGCAAACTTTATCATTCCGTCTTTTATTAGTAAATTCAGTGCTGTAGAGAAGGGCTGCGTGCTGTCTTAGTACTATGTTCATTATAAATAGCTGCCGGACTGTTAACACATCACAGGACTCATATAAGAGTTTAGTAGGAAAGATGAAAGGACGGAAAATTTGTACTTTTAATTACGGGACATAGACATTGAATGTTGTTTGGGCTATAGTAGTGATGTGCGTATAGTTTAGAGTTATGAATAGTTGTGGCCTGTTTGCGCATCGAAAACTTGGTATAATTGGTCTTCTCAGCATTTATTGTTAGAAGGTTCTGCTGTAGCCATTTGTTAACCACATTGAATCCATTTTGCGCAAACTCGAAGACTTCCTTATCAGAATCAGCTGAAAAAAGGCGGGCAGTGTCATCAGCGTATGATATAATTATGCCGTGGTCTAGCTTTAGGTTACAGAGATCGTTAATGTAGATTAAAAAAAGGGTTGGACCCAGAATACTTCCCTGGGGAACCCCGAAGGATGTATTTTCCTGATCATCGCTCAGGACACTGCCAATTCTCACGCATTGAGTGCGATGTTCTAGGTAGCTTGTAAAGAGCTTCAACTGAGTGTCTCTGATTCCTAGAAGTTCCAGCTTGTGCAAAAGAATAGGGATAGAAACTGTGTCAAAAGGTTTAGCAAGGTCGAGGAAAATTCCTAATGTGTGTTTTCCTTTGTCGAGTTCTTGAACGAGATAGTTGGTCAGGTGATGAACAGCATCGGCAGTGGAAATTTTAGGTCTGAATCCAAATTGGGTCTTAGATAAAATCAGTTTATCCTCTAGGTAATTAACTAACCTTCGATTAATATTTTTTTCTAATATTTTAGAAATAGAGGATAGTAAGGAAATTGGTCTATAATTTGTAACTTGGTCTTTACTGCCAGATTTGTACACAGGAACAACTATGGCTTTTTTCAAACATGCAGGGAAAATACCAGAAGATAAGCATTTGTTGAAAATGTGTGTCAATGGGGCGATTAAAATGTGCCTTAGTTGTTTTAGTATTTTAGTTGTGATATTGTCTCATCCGACTGCACAGTCGTCCTTTAAACTCATGATTATCCTTTCTACCTCGGCTTGATCAGTCTCTAGTAACACAAAGGATGTTGGAACATTGTGGTCCGCAAAAGCTGTGCATATTTGTGTTTGTAAGTGGCCTTGAGCTCGTTCTGCCAGACACTTACCTATATTTATGAAGAAAGAATTTGCAGAGTTAGCGGATTGCAACTGTGATGCGTTTGTTTGCAATAAACACGAAGATGACTCATGTGATTTTGACGAATAAGTTACATTTTTAATAAGTTCCCAGATTTTTTAACTATTTTTTCCCGCTTTTTCAAGTGCAGTTTTGTCGTAGTTAATTTTCACGTAAAAGATCGCTACAAAAGTTACGGTAACGTTTATACGACATCTGCAAAACCAAGTTTTGCGGGTTAGACGTTGCTTTTAAATGCAACTTGTCACGGTGTCTCATACATCGAATAAGACCTGGTGTGATCCAGGGCTTAACGTTATGGTATTTGTTACTTAAACTAACATTATACGAATTCCTTAGAATTGCGCGTTGCACATTATCTATTACAAAAGACACGCACAACTGCGGATCATCGGAATTGCAAACGCAAGCAAAATCGACATTGCGTAAATCATCTTCGAGTTTATTTATGTTTATCTTTGACCTAATGCGATTACTGCTTGACTTAGGTAATTTACAATTTATAGAAAGTAGGGTAGCCTTATGATCGGTAATAGATGAGTTAATGACAAGTGTAAGTGAAGGAAGATTCGATTTAAGCATGATATGATCTAAGCAAGGTGGATCTAAGCAAAAAAGGAAGAGGTGGCAACACTGCTCGTAACAATATCGTCTCCGCGTTTTATTTTGATATTCTATCTAAATTACTTTAAATCCCGAAAAAGTCATAGTGAATGCACAGAATAACACATAATACGTGTGCACGAGTGTTTTCCTGGAGAAATATTACGCAAATGCTGAGAAAACAGCTGGTCAAATACTGAAACCAACCAATGTGAAAAAACGAACAAAAACTGCGTAAATGTGAAATTGGCTCTCAGTACATTGGGAAATACACTGTATAAAGACAAAACAGCAGGAATAAATCTGTGAGCAAAGTCCAGGTATCAAAAAGTGTTCGTAAACATAACCTAAAAATTGGGCAAAAAGACAAGTCATCCTATTACAACTTACATCATCCAGCAAAAAATGGATGAAATGATGGAAATGCTTAGAAAAATCGAAGAAAATATGCGAACGCAACGTAATGACATAGATAAAATGAAAGATACAATAATTTTGGACATAAACAAAAACATTGACTCGAAATTCGAAATTATGGAACATAAATTTATTAGCCTAGAAAAACAAATAGAAGACCAACAGACATCCTTAGAAAGAATGGAACAACACATTAAAAAGAGAAACCTTATATTTTTCGGCTTTGAAGAGAAAGAAAAATCATACCGCGAATTAGAAGGGAATCTATTGAGACTTATAAATGAAAACATGAAGATACCATGCGAGAGACGAGATATTGAGCTGGTTAAACGAATTGGAAGACAAAAAACAAACGAGACTAACCATATCCGACCGGTTGTGCTGACTGCAAGTTCTATGGGCCTGAAAATACAGTTACTGAAAAACAAAAAGTTTCTAGAACAATCCCAAATTTATATAAAAGAAGACTTCACACAAAAAGTATTGAACAAAAGGAAAGAACTTCAGGTTGAATTTAAAGCCCGGAAAGAACAAGGTGAAAATGTAGCTCTGCGATACGACAAAATTATTATTCTTAACAAACCTAAGGAGTCAGTGACTCCAGCTCCATTCCAACACCCCCAACCTCAAGGTAGTGCATACACAAACAACAAGAGAAAACCAAACTTCTCTCCAGGAAAAGAGAACCCACAAAAATCAAAACAGAGAAGTACTGCCTACAATGTAAAGAATAAAAATAATAAACCTATCATTGAATCTTTCATGAAATCAAGAGCTATTTCACAGCCTAGCACTTTTGAACCAGAAACACCAATTATGGATAAGGAATAGCAACGACAAAAGGCCTCCCTCTATCTGAATGAATACTCAAACAAAGAAAATCACATTATAAAAACCACATCTCCCAATACGGCTGGTCCCCGCGGGAGAAAAAGACTAAAACCCTCCATCCGTCAAACAAAGCTGACAAAAAACCTAATTCACATAGGCACTTTCAATGTAAGAGGCCTCGTCGGAGTGGGAAGATTGGATGAACTCGAACATTGTCTGAAGAACATAAAATGGGATGTCATAGGACTATCAGAAGTAAAAAAGAATGGCACTAAAATAGAAGAACACGAAAACTATATACTGATGTACACAGGCAAGAAAAGTGGAGTAAATGGAGTTGGTTTTCTGATCAAAAAGAAATATAAACAAAACATAATCAATTTCATATCTACCTCTGAAAGAGTATGTCGAATAGACCTGTCATTGGGAAATAAAATACTTAGCATTATTCAAGTCTATGCTCCAACCTCTAGATCCGACGATAGCGAAATAGATACATTTTATGAGGAAATTGAACAAACCTTACAAAACACCGCAGAATCCACACTTATGATTGGTGACTTCAACTCTAAAATTGGACAATCAAACACAAAAGACAGGGTTACAGGTCCCTGGGGCTACGGACACAAAAACAGCAGGGGTGAACTGATGATCCAATTCTGCTATCAACACCAACTGTCCATAGCAAATACATTCTTTAAGAAAAATGAAAAGAAAAAATGGACTTGGATATCACCTAATGGAAGAGTTAAAAATGAGATAGATTTTATCCTGACAAAAAATATAAAACAAATTGAAAACTTAGAAATTATTGGAACCACTTACCCTTCCGACCACAGACTAGTTCGAGCTTCTTTGAACCTAGAGTATACAGCAAAAATAAATAGAAAATCCTTCAAACATCAAAAGAAGGAATTAACATCCATGGAAAAAGAAGTTTTGAAAAACCATTTTGAAAATTTATCACAAAACATGGAATATAACACATCATTGCAAGAAAACTATTCCAAAATTATAAGTACAATACATAAAAGTATGGATAATCTACCAAAAAGAGAAAAATGTGACATGTACCAACTTACTCCTGAAACAATAAAGCTTATCGAGGAAAGAACAAAATTAAAATCCAAAGAAAATAAAACCAAAGAAGAAAAGAAAAAATTAAATAAACTTTACAGAAAAATCAAGAAAAAAATTTACAAAAACAAAAGAAAACACCAACTTGATATAATTGAAGAAGAAATAAAAACCAAGAGTTCTATTAAAAGAGGCCAAAACAGATTAAAATCATCTAAAGAATGGATACCATCATTATTACAAAAAAATAACAAGACAACTTCAAACCGAGAAGAAATTCTGTCCATAGCAACTGATTTTTACCAAAACCTCTATGGAAACAATTTCCCTGAAGGAATTGATTGTGATGAAAATATGATTGAGAGTCAACCTTACCAGTACGAATCACAGGAAATGTCGTTTCTGACTTCAGAAATCTACCAGGCTATAAATAACTTAAAATCAGCTAAAAGCCCAGGAGGAGACGGCATTCCTAGTGACGCCGTTAAGGCAATTATAGAATCAATAACACCTATTTTGACACACCTGTTTAATGAAATATTGAATGGCAGCTCTATCCCTGGAGAATGGGAAAATTCGATTATTACCCTGTTGTATAAGAAAGGAAGTCATGCAGATATTGGTAACTATAGACCAATAAGCTTGTTACAAGTGATTTATAAGATATTCACAAGTGTACTACTAAGGAGAATAAGAAGCACCCTAGAACAAAATCAACCTAGAGAACAGGCGGGCTTCCGACCAAAATTCTCAACTATGGACCATATATTTACATTGACTCAAGTAATTGAACGTTACAATGAATACAACAAACAACTCTACATTGCATTCATAGATTACCGTAAAGCTTTTGACACCATCTCGCATCAAGCTCTATGGAGAGCGCTAAAGTCACAGGGAGTTGACAATAAATATATCAGAATCTTGAAAGAAATATATGAACGCAGTACAGCCACAGTACGGATGGAAAAAGTGGGAGAACCATTTCCGATACAAAGAGGAGTCAAACAGGGGGACCCTATATCACCTAACCTTTTTACAGCACTACTAGAATATATCTTCAGCTACCTCTATTCCCACTGGGAAGGGAAAGGAATCAATATCAACGGAGAATATCTAAACCACTTACGCTTTGCTGATGACATACTTATTCTGAGCGAAAATCATGATGACTTAGCCTACATGATTCAGACACTGGATACCGCAAGCCGGAACTGTGGCCTACAAATGAACAAAGACAAAACATGTATTCTAACCAATAGTATAAAGACACCTATACAGATACAGGAACATACCATAAAATATGTTGATGAGTATGTTTACCTCGGTCAAAACATTTCTTTCAGTAACCAAACACTCACAGAAGTAGAAAGGAGAATTAAATTAGCCTGGAACAAGTATTGGTCACACAAACAGATATTTAAAGCCAAAATTCCAATGACCATCAAGAAAACAGCTATGGAAATGTCTGTCCTACCGACTCTACTATATGGCTGTCAGAACTGGGCTCTATCAAAAAAGGTTATCACTAAAATACAGGTATTTCAAAGGGCAACAGAGCGGAGTATGCTAAATGTCAGGCTAAAAGACCGCATCAAAAATTCAGACTTGAGAAAGAGAACCCAAATAACCGACGCAGCAACACTAGCTTGCCAACAGAAGTGGAGATGGGCAGGGCACGTGGCACGGACAACAGATGGGAGATGGACGGAGCGCATCCTACACTGGTACCCGCGCGACGCCGATGCCCGGCGCGCGCGCGGCCGTCCCCGCCAGCGCTGGAGAGATGACATAGAGGACGTGGCCGGCGTCACGTGGTCACGACACGCCGCAGACCGTACATTATGGAAATGGATGGAGGAGGCCTTCACCCGAAGATGGGTGTCCTAATCAGAATAATAATATATAAAAATTATGCATGACATTACAATTATAATTTATTTTAGGTACTAATTCAGTTAAAATTTATATTTACTCACACATGTTTAGTAAGATTTGGAAAATAAAGGCTTATTATTATTATTATTATTATGATCTAAGCAGGAGCCACCTTGGTGCGTTGTGAGTGTGTGCGCTGGAAGCAAACCATGAAAGGCACATAGATTTAAGTAGTTCTGGTTAGTTTCGTCGCTATATTCAGGTACGATATTGATATTCATATCTCCAGCAACAATAATATTCTTAAAAGACGATAAGCACTGTAGCGTATTGTTTATAGAATCAGTAAAATTGCTGAGGTTTCTAAAAGAAGGTGGCCTGTACAAGGCGAGTATCGCTGTTTCAGCTTGCTTCAATTTTAACTAACAATCTGTTGCAGTCTTGCATATCAGGTTCCTCGATAGACACATTAAGATGATTCTTTGCATAGACTATAACGCCGTCATTTTGATAATAATTTATGTTAGTATGGTACATAGAATATCCAGGTATTAGTGGCACATTATACTGTTTAGTAAGCCAGCATTCTGTTAACACAATAATGTCGCAATCAATGTTCAGTCTTTGTTGAAAAATGGTAAAATTGTCTTAGTTTTTATAGATACTACGAATGTTTTGTGTTAGCACAGTTAATGGATTGCTATGAGAAGATAAATAATGTTTGCAGTCTTCAACTTCACAGAGGCAAGAATCTGATACAGAAAAGTTATCTAAATCATGAACAACATTACTAATCATGTTTTTAAATATAAATAAAAAGAAATTTACAAGGACAAGAAAATATAAATAAATAAGCGGCGCTCTTAGGCGCCTTCATAATCTATAGAATTGATGTACCCTTTTTCCGCTATTGCCTTAGCTGGACAGTCAGCCGAACCCGTGATGTGCTTACTTGGCTTTTTGAAGTGAAGGCAAGTAGCACACTTTGGCTCTTCCGCCTTCTTGGTGCATTCCTTTACTGTGTGACCTTGAAGTCCACAGTGGCTGCAGATGTGGGTCGTCTCACGGCAGGACTTGGCAGCATGTCCGTACTGCTGGCACTTGAAGCACCTGGTGACCCATGTAAAGTCCCTCTCCTTAGATATTAGAGCCTTACGAATAACTGCAGGAACTTCTATCACATAGTTGCAGGTCTCAGCGTCCTTCCTCCCGGACTTATGGCTCAGTTTGGTCAACAACAGGTATTTTTCTAGTGTTAGGTCCGGAAGTGATTCGACTATATTTTGTTTGTACAAACAAGTAAAAACGTCCTTTTCCTGCATAGATGAGGACACTCCAATTACTACGACTCTGGGCTTTCGTTTTGCGGCTCATCGATCAGCAGGCCAGAATTCGTGAGCTGCGCCCATTGCTTCAGCTTCTCTATGTCGCCCCTCGTTTCAGTGCTTATTATTACCCCTCCGTTTCTTGTCTTTCTGAGGCCTCTTACCTGTAGCTTCATATCCTCAGGGCAAATTATTTTCTGGACTAAAGTTTTGGTTTCCTCGCTCGACTTGAGGTTGTCTTGCGGATAGATGGCCACAGAGCTAATATTAATAGGCTTTATAAAGTTATTACCTCTTTTCACCGTGTCTGCAAAAGAGGAGTTTCCAGAGGGACGTTTGGATGTCTCGTCTAGTTTATTTTGCAAATTTTGGAGCCGCTTTGATAGGTCTATTTTCTCGTTCAAGGCTTTATTTTCGACGTTCAAGGTCATAGCTCTTGCTTTCACAGATTGGTAAAGGGCTACCATCTGCGAAGTCCGTGACCCACTCTTCGGCATAGAGCGCTAACTTTCAACTTTTGTTCGGAGTTTAGCTTACCCGTTTCGGCGATTGTACAAATCTCATTTAAGCACTGGTCGATGCCCGTCATCCAGTTTTGAAGTTCTGACGTAGCGATCATGTCTCTACACACTACTGCAGGGCGAGACGAGGGCTGCGGGGCGTCCGGGGGCTGCCGCGTCACGGCCGAGGGCTGCGGGGTGGCCGAGGGCGAGGCGGGCGTATTTTAAATGCATTGAGTAAGGCACGTCTGCTTTAAACAACGTTCAAGAAGAACCTTCTTCGTGGTGGCATTACCAAAGTAAAAACATAATTCTTAGAGTATATTATACAAACAATCTAAAGCGCGCTTGCTCTTAGTTGAGTCGACAAAGGACTGGACATAGTCGTTAGATGCTCGTGCTCGCCGAGTACCTACTAGAGCCGTTTAGTTAGAAGAGTTACTTCGTTAATAGCCGCTTCCCAGAGGCAAGAGGGGCAAGTGGGGGCAGGCGAGGGGGACAGAAGACCAATTACATTTTTGTGCGGCGTCGCTTGCGGTGGATTAGGAAAAACGGCGAAAACGACTTCAAATTAAAATGGAAATGTGTTAAACGGCCGCATTTGGGACCGAAAATAAATTGTACGGCCGATTTTAACTTACTTTGCTAAAACTTGCTTTCATTCAATTAACCAAGAAGAGAATTAATTGTCCACGGGTAATCACAACAATATTATAAATGCGAAAGTTTGGATGTTTGTAAGTACCTCTTCACGTCACAACTACTGAACGGATCGGGCTGAAAATTTGCATAGTTAGCCTGGAATCAAAGAATTAACAATCAAATACTCTATATTTCCATAAATACAATAAATGTACACTTAAAAAAAGGTCAAATTCTTTGATAAAACACTGACACGGCAATAAAGTGATATTTATTATTTCTGTCGCTTAGTTGTTATTTTTCGAGTTGGAGAAAATCCCGTCCCAAGGTATTTTATCCTGTGGATAATTTATTATTTTAAGTAAGCCGTTTTGCTTTGTCAATTTGATTGAACTTATTTACTGTCAATTTTTGCAACTCACTAGGTAGGAGTTTTGTTGTAGAAGCGTATACATTAATTTTGTGTGTGTGTATCAAAACTTGTTGTGTGTACAACAAGTTTTCATAAATATTGACATGGTACCTGTCATTATGTTTTTTTATTTGAGAATATATTACTTATTCTCTGGGAGCCATGTTACAGATGACACGAGCAGCCTTCTGCAGCACAAATACGGTGTTCACAATAGGCTTGCTTCAATCAACCAAAGGCTTACTTTTTATCCCATCAACCAGTTCCCATGGGATATAATGAATGAATCAATACTTTATTGCTCTTAAATCATAACAAAAAAAACCTTTTATCTAAATTTAAAGTATTATCCCTACAATAGGCGGCCTTATCGCTGAGAGCGATTTCTTCCAGGCAACATAGATATAAATAACCTTAAGCGTTTCCAGAGAAACGCGTGCGAAGCCGCGGGCATAAACTCGTTTCGGATAAATTCTAAAGATGGAAAAAATATATAAAAAAACTGCAAACAGAAAGACGCAGGGAGATAAAACTTTTTCATCCCTCATTTAGTGGTTCACGCGTAATGCTTAGTCACTTCACTATCCTTTTCCCAGTCACTTAAAACACTTTCCGTCACCTCTAGTATTCAGTAAAAAGCATTTAGTGGCCATTTCCATATTATTCGTGGCATCCAGGGCCAACGGACCGCGGGGGCCGCGGGGGGCCGCGGGGCCAGGTTGATCCTCATCACCATTATAAAATAACTTTTGCGAGTTATTTTGTAATAACGCGATCAAACTTGAAGGGTTGGCGGGAGCTTCTACCCACGTGGAAATACCTCCACGCTGGAAAATGGATTATGAAACTTCAAGGGAACTTCCACGTTACTCTTGAGAATTGAGTGCTCACAGCAAATTAAATTAACAGAAAGTGTTGGGAGTTTCACTAGTGATTCTATTATTGTGTCAGTCGACTTTAATGTCCATTTGAATGGAGCAGCTATAAATGAGTTTTTTTTAAATAATATCATCAAAATGTTATAGCAAAGAGTTTCACAAAATCACGGCAAAATCAAGTTTATTTAGAAACGCGATCCGATTCCTGTTGTTTATTCCGAGCCCTCGGAAATGGAACGGTCATTTTTGTGGGACACGTAGTTTTTAGGCACATTGTAGTGTAGGGGCATGTTGTAGTGAGTCGGGGGGGACACGGCGCAGGGCGCGGGCACACAGTCGTTGGCCGGCGGCCAGGCCCGCGCAGCCGGACATGACGCATGTTGTTGCAAATTAAACTCCGCTTCCGCACAGATGGACTCGCTAATTGCTCGCTTCCAAGAATATAAACAAGGTATTTTTTTCCTTCAGCCGGTAAGATTGTGTTGGATTGCCTGGAAAATTAAAAACTTGAAATGTTAGTGCAGCAAGATTATTTTGTACCTTCTGTGTGTCGTGTGTACAAATACCCGAGATTACTCATTTGTGTAGTCACGGGTGTTTATCACGTTTGTCTGCGATATAAACTGTGAATGATTGTGTATGTTTAGTAGGTACCTACTGTACCCAGTTGCGCTCAGGTTCGTAGTTTACCCGCTTACATTCATAAAGAAGTCATACGATAGTTTTTACAGTAAAACAGTTGCACTAACAGGAAAGCTGTAAGTAGTCCTGACCTGTTTTTCGGAAAACATCAGAACCTCGGGTTTTTTTATATCCACAATCCAGTTATTCTGAGCGTGTTCTGTTTTCACGAAATATATCAAAAACAAATTCCATCAAAACATTTGAGTCGCTGGATAAAGATAAACCTGCAAATGAAAATGTGAAGATCAACAAAATGGAGTTGTGCTAACAAATTGCAGCATTCCCCGAGTTCGCAAGTTTGTTCGCAAGTAATTGCGGTCCGACAAATATTAGTGGCGCAGTTATGAATAAAACCGCCGGACGGTTTAATCTCGCCGAGACACGATGCTCAACAATAAAGGTAAACTGGATTTCATTTCTGTCTAAGAGGATTAGTACTTGAGAATTTAAAAAGATCTTCGTATTTTAATATTTCTTTTGGGGATTGAAAGGGTTTAAGAGGTTCGTTGTCTCGTATATTTTCTAATAACGAATTTAATATTTCGTTCGGTAGGTTGGTCGAGACTCGGAGGCCAGCTGTGGGTGATGTCAGGCTGCAAATGACGATGAGGCAGAAGGCGAGACGTGGTGCTTACCTAATCTCCCTAACTCCCATACATTTTGCTGAAACAACGTTGGCTGCGATTGGCATGTGCAGCACTGCGCTGCACTGCACATGCCAATCGCAGCCAACTGCACTGCCAGTGCAAGTGCAAGTTTGCGTGAGGATGCCGTAATACTCGATGCATTGTGTGCTAGCAACATGCCCTGGTTGAAACTCCCCAGGTTGTGATACCTACGATACCAGTCATTCTCTCCACACATTTATTGGAAATGGATTCTGGGAAACCGTTATAATAAATAACCAAACATGATTTTTATTTTAACTCGCATTTTTTTGATTAGTAGACAAAAGAGTGTTTGTATAATCTTCAATTCCATACTTTACAAAAACCTTTTTAAATAACCTGAAACGGATGTCCATTTTATCATTCGACAGTTTGCGTACGGTCACTCGGTGATACATGACGGAACTTTATCTGAACAGAGTGGGTAAGTATTAATAGAAATAGATATTCAAAGACGAGGGCAATTTGCGGTCATTACCCGACTGCGCAAGAAGGTCATTTCCAATTGTGGTTCTAAACCACCGGAACCGTTATTCCGAGGACGTAGCAAACAAATGAAGTCCAAGTTATTAGTGAGGTTTGCAATGTGTGCGACAGCGTCGCCGGCCGCTGGGGTGCGGGGTTGCTGGGGGCGCAGGGGGTGCACAAAAAGCCAGTGTGAATGTATTTAAAGTGAGTCGCGATTGTTTATTCAGCGCGCGGCGCCGCGTCTTAATTAAGCAGCACACGTGAGATGTTTTAATCAGACGCGCGTCACAGCGGCCGCGCACCAGAGTCCCTGGACTGGACGATGCGACCTCATACTGGGGACTACAGAGGTAGGCACTCCAGAAGGTACCGAGTTCCGTCGGTCTCACCACTGCTTTATGGACAACTAAAAGAGGTAAAGGAGAATTGCTTAAACTTGAACATTTGAATGAATATTTCACCTCCACCGATTTGAATGACATTCTAATAGTACCTTTGGTTAGTACACTCATCACGCTGGGCGATCATGGCGAGCCAAGGTTTACTGGGTGTCAAATCTGTCATCAGAAAGGACTTTTGCGGTGATGTTTAACATAGGGACGACGCCTACCTTGGTAGAGTGGTAGTGTAGGCAGGTGAACGAGCTTATTTATTTCGTCTGCAGACTTGCCCCTTTGCAGTTTATACCAGGTTCTACCTACTGAGCCCTTTGGTTAACCTGTGGCAGGGCATGGAGAGTGCTCGGGGTAAACGCGCCGTAAGCAAAGATTAGATCGCCGGTGAAAGCGGCCTCCCCTCCGCGCGGGCTAACAAGATGCCGGGTCACATCCACCGGGTGACGACGAACATTTTTTAATGTTCTTAAATATTGTCGGAGATAAAATGTTGAGCAGCTTAGAGGATTTTTGAAGCGGATTAGCGGTTTTGTTTAGCGCCTTGGGAATAAAAGCAAGACCACTTTTGTAGAGTTAGTGTAAGTAATGCCCTCATCAGCTCTGTGGCATGGTTCATTTGAGCAAGTGTATTGAAAAAGGAGCAAGTTAGTTTTCGGCTGCATGTATGTTTTTTGTGGATGTTTACAGATTTCTCAGTTAATTGGAGGCCAATTTTGATGATTCTTTTAAATCTCCGAGGAATTAAGACTTGTCCCGCACAACGCTGTGGGTCCGTCACCGCGTGCGTACGTAGGTACGGCCCGCGCGGGCTCGCTGTGGGTCCGTCACCGCGTGCGTACGTAGGTGCGGCCCGCGCGGGCTCGCTGTGGGTCCGTCACCGCGTGCGTACGTAGGTGCGGCCCGCGCGGGCTCGCTGTGGGTCCGTCACCGCGTGCGTACGTAGGTGCGGCCCGCGCGGGCTCGCTGTGGGTCCGTCACCGCGTCCGTACGTAGGTGCGGCCCGCGCGGGCTCGCTGTGGGTCCGTCACCGCGTGCGTACGTAGGTGCGGCCCGCGCGGGCTCGCTGTGGGTCCGTCACCGCGTGCGTACGTAGGTGCGGCCCGCGCGGGCTCGCTGTGGGTCCGTCACCGCGTGCGTACGTAGGTGCGGCCCGCGCGGGCTCGCTGTGGGTCCGTCACCGCGTGCGTACGTAGGTGCGGCCCGCGCGGGCTCGCTGTGGGTCCGTCCGAATAAAATAAAAATAAATAAAATAAAAAAGCTTTATTTCCTTAAACCTACTTTACATTTTTGTTTTAAGATTCTAGTTATGAAAATATGTTTATTAAAGTGAATTATAGTACTTACTAATAACTAACTATTTTTTTTTAAAGTAGTAAGGTCCGCCCAGGGCAATCAATCAATCAATCAAAAACTCTTTATTTCCATAAATACAATAAATGTACACTTAGAAAAGGTCAAATCATAAAACTAAGCACTGACACGGAAATAAAGTGATATTTTTTGATTTCTGTCGCTTCGGTATGTAGACTAAAGTAAAGAAGCGACGAAGAAACCTTTAGCCTGTTAGTTGTTATTTTTCGAGTTGGAGCAAAACCCGTCCCAAGCTTTTTTATCCTCTAGATAATCTGATATTTTATAGTAAGCCTTTTTGCACAGCAAGGTTTTGACAATTTGTTTGAATTTATTTACTGATAATTTTTGCAACTCACTAGGAGTTTTGTTGTAGAAGCGTATACATTGCCCTTTAAAAGATACATTAATTTTGTGTAGCCTAGTTGTGGGCACAGCGATCTTATGTTTGTTTCTGGTATTCAAATTATGTTAATCGCTATTTTTAGGGAACCGATTTATATTTTTATGAGTGTACAATAAGTTTTCGTAAATATATTGACATGGTACTGTCATTATGTTTATTTCTTTGAATTTATCACGCAGGGATTCTCTGGGACCCATATTATAGATTGCACGAACAGCCCTCTTCTGCAGCACAAATACGGTGTTAATATCTGCAGCGTTCCCCCACAGCAGTATACCATAAGACATAATACTATGGAAGTAGCTGAAATAAACAAGTCTAGATGTGTCCACGTCTGTAAGATGACGGATTTTTTTGACTGCATATGCTGCAGAACTAAGTCTCTTTGCTAGCTTATCTATGTGTGGGCCCCATTGAAGTTTATTATCTAAGGTGATTCCTAAGAATACAGTGCTTTCTACTATTTCTAAAGTTTCTCCTTTAACGTTTACATCAGCCTTCACTTGTTTAACATTAGGTAGAATAAATCTAATACATTTTGTTTTGGTTTCATTTAACAAAAGATTATTGACACTAAACCAATGAACTACTTTTGAGATTGCATTATTCACATCGTCGAAATTTGTGTTTTGTCGTTTCATTTTAAAAATTAATGAAGTATCATCAGCAAACAATACAATCTTGTGATTATTCTTGACAAGATGAGGCAGGTCGTTAATATAAACTAAGAATAGGAAAGGACCAAGGATAGAACCCTGTGGTACACCCATTGTAACTACAGACCCCGAAGACCGTTTCCCATTAATGTCAACTCTTTGTATCCTATCACTCAAATAAGATGTAAGAAGATCCAAAGAGGTGTTTCTTATTCCATAGTGATGTAGTTTCCTGATTAATGTTTATCAATCGAACGCTTTTGACAAGTCGCAAAAAACGCCTAAAGCGTCTTGCGACTTCTCCCAAGCATCAAAAATATGCGATACTAACTCTACACCAGCATCAGTAGTTGACCTGCCGCGAGTAAACCCAAATTGCTTACAATGCAGCAGGTCATTGCCATTGAAATGCCCAAGCAATTGATGTAGAATAAGTTTTTCAAAAACTTTGCTGAATGTTGGCAGTACTGATATTGGTCTAAAGTTAGTGGGGTCAGACCTACTACCCGATTTAAACAGTGGGATTATTTTACTACATTTCATTAGATCAGGAAATACGCCACAATCAATAGATTCATTAAATATAGAAGCTAGATCTGTTGCAATGGTATCAATCAATGGTTTAATAATTGTAACGGAAATGCCCCAGAGATCTGCAGTTTTCTTTATATATAAAAGTTTAAAGGTTTTTTTAATATCTTTTTCATCAACATGGGTGAAATTAAATTTATTTTTGCATTTAGATACATTTTCTATAAGCAATGACTCAGCAATTACCTGAGAAGAGTTTAAACACTTTGTAGTTGAGATTGGAATTTCAGTAAAAAAGTTTTCAAATGCTTGGGCCACTTCGACATCATTTTTAACCGAGCAATCATTGATCTTTAAATTGTAATCATTAACGTATGTACTGACCTTTCCAGTCTCACTTTTTATTATATTCCAAGTTGATTTTATTACATTATCACTATTTCTAATTTTCGAGCTAATATAATTTGATTTTGCTATTTGATAAACTTTTCTAAATATTTTTGATTAATTTTTTACTTTTTCTTTGAACTCCTGGCTAAAATTGTATTGTTTTTCACTTTACAGTTCATACAACTTTTGTCTACTTTTATGTATATTACTGTTGCCCACTCACTAAAGGTAAGTTTTTCTGAGACCATAATCGATTTGGGTGTGAATATTGAATTGAATGCATTGGTAAATGTGTTAAAAAAATTGCAATATGACTCATTTGGGTTGTTAAGTGAGTGATAAGGTGATGGTTTACACTCCCAATCCAATTTCAACCGTTCAAATCGATTTGTGGTTACAGGTATGTATGTTATTTTCGTTTTACAATTATTATTTTTTACTTGAATTTCTAGTTTTATTAGTTGACCTAAGTGGTCTGATTTTAAGTAGCTTATTATTTTTTTGGTTACAATTTTTCCACTTTGGCAAATAAATACATTATCTATACATTTTGCTGAGGTTTCAGTTATTCTAGTAGGTTCCATAAATAATGGCCTTAGATTATAAGAATTAAATAAATTAGTCAATCTAGTACTGAGGGAGAAAACTTCTAAAAATAAGCAATAATAGCATACAAGAAAATAAATCATTTCTTCAACTCTTTCGTCGAATTTAAATAAAATACCGAAACATTATAGTTTTGCTAAGTATTTAATAAATGGATATTGTTATGTGCTCGTATTTACAAACATTAATGGAAAAGGCATGTTTTTTCCACAATGAGTTATGTCTTGATCTCCACTTAGGTTATTAATGTACGTTTTCGGAGAGGAGAGGAGAGGAGTGGAGAGGAGAGGAGTGGAGAGGAGTGGAGAGGAGAGGAGAGGAGTGGAAAGGAGAGGAGAGACAACAATATAGCGCGAGCCTACACAATATGTAGGCTCCACATATTATGTGGTTCGCTGCTACAAGCCCTGTTCCCTCCGTAATGCAAGTATTTCCTCCGTCAGCAAGCACTTGGCACGGGCTCCTCATTTGTATGCATAGCTTGCGAGCATCGCCCGGTATCAGGTATTCAATAGCGAGACTATAACCCATGCCCATAACTCTGTCCCTATCCATAGCCATTGCCATAGCCAGTGCGGCCGATTGGTTCCCGCAGATGCAGAGACTGCAGAGACACAGGAAGCCTTACTATTCATTCAGCTGACTTCTTTCATATCAGGACTATTATTTAGAATACTGAATCACATGCATATCTATGAATTTTTTTAATTTTTCGAAGATGTAGTTACATTATATTGGGCCACTTTTTAGCCTGAAAAATCGTGAAAGAATCCGCGGCCGAGGCGACCGAAGACCGTCTAATGGCGGCTGGTGGGCCACGAGTTATTACAGATATGAATAATTCCTCACAGTCATTTGGACTTCGCCCAACGCAATAACTCCAACCAAATCGGTTACTCAAAGCGCAGTTAAGTATAAAGTCGTTTAAAGCTAAATAAGTCATTGGTGTATTTATATGTATAAGTAGAACAGTAGAGAATAAATAAAAATGCACCTCCGAGTACCTCCTTCCCACATCTACATAGAAGTCAGAACGAGCTCCACTAAAAAGTCAGGGCAATAATGCACCGAGGCTTTGCGAAACGAAATTAACTTGCCTGGCAGGGTGCGCTGGAGTATGGACTCTATGGGTTTTGCAATAGAGTGCACGGTGCGTGCGGTCGATTGCGCTACATGTGGCGTAGGTCAGTGCGCGGACGCTGCACTACGGGAGCGGCGGCGGCGTGGATTACACACCGGGGCGGGAGGCACAGCGCGAGTGCGCGCGCGGACCACAGTAGGACATCTCACACATAAACACCGCTTACTCAGTTCTTTTTAACATAAGAAGCGAAGCGAGTCATGCTGTGTGGCAGTACGAGCGGGTTCGTATTGCGGTGAGCGTGGTGTGACCCTCGTGTGCCCCCCCCCCCCCCCGGAACCCCCTTCCCCATAAAAAAATCTTATATGGGTATCGTTTTCGACTAACATGGGGGCGAGGATTACGAATTTGATGACGGCGGTTCGCTTCGCTCACCGCAATTCGACACACGTCACACAGCAAGGCGAGCGAAACGAGCCTTGCGTTGTGACACCACACATACTTATATGGGTATCGTTTTCGACTAACTCGAACTCGTAGATTACAAAAAAGATGTCCATTTCAAAATCCAAGATGGCTGACATTTTTAGATAGATAGATAGATAGATAAAAATTTATTTGGTACTACAGACACACATACAATTAACAAAGATAATTTACAATTTAAACACAAGTACAATAGAAAAATACAATAAAATACAATAATAATAATTAATTAAGCAAACGAGCACTTTAAAAAGTAAGTGGGTTTTGGTACTTAGTTTGTGTGTGCTGCAGCACGACAAATAGGCCATGGCTCAGTGAAAATTTTTGACGTGACAACGTCTTATAATTCGATAGAGCCGGCTGCACGCACGAAAAAACATGACGTCATGCGGCGTTACCTCATGCGGCCTCGCTCTGAGACGTTGTCACGTTCAACTATCGTCAGTAAACCGACTTTACAGACAACCAATTTTTTATCTATGTTTTGGTTAATCGTTGGACGTGATTTGTAAATTATCAAACCCTACTTTAAATTTTAACCGCGAGCGATGCCCTAAAAAAAGTATTTTATTTTGCTTAAGTTAGGCGACGTTCTAAATGTATGCCAAATTTCATCTTGATCTATTCAGTAGTTTTGGAGATCCTAGGTAACAAAAATGTCATATGTCACAAACTTTGGCAATTATAATATTAGTGGGATAAGATAGGATAGCATTCTATTTAAAAAGATCTAAATTTGAAAGAATGCAAATATAGAAAAGCGATAGGAGTCTAAATTACTCGTACATACACTACCCAGCCAGCATTGCTTAGTATATTCGATTTGTGTCCAATATGCAGTTTAAATCATACATTTTGAGGGTTTTGTTATTATAGTGCGTAAGCCTCGCACTCTGGCTTCCCGGGGCGCGCTGGCCTCCGCACCGCGCGCCGCGCCGCGCCTGCCTCCGCACCGCGCGCCGCGCCGCGCCTCGACCCACTGCGGCGCTCGCAGCTACGCTGTGGCCTGCGAGCGCCGCTTTATCTCACAATTAAGCAAATCAACCCGAATTTCGAGCTTTTTCAACATTTATTTTGCGCGAGTCCACCCTCGGCCTCGCCCGGGGGTCACCCACCCGGGCCATCTCAGGTCGCGACGATTCTTTCTGCTAGAAGTAGAAGTTATTAGATGTACAATTACTCTGACTGTCTCTACTGACCATCTCCTATGCGAGATGTCAGTGCAGACCATATCAATTTTTTTAAGTTTATAGAAAATTGAGTGCATATCGTGGTCATGGTACATTTAATGCGAGATAACACAACTACCAAATACAAAATACAAGCCTTTACAAACCCTGCAAACGGAATCAATTACTCATTTCGTCTTAAATTGTTTATTCCCCAAAACACAGAGAACCAAGAGGCTTTGACTAATTCACTTGAATACTTAATCATTACACTCTATTGACCCCAAATTGTAAATCAATAGCAAGAAATAAAGGGGCTATTTAGGGACCCTTCGCCACAAAGGGGTACAAACGGGATTCGGGGGATCTGCCGCAATCAGACAATATGTCAGGCGGCTCCGCTGGAGTGGACGCCAGTCCCAGGCGCCAGTCGCCACTCGCCAGTCGCCGCACAATACATTGTCCCATTGATTTGGGTTTCAGGTAGATACAGTCTAATTGTATGATTGAGGAGTTTCACTTCACCGTCGTTATTTTAAGCTTTTGTCTGCGAGGAAGTAAAGGAGTCTAAATTTGAAACGCCTTTTTGAATGACTGCAAAAACCAAAAACGTAATTCAGGTCTATGCTTGTTAGAATCCTATTTCAAACTTTCAGCTTTAAGTTATGTATCCTCATTGACTTTATAATGACTTATTAGTTATTACATGAAGCGAGCGCACGTCGCCTCGCTACCAACTAACGTTCTTCGCCAAATTCGTAGTTCATGAATGGCGTGATGCCGTGAGACGGTGTTCAGTGGGTTATGTCGAGAGACGCCATCCCATCTACTTATACGATTGAACTATGACATACCTACTCGTTATTTTATCAAACTATGCACATAACCAGAGACTACCCAGTGACTAGTCTCTGTTATTACCTAATAACCAGGGAATAGATAGAGAGAGGTATATTGCAAATACTGAGCAACAAAACAGGTCGTTTCGCGTATAATAGCGAATCTCCTGCCGCCGGCGGCGCGTTGTTTTACTTCAAATGTACCAATTTGCGAATCAATTACCTCCTCCGGTCGCTGAGACCGGGCACAGCTGATCTAATCGAGCAGCTGGAACACTCATATAAAGATTTTTATTAAAATAAGGAATGCTCAATTAGACCGGGAGTGCGGAGGGAGGGATTCTGATATTAACGCTGAGTTGTGTCTAATGGACTTTATGCCCTAAAATTATATTTGAGTTATCTATTCTCATAATCATTGTTACTCAATAATTGAATTTAATAAAATGCAACCATAACTTTTTATAGATTAGTGCATCGAAATTTAAACTTTTTATGTAAATACCTAGGTACGTTTTTAGAAAAATATACGCAAAAATAACAGACCATACACAGTGTTCCAGCTACATGACCTCGGATGTTGCTGTGTTATTTGTTTGCTCTCAATTAAAGATAACAAGTAACAGTGTGTAAATATTGAACACCCAGTACCGTCCGGGGCCGTGAGTCAGTGAGTCGATGAGTCGTGGGTCGGTGAGCCGTGAGTCGTGAGCAAACCGCTAATTGTGCTTCATTTCGAGGGTTCTGATAAAGTCCTTCCGGTCAGCTATTTATACGCTGTAATAATTGCTCTGTAAATTTACTTCTCTGGTATTTTAAATCCACAATTCTACAAATATTGGCTCTTAGCACGTCTGAGAATCAAAGGTTTTATTTCTAAGTAGCTGTACCCGTGACTTCGTTCGCGATTGCCATACCTGTCGACTAATTGAGTTCACATTTAACCACAGTTTCTCCCATATTATGAAACGCCGTGCAAAAAAACTTCAATGCGCAGAATTGAACCTGTTTCACTTTTAATATACGTATCTATATTTAGGTACCTAGTTTAATTGTGTACAAATCTACGGGGGATAGCATGTTGTCATCTTCATTCCCATTCCTTATCTACAGGACTTTTAGCTACGACTCGGCCAGCGTCAGTGTTAAGAAGTGTCATACTCGTTTCACTTCTTACTCATAGTTCCGACCAGCTGGGGCCCTATTCTGCTAAACTAATCGCTTCACCATAACAGTGGTATCCTCACAGAATGACACGTTTTTGTATTCTACCTTAGATGAAAGAAATTATGATGAATGCAGATGGAGAGACGCGCGTCAAGTTTGAAACTATTAATTTATCTCACACGCACTATCTGGAGTTTTATTAATCTAAGGATTCTACCTGATGATTTAGCGACGATTTAATTGTCATAGTGAAGCAATTGTATTGCAGAATCGAACTCCTGATCCATTTGACTGGACCACCGCAATTTTTTTTACGTTATTAGGTAGGTACCTACAGTTGATTGTGTACCACAGTAAAAAACCTACCTACTTTAAACTACTGATTTTTTTTTTGAATTTACAGATTATTTCTTTTACTTTTCATCAATTTACTGATTTTCTACTCGACTTTCGACTGATTTAGTCAAATTCGATCTTGTAATACTATTTCTAACAAAAAGAATGTATGAGAGTTGACGCGTTGATGAATTACAACTAAGTACACATTTTGACTTCTATTACCTCTTCCAAGGGAACCGTGCCTACTGAAAGCCCCCATGTATCCCAATATGTTCTTCCTCGTAGTATGAGCTCAAATCATACCAAGTTTCATTTGAATTCATTCAGTAGCATATTTTTACTTTCATCCTCTCTCCCAGGGGAACCTTACTGAATTCCGGGATAAAATGTATCCCATGTCCTTCCATGTAGTGTGAACTCTAATCGTACCAAGTTTCAGTTCAACTCATACAGCAGAATATAATAGAGTGCCCTCCAAAAATTTTTGAAAATATCTTCAATGCACAGAATTGGACCTGTTACAATTTTATTATAAGTAGATATAGATGAGCATTTGTTCGCCGTTTTTTATCATTTGGCAGCAGTTCGTCCATTACTTCTTTCAAATATCTCGGACATTTTGTTACCGACGACCTTAGAGACAATGCTGACATTGAAAGGGAGCGCAGGGCTCTAGCGGTAAGAGGTAATATGTTGATCCGTAGGTTCTCCCGGTGTACAGAAGAGGTAAAGCTAACGCTGTTTAAGGCGTACTGTCAAAACTTCTACACCGGGAGCCTATGGGTAGACTACACCAAACGACCGCTGGAGACCCTACGTATACAATACAATAACATCTTTAGGATGATGTTGGGACTGCCCCGTTTCTGCAGTGCATCAGGGATGTTTGCTGAGTACGAGATGGATGGGTTTGCTGCCATCCTCCGGAAACAGACAGCATCCCTGGTGCGCAGACTGCGGGATAGCCCCAACAGCATCCTACAAACTATAGCTGGCAGAATTTCTTCGCCGACATGGCAGCACTTTGTGCAAAGAGTAATATAGTCTTGTGTATTAAATTGATTTAATTTATAATTTAATTTAACTTGTAATTTCTAATTTATTGGTCTCATTCAAATCTCATTTTATTTGTTTTAATTTAATTTGATATGATTTAATTTAATTTTAATTAAATGTACTATACTAAGAATACTAACATTTAATTTAAGAGATCTTTCTGTTACTAACAAATTATGGATCATAGTAATCCGAAATAAATGAATTTGAATTTGAATTACGCAATTCGTCCAAATCGCGTTTCGCTCCCAGTATCCCATGTATATAACATTCAATAGAACTTTGACATTGTTTTTTCTATTTTTAGCAAATTATCCTTACTAACTGACTTTCCTAACTTTTTGAGTATTTCATATTTTTTATTTTCTCTAAGACAACATTGTATGCGAAAATCGCGAACTTATGATACAGAGCTAGTAATGAACAAATGGAAAAATACTTCTTAAAATAAAATTGAGATAATTTTGCTGTAGGTAAAGTAGTATTGGCCGCGGATGATTAAATGTTCCCGTGGTTCGGCGAAAATGGCGAGAGAGGGACACCGGAGTGGTTTTAGTGGGTATTACGTCCTTTTCAGGGCGTCGAGTCCCACTTAATTCTGGTCCCCCCCAGACCAGTTTATTCGTGAATGAATTTCCTCGACGAGACAAAAAAAAAAAAAAGGTAAAACTCGCGTAAAGCGCTCATTCTCCCGTCGCATGTGCTCGGTAAGTTTAATTGGAACCGCGGCGAGCAGCCCGCCCCGCCCCGCCGCGCCGCGCCGCGCCGCGCGCCGGGCACGACATCTACCGCTGTATTTACGTTATTCATAAGTTTCTATTATTTACTGCCAAAAACTAAAATCGCATGCATTACGGGAATTAGCGACATGAATGCAACTGCAGCGGTGCAAACATGACGAAATGATTATAGTAATGTGTAACACATCAAAGTTCACGCTTATACTCGTACATATACCCGTTCGACGATAATTATATTTTAAAACACGCTAGCTTATTTATTGTTCCCATTATGGAGTACTCAGAAAACAAGAGTTAGTTTCCTCTTCAGGCAATGTTTTATTGTAAACTGTATGCGACTTCCCATAAGTAAATGTTAAGACATCCATTTTTCACGTTCCACATCTTCGAGTTGTGTACGAACAGATATTCAAATATTACAATAGTACCTATATGTAGGTAACGGTTCAATTATTTCGCCGTTATTTTCTCCTCTGTACTATCGCAGAGTCATTTGTAAACGATTTGCTGGTTCGTGACCGAAACGACAGTGTGTTGACAGGGACCGCGTCGAATGTCCTTGTAGAGACTTTGTCATGGGTCCGTCTAGTTGGTGGAGTACTCCACTACTAGTCCGATGCTACGATCATGTCTGTTCGTGCTCAACTAGGTTAGTTAATTAATGATGTGTCAACAATGTCTCCAAAAATAACTCTAATTATCATGACGGCCTTATTATGATCCATCCTTTATAAACCGTCTGGTTGATTTTTGAAAATGATCGCTTCAAAGAATTGCGCCAGTGTGTGAACGTTGATACCTGCAAATAAATAAATAAATAAATAATGCCGGACAATTCACACAGCATTATCTAGCCCCAAGCTAAGTAGAGCTTGTGTTATGGGTACTAGATAACTGATAAACTTAATACAATACACTACATAGATAGATATTTTTTATTATACATAGAAAACATCCAGAACGCCCTGGACAAATGTCTGCAAATCGTACAAACATTTGTCCCGAGGCGGGAATCAAACCCGCAACCTCCTGCGTCGCAGGCAGACCTTCGCCCGCTGCGCCACAGAGGTCCTCAAAATAAAAGCAACCTCTCCGATACCTGAAAACAAAACTCTTTGATCTCTTTTTTTTTTGTAACTCTTCCGCCATCAGCAACTGAGCGCTCCGCTTTAGAGACGTCATCGACGCGAGAGAGTTTAATGTTCGTGAACAGCAGCGCTGGAACAACACGCGCCCACCGGCCACCACCCACTGCGTGCCACGTGCACGGCAGTACCCTGCGGTAACGTACAGCGCGTGTGCGAGCTGCAGCACACTGTGCGCTGAGGGCGAGGACACGGTATTATATGACTCTTTGAACTCTCTTAAAGTGGTTTACATTGAACGGGTTTTTTAGAACTGTCTTAGAGGAAGACGAAACTAGCCTTGTGTAACGAATAGCGGCTTTTTGAGTGGTGACGATTACGCCTACTTAAGGCACACACAACACACGCTGTGATTATCAAAATCAATCAGACATCAGAAAACATATCTTAAAATCTATAATAAAGCAATGAAGTAGAGCGTTAAAAATTCCCGAACGAGACCTATCACAATGAACTCTACTACTTTTGCCGCCAACTTGCATTTTCACTTGCCCAATGTAAGCCAGCCTTTATACAACTAACAGCTATGTTGAGTTGCAAAACGTCGTTTGCATTATTTTGTAACACGGAATGTTGCAAAATAATGTTATGTTGCTTTTCAAAAAATCTAAATCAAAAACTCTTTATTTCCATAAATACAATAAATGTACACTTAGGTCAAATTATAAAACTAAGCACTGACACGGAAATAAAGTGATATTTTTTGATTTCTGTCGCTTCGGTATGTAGACTAAAGTTGGTAAAGAAGCGACGAAGAAACCTTTAGCCTGTTAGTTGTAATTTTTCGAGTTGGAGCAAAACCCGTCCCAAGCTTTTTTATCCTCTAGATAATCTGATATTTTATAGTAAGCCTTTTTGCACAGCAAGGTTTTGATAATTTGTTTGAATTTATTTACTGATAATTTTTGCAACTCACTAGGAGTTTTGTTGTAGAAGCGTATACATTGCCCTTTAAAATATACATTAATTTTGTGTAGCCTAGTTGTGGGATTTTGTATTTATCAATAATGTCTAACTTTAACTATGTGGGTTGGTTGGAAAATAAAAGATGTTGTTCACTTCACTGAGTCTTTTCAATATACTATAAACACGAATACATAAAATTACATTCACGATAATCTTTATGTGTGTTCTAGGCAAGGGCTTGAGGAGTGACTGCCGGCGATCGGCTCAGACTGTAAAAATGCCGGATAATCGAAACGCGTTTGCGCCGCGTACTTTATGTTAAACTGTGTCACTACACTGCGCTGAAAAATGTACACTTGCTACGAACTGCTACGGCGTAGCACTTCGTAGCACGTAGCGGGTGCTACGAGCGATGCGGCTACGAAAAGGAAGTAAATGGGCGGTCAAGTTAGATTTATTTTTACATAATAAATGTATAATATCATATTTTGACATTTGTACATAATCATATCCTATCCTATCTTACTCCCGATCCTATCCTATCCTACTAATATTATAAATGCAAAAGTTTGTGAAATGTGAAATTTTTGTTACCTAGGATCTCCAAAACTACAGAACTGATAAAGATGAAATTTGGCATACATTTAGAATGTAGCCTAACTTGAGCTATAGGGTACTTTGTTTAGGGCTTTGCCCCCGATTTAGGATTTAAAGAAGGGTTTGATAATTTACACATCACGTCCAACGAGAAACTAAAACATAGATAAAAGGTCTGTCTATGAACCGTTGTCCATTCATGTCAAAATAGTGATTGAATATTATGTGATGTTGTCATATCTGCTTTGAAATATGAAAATTAAACATTCTCCTGCAAAACAACAATTCCAAATAAAATAATTAAATTAATTGTCAAAGCTACATTCTATGGATGATATAATGTTTAATACTTCGTGTGTAAAAGGTCACAGATGTATTCGCTTTTTCTATGTAAATGTTTTTTTTTCCGGTTACTGATGCGAATGGATAGATGGAATTTTGGAAGTTGAATAATCTGGTGAAACCATCCAGCCCTTTAGTGATCTACTGCCAGTGAGTGTAGTGGGAACCGCAAATACAGTCAAGGTGCTTATGTTGGACGTCGTTACTTTGCCTCCTTCCAGCTCCTTACGATAATATAGTCAACAAGTGTTGCGGCGAGTGCAATCGGTTCAAGATACCAGCTTCTGCACTCAATCGCCAGGCCAAGGGTCAGTGCAGGCAATGCCAAGCTTCGCAGGCTGCGAGCCCAAAGCTTCAAGTCGGTGCTCTACACGTGGCACTCGGCAAACCCGGTCTGCGTCTGCTGTCCGGTGACGAGGTTGAGGGGCGTGAAGTAGATGACTTACAAGCAGCTGTTTAACCAGCCACCCAACGCTGTAGCGGAATGGAAACCTAGCTACCGGCGTATACTAGAAGGAATCCCTGATAATCCAGTGAAAGTCCGACCTTCCAATGAGATGCGTTTATTTCCGCACACACAGACACTTAGCACTAAAGCACTTAGTCTATCGGACTTATTTTTACAGCACTTAACACAGTTACAAACACTAAACACTAACAAGTACTGAAACACTAATGAAACTTTCAGAAATTCACACAAGACTAGGAACACTATTCCTCAGGCTCGAGCCCTGAGAGCAGATCAGAACTTGTTCACTTCTTCGTATTAGATCCCTTCAGACTGACTGCTAAAATAGAACTCGCTGACCGATGGACAAGCACAGGTTTTATACCTCCGTCGGTCTTTGAAAACATACAAGAATATTCTCGTAATATCTAGTAAACTAGCTCTATCTCACTCACTCATACTACGTATTGTCAGCCGTCCTTGTCTAACATTTCCACGGTTTTCTGGAAGCTATATCTATCTCATTCTTAACTCGAGAACGTTTTGCTGTCCTTGTCTTTTCTTCCGATTTGTTCTAGAACATTTGAAATACTAAGAAAATTAACTTCCACTTTAAAAAAAGACTACATTACAAATTGAAGATAATGAAATTTAGACTAAAGAATCAACCCCAATCAAAGTTATTAAGTCAAAAAGGCACGGTTTTTGTAAATAATATCATTCACTGTCATTATTGATCCACTCGTAAATATTGAAGTAAGTACCTATATTTTGCAAGTTAATATATATATACGTATCTTTTCGCGAAGATCCGCCCCCGCTCCCCTCCCGGGGGACACCCCGAGCCCGTAGCTAAGGAGTTATTTAGACTGCAAAGTGCATTTTGTAGCGAGTGCGGTGTTGGCTTTGCTTTTAGCGCAGGAATAAGCGCAATGCCTGCAGCCGGAGATTTACACAAAAACCAAAGTAAATCGTGACTGTGAGCTGTTATTCTACAGAGAGGGCTTGTTGTGGTGGGTTCCTCTAGCAAACATAATGGTCGGTCCACAAGATGCTCGACGCCGACGCTCGCAGAGTCATCTCTTAAATCAATCAATAGTCAAAATACAGGTGTGACTGGATACTGGCTGTCAAATCAGACAAAACAAACGTGTTCATAATGCCGCGCCAACATGGGGGACTGGACATTGTTAGTTCCCGCGGGCGCGCCAACATGAGAGACTGGATACAAATATCATGTTATTCCGGCTCTACAAATACAACACTGCAAAATTTCAACCAGATTTATGCAGCAGTTTTGTTATTGTCTTCGCGAAAACATCTCGCAAGTCAAAGCGTCGCCGTCCGCCCCGGCGGCGGCGCGGCCGCCACCTGCACCCTCCAGCTGATTACGACTGCGATATCAGCTTACAATTAATTCTGATATCATCCCGCAAATCCGACCCTTCTCAGGCAAATTACATTAAGCACACACTCACACACTCACGGGCGCGGGCCTCCTCCACCTACTAGCCGCACTTTTTACACAAATCCGTGGTTTTACCAAAGCAGCACGATCATCCTGCACACTACACATTTGCCACTATATCTCTACGGCTTAAGGTCCACAGTCCCGTGGCAAAAGGACACGGAAAGTAGAAAATTCTCCAAATGAGTTGGGTGGGCACGTTACGGGATCAAATTAAAATTTCCGCTTCTCATGTGTGCGGTGTTTTATCTATTTAATAAAACGTTTGGAGTGCTTGAATTAAGAGACTTTTTGGTATTTTTATGAAATTACGACGTTAAATCCGTGTCGGGTAAACAGGTAAACATTTTACATCTATTAAAAAATTTGCACCTTCATTGAAGGTAAATGATCGTTAGCGATGTTCAATGAAAGGTCGACAGACGCGCCGCTCTGCGCTGGCAGCCGCTCTGCGCTGGCAGCCGCTCTGCGCTGGCAGCCGCTCTGCGCTGGCAGCCGCTCTGCGCTGGCAGCCGCTCTGCGCTGGTGCCGCTCTGTGCTGGCAGCCGCTCTGTGCTGGCAGCCGCTCTGCGCTGGCAGCCGCTCTGCGCTGGTGCCGCTCTGTGCTGGCAGCCGCTCTGTGCTGGCAGGCGCTCTGCGCTGGTGCCGCTCTATGCTGGCAGCCGCTCTGCGCTGGCAGCCGCTCTGCGCTGGTGCCGCTCTGTGCTGGCAGCCGCTCTGTGCTGGCAGCCGCTCTCTGCGCTGGCAGCCAGGTGCCCGGGAATCTGAACTTAGGTATGAAACCTTTTTGCGTCTCATCATATACCAGGTTCTGCAGCATTGTCTAAAAGCAGCTTTCCGTCATTACCTTTGAATAAATCATCAGAAATGAATGCAAACTGCGGTTGTTAGTAAGATCCCCGCCCAGGCGTGGGGCGCGGAGCGTGGAGCACGGGCGCGAAGCACGGGCGCGGAGCACGGGCGCGGAGCACGGGCGTGGGGCGCGGAGTGTGGAGCACGGGCGCGGAGCATGAGCGCGGAGCACGGGCGCGGAGCACGGGCGCGGGGCGCGGAGCACGGGCGCGGGGCGCGGAGCCCGCAGCGACTTGTAGAAGCAATCCGCTTATCGCGCGATGTATGCAAACGCGCTGCACTCCACTTAGCGATAGGAAAGAAGGAACACCCGCGCCCGGCCGCGCCCAGCCTGGCACCGTAGTCGCTACCTCATCCTCAACGTCTCTGTCAAGCGAAACATTATAGGAAACACTTTGTTTCTGATAAAAATGTATATACCTAAAAATTCTTTGTATAAATAAATTGTATTAATCTCTCTGCAGTTCACGTCAGGTATTGCAAAACTCACAAGATGTTTTTCATTCCACGCGCTGCTTGATTACTCTTCGCTTTTATACTGAAAAGTTCTACGTACTGGACTGCTGAACTAACCTATGCAAAATAACAGAATGAATACCAACACTCGTTATGGTGGTACAGTTCATGACAGTACACGGCGCAAGCGTGTTTTACTGAAATAGTTTTTTCATTAGCTTGTGTTCATTGCCATAGTGTAAGTAGAGTATAGTTTAGTTTGAGACCACGGCATCGCGCCGTGTGGCTGGTTCCCGCTAAACACCCTATTTGTCTCGTCTATCGCCGCCCGCCCGCCCGCGGGATTTGCGCAGTTCTACTAAATCAGCGGCGGCGGCGCTCGGCCACAGCTCGGCGGAGAACAACTGCAGACGGCCAACCACCGCTCTACCTCGCCTGCGTTACCAACACTCACAGTCTGGGTGTATTGTGCTTGCGCCTGACGGACTCTCGCTCGTCTTCATATTGTCTCCTCTCATGAAGTTAATCCTCCTTGCTTTTACTTCCACTTTATTTTACACGATTACTTGGGTATGAATATTATCTGTCAAATGCTCCATGTAACCTTCAAACAAATGTAGAAAGTAATTCACAATGTTCAGCTCATTCTGTAGCTTGTGAGCTGTATAAGAGTTGTAAAAGTGGTTAAAGCGTGAAGCGGCGCCGCTCCGATCGTGATCTAATTAGCAGAGATCGTGTTGCAATACTAATGACAGCGCGCGCCAAATGTGCCCGTTTACCGGCTCGGCGTGGCGCGGCGTGGCGCGGCGTGGCGTGGCGCGGCGTGGCGTGGCGTGGCGTGGCGCGGCGTGGCGCGGCGTGGTTTAGCTACGCGCCAACCAATAGCAGGCTAGACTAGGATGTCCAATACCGTTGTATGGTATCAAATTATCCGGCCCAAATTGTCTTGTTCAGAAAAGAAATCTATTCATATAATCATATAAGTAGTATTTGAGTGTAAAACGCAAAAGCTATACCAATTGTGCGCGGCGGCGCCTCGCGTGCGAGCCGCGTTCCCACTGACGAGCCTTGTCCATAAAACAATAAATGATTCCATTATTCTCGTAGATAAATTACAGCTGTTACGAACGTGGCTCGCCGCTGTCGCGATAAAAGTGAATAGTGAGTCTTCCGAACGAAAAACTTATTTCCGTTCTCTCAATTCTTTTGACTCGCAACAAACGCAGGGCCTTGCCTTTGCGCACCGTAGTAGCTGAGATTTATCAATGCTCTCTGTGATAAATAAACTTGCGATGCAGAACACAATAGCCCCTTTATCCGATCCGGTTTAGAATTTGCCGTCATTCGGGTTATCCGATCTATGTAGTTGCAGCTCTGGTTGCTCTGCAGGGCCCGTATTCAAATGAGAGCGATGCGACTCTGCCTTCGAGCTTCGAGAGCCGAGTGCACCCGAGTGCACCCGAGTGCACCCGAGTGCACCCGAACGCTGGCCGACTGCAGGCCGACTGCCGACGAAGATAGCGATTATGAAAATGCAAGCAAGCATTAAAATAACTAACTTTAGAAAACAGATGCCTTGCACATCTAAAGTGCTTCGCTATTATTATTAGCCTTGCTGCTTGTAAAATTTTGGGAAGTTGTCAGGATATTGCAAATTTTTGGTTGTACATGTTGATGAAGATGAAAGTCCTTTTACGAAGTTTAACAGAATTATTTTAGTCAGTCAGCACCCTATTATTTTGAGAACAATGACAACAATAAGAAATGATGAGCTTCGTGTCCATATTTTACGAGGTCGAGGCTCATAAAGTGAAGTCCAAGCCGCACCGGCCCACCGGGCCCACCGACCCACCGGGCGCGCGGTAAAACAGAACACGAAACTACAAATGAGTTTCGCCGGCTCCTTTAGTGTTACAGTTATTGGCCGTTATTTATCAAATCAATTTGTCGTCGACGCGGCGCTACAGCGCGTCGCGGCCGCGGGCCGAGGCCCGAGGCTAGATTTACGACGCACTACAAGCACTACCCACATTGCCCCGAAAGAAAACATCTTTCAGAACTGTTATAACTTTAGTTTATTCCAAGAAAGGTTTTATTCCGTTTACATAAGGCTTACATTAGGGATCTAAAAGTGATGCGTATTGAAGCGTGGTTGAAGCCGCCTCCGCGAATGTAACCTCTCGACAAGGCTTTACGAGTTGTCAGGAATAAAGTCCACTTTATGATGGCTTTTATGACGTCACGAGTTGCAGGACATCAGGAGCGCTGGTTTATGAGGTGCGCGGGTTCACAGGCCCAGCGGGGCGGAGCGGGGCGGCGCGGTGAGTTGGGAGTTTTACATTATGTCGCGGCAAATAAAAGGTAATAAAGCGAAATAGGGGTTTGTTCTCGTTAAAAAGTCTATGTTTAATGCTGATGTTACATTAGCAGATCACCGAGCAGGACCTCACACGAGGTGATCTCACATTTCAAATATAATAATAATAATAATAATAAAGCCTTTTATTTCCAAAACTAATTTACAGTAGATTTCTTAATTTAACTTCTAACTTAACCACTAATTAGTTAGGTCCCTTTCGGGTATAGGCCTCCTCTAAGTTTTTCCAGCCTTGTCTATTCTGGGCTTTCTCTATCCATGTTTTTCCGGCGGTTTTCCTAATTTCATCTGCCCAGCGTTCCTGTGGGCGTCCTCTGGATCTCTTTCCGACCGGGCCGCACCATTTGGTGGCCCTCAGTGCCCATCTTGTGTCCTCTAGGCGAGCTACGTGGCCTGCCCATTTCCACTTAAGACTTCTTGTGAATTTAAGTGCATCTATTAGTTTGGTTTTCTTGCGTATGGTCTCGCTTCTTTGCTTTTCCTTTAATTTTATGTTTAGTATACTTCTTTCCATTGATCTTTGTGTTGTCTGGATTTTTTGTTTGGTGTTATCATTAAAAATCCATGTTTGGGATCCGTACGATAAGCATGGTAGCAAGCTAGAATCCATTATAATTTTTTTCAGTTTTACCGGTAGCTTAGATTTAAGTATTTCCTTATGGCTCCAGAATTTTTTCCACGTCATGTTTACTCTTCTTTCTACTTCTTCTTTGTGTCTCGTTTTACTAAATGATATTTGTTTGCCAAGATAAATATAGCTCGCCACATATTCGATTGGTTCTTGGTTTACTTGTATAGGATTCTGTATGCTGTTTGTTGTGACTTTTGTTTTATTTGTGTTAAGTTTTAGTCCAATCCCTTCGCTGATGGTACATAGTTCTTTTAACATTTCTTCTAGCTGGTTAGAAGTTCTGGAAAATAGAACTATGTCGTCTGCGAATCTGAGGTTGCTCAGAAATTTCCCATCTATGTAAATACCTTTTTTCTTCCAGTCTAATTTTGACATTTGGTGCTGGAGTACAGATATAAAAATCTTTGGCGATAATGGGTCTCCTTGTTTAGCGCCTCTGTTTATTTTTATATGGGGACCAAGTCGGTCTAGTTTCACTCTGCTTTTGCTGTGCTTATAGATGTGCTTGATAATATTTATGTATGTTCTTGGGATATTTTGACTCTCGAGTGCCTCCCAAATGCTGTCATGAGATATGGTGTCAAATGCTTTAGCATAATCAATGAAAGCAAGGTAGAGTGGTTGTTGAAGTTCTTGAAATTTTTCTATGACTTGTTCTACGGTGTGGATATGGTCGATGGTACTGTACCCTTTCCGAAATCCAGCTTGCTCTTCTGGTTGGTTGGCTTCGATTTTTGTCTCTATCCGTTTATCTATGCATGCCGCAAAAAGTTTGTAGATGGTCGGAAGTAAGCTGATTGGACGGTAGTTGTTTACGTCTGTCGGATCTCCTTTCTTGTACAGCAGTGTTATACTCGATTCTGCCCATTTATTCGGTGCCTTTTGTTCTTGAAGTATCTTGTTGAAGAGTGTGGTTAGAGGGCACATTTCAAATATGGTAGATGGTTAAATTTTGAGTATTTGTAAGATAATTAAGAATTTACTTGAACTTGTAATCATTTAGGTACTGAACTGTGTCGATGTCGGCGCGGCGTGAGGAAATCCAAGCTTGATCGTTTTCAAGAGCAACACACCCTCGTCACGCCTAGCGCCTTTACAAACACACGCCGATTGAGATCCTATTATTAGACACTTGTCTACGAGTAAGGCGTCCGATTACTCTTGTGTTGACAAAAACAATATCATTAGAGAATGCGATAGTTTGGCCCCCAACAGTACAGTTGTAGATTGTTCACTCGACTCCTTGGTTCACCAATTCTTGATGAGTCTTTTCAGTCACTAGTACATAGATGAGAAAATTCAAAATTTCAACAAAACTTCGGACAGACTGCTCAAAATTAATAGTCATATGGCTTTTACAATTATTCGGTTCTGTCTATTTGTAACTAAATTTACGTATTTGAGATGTAGTCAACTGTGGAAACACAGCGAGCTCTTGGAAGGCTTAGTTAGACAATATTAATAAAGAATACCTTATCATCGGTTTTGAATATCGATTTAGATGACAAGGCATGGTCGCAGGTCTGGGAAATTGGGAGGCTTAGGTATACGCAAAATTTCAAGTGTAGCTCTACCAGCGTTCTTATCTTCAGTCTACAGCACTAGTTCTTTAGTTAAAAAATTGGGACTTGAGAGCTGGTTAGTATCTGGTGCAGCGCATCATACAGGCAATGCACCTAGCGTCTTGAAAACGCTTCCGACTGGTATTAATATGGATCAGTTGAGCTACCTGTAGATTGTTTGCAACAGACTGCAGTTAGCTCAATTGTTTCAATTGTAAATACTAGTTCTAATTTAGTTCTATTATTTGATGGTAATGTTCTTTGTGAATAAAGATATTATATATCTGACTACATACTGCCTATACATACATACATACATAATTATATCCAGTTCACAGGAAACTCGATAAAACGAAAAATAAGATAGCAAAGATGATAAAAGTATTCGCAAACCACAAAATAGTATATTTTGTATTAGCCTGTTTTGTCCCACTGCTGGGCAAAAGCCTCCCTTCCCTCCTTCCACACTTTATTTTGGCCTTATACATATATTTTAATATTAATTGAAAATACCTAAATAATACCTATAGTTTCGGCATTAATCGGCTGCCCGTCGCAGCTCCTCTAATTCAAATCAAACCATTCTCGTTGCTATGCTTCTTGCATCTTATGTGTAGGTAAATCTTTCACTGTTTCAAATGCAGTCCAGTAGAACGAACTGCTACTTACTAAAAAGAATCGCCCAGTTACGTTTAGCAAGTGTAACAATACAGATGGTTTAGGTCCACGCCTCTCGTGGACTGCGTGCTTCACGACAGCGCCGCCACGGAGTCACGGACGGACGCCGCGGGCTTACGGCAAGGCTGTACAGTCGGACAAACGAGCGCGAGAGAGGCGAGAACTAACACCGCAGACATATTTTTAAATCATTACATACCTTCTTTTGACTACAGTCTCACCTAATGGTAAAGTGACGATGTATCCGATGAGGTATCAAACCTGGATCATCCAGAAACTGCCGATGTACGAACTCTTCCTATTTATTTATAGGTACTTACTAAACATTCGCTAGGATAAACCAGGGCTAAGGGATGGAACGTTGGTGTTCTTCCAACATAAATAAGGTTCGTAGTTAACCCGCTTACATCCGTAACGAATCCGCTAGGATGTTGATGTTGGCGTTATGTACCTACCATACAAACACCTGTTAGTACCACAAGCAATTACAAATAGTCACCAGTAAAGTAATAAGCACGCAAGGGACCTCGCGAAGTCGAAGAGTTATAAATTTTGCTGGACCTCGTATGGTCGGGTCCATGTAAGGAGAGACGAAAACTCACCAATCATCACTATCCACTGCGAAGAACAGGTGAACAAGCTAATGCAGGCTTCATGACTACTGATACGCGCACCAGCACAAGACCTGTATATCCTATTTATAGTTAAATGTAACATGCGTAACACAATTGCTCAGCCCCCACACAACATTACACACATACTACACACACTTTGCTCACACAATTTCACTAAAACACACACGCACACTACAGATAAGTCAGGATTTGTCATTTTAACATTAGAACGTTGTTTTGCCACTTTTATATGCAATGTAGATCACGTACTAGGTATGACTGAAATTAATCATCACACGTCTTATGATGGATAGGTCAATTAAAATTTCTGAGGAAATAGACGAAACAGAAATTGCACGCTCATTTACATGTAACATCGAAGATCTACCAACTAGGATGCGCACTAAATCTTCAGACATCACCGTACTCTCTCAAAATATAAGAAGCGTCTATAGCAACATGAATGACTTACAAGTAACGCTAGCCGAATTAAAATTTGAAGTAGATATAATCGTTTTAACAGAATGTAGACTAAATGCAACTAAACCTATACCCTACCTTAGTAACTATAACTCTTTTGCTACGACCAACCATCTCAATCAAAATGACGGTGTGGTTACCTATGTAAAAAACAACCATAATGCCCTTGTTAAGGAGATACGATTGCAGCATGCATCATGCTTACAAATAAATATATATTCAACAATAATTTTATGCATATATCGGTCACCCTCAAATAATAATGCCGAAACATTTATACAGTCCTTGTGTAGCCATCTTAATGAATTGACATCATTTGAGAAAATAATAATAGTAGGCGACATAAATATAAACATCTTACCTAAAACAGATGAACGTAGTGGCGATAGAAGTAACCGACTTAGCTATTTAGACGCTTTGTCTACTCATGGTCTTTTACCCGGTCACCATCTACCTACTAGAGGAGACAATTGTCTTGATCATATAATTCTTAAACTAAACTTATCAAAAAACGCTGCCACAATAGCTGTGTTAAACACTTCAACTACTGATCATCTTACAATTTTATTAAAATTTTCAAAAGTTAAAAACTATACATATGCTAAGAAAACTAAAACTATCACTAACCTAGAAAAGGCTGTACAAAATTTACAATTAGATACTAACGACCTACTTAAAATAAATGACCCCAATATACTATCAACAATTTTAATTACTAAAATACAAAAATGTCTCGCAGATTGTACTAAAACTATAACTATTCCTAGGAGTAAACGTATTTTAAAACCCTGGATCACACAAGGTATCCTACGATGTATAAGGAATAGGAATACTATGCAGAAAAAACTCAAGTATGATTCTGAAAATGAGATATTGAAAATTACATATCGCAGGTATAGAAACTACTGCAACAACTTAATTAAAGCCCTTAAAAGAAAATATGAGAGAAATGAATTAAATAAATCTACTAACAACAGTAAAGCATTATGGAAAACAATTAACAATATAACGCATTATAGAGCAGCGATAACACCAAACATACAACTTCTTAATATAAAAGCTACCTCATTAGAATCCATAAACTATGTAAACACTTATTTTTCTAGTATAGGCGAAATCTTAGCAGAAAATATAATCAAGCACAATAAAAATACACAAGAAAATATAGTCATTAACTTACCCAATAATAAAGTTTCCTCATTTGTATTATTAGACGCTGACCCAGACGAAATAAACAATACAATTATGAATTTAAAGCTAAATAGCTCTCCAGGACATGATAACATCCCCTCCAGCTTTTTAAAACTATCCAAAAATATTTTAATACCTATCATTTGTCACTTAGTAAACAGTTGCTTCTCCCATGGAATATTTCCCAATAATCTAAAACAATCTTTAATTACACCGGTATTTAAGAGTGGAGACAGAGACGATATAAGTAACTATAGACCTATCTCAGTTTTGCCATCAGTCTCAAAAGTATTGGAAAAAATACTTAATAATAGACTTGTTACTTATTTAAATAGATTTAACCTTATTTCCAAATCACAGTTTGGCTTCAGGAAGGGTCTTTCAACTGAAGATGCAGTAACAGCGCTTTGCAATAAAATAGTAGAAGAAGTTGATAGTAGAAAAAAATGTCTGACTGTGTTTTTGGACCATAAAAAGGCCTTTGATACCGTCTCTGTCTCTATTCTAATACAAAAATTAGACAGGTTGGGTATAAGGGGTACTCCACTTTCTTTATTCAGAGACTACCTTCAAGACAGAAAGCAAAAGGTAAAAATTGGTGAAGTTACCAGTGATTATGAGCCTCTCAATTACGGAGTCCCCCAGGGAAGCGTGTTGGGACCTACACTGTTCCTAGCCTACATCAATGATCTTTGCGACTTGAAAATTGACAATGGACAAATTATATCTTACGCAGACGATACTGCTATAGTTTTTACTGGAACCTCGTGGGATGACGTTAAGAGAAGCGCAGAA
Source organism: Eupithecia subfuscata (assembly GCA_963564075.1). Taxonomy (NCBI): domain Eukaryota; kingdom Metazoa; phylum Arthropoda; class Insecta; order Lepidoptera; family Geometridae; genus Eupithecia; species Eupithecia subfuscata. Next base: position 18,189,587 of record OY751101.1, read on the forward strand.
AATGGCCTACAAAAAGTATCAATATGGTTAAAGTCGAATCTTCTTACACTTAACGTATCAAAGACTAGCTATATATGTTTTACTATGTACAATAGCTCCCAACCTGATTCTAACTTCAATATTAAAATACACGACTGCAGTAATAGTCCAGCCTGTAAATGTCCAAGTTTAAATAAATTAGAATCCACAAAATATCTAGGAGTTGTAATAGATCAACGCTTATCATGGCATACCCATCTAGAGTTGCTAATGAATACAACCAGAAAGCTTAAGTATATATTTAAGACCTTACGACATGTAGCATCACCAAAACTATTAAAACAAATTTATGTTGCACTTGCCCAATCAGTTTTAACATACTGTATTCCTATTTGGGGAGGGGCTACAAAGATGAAATTCCTAGATCTAGAACGCACCCAAAGGTCTTTACTAAAATTAATGCTCTTCAAACCCTACAGGTATCCTACTGATATGCTTTACTCCAGTTCAGAAGTCTTGACAGTCAGAAAACTATATGTGCTATTTACTATACTAAAACTACATAAAACCCTGGAATTCGATGCTACCAAACTAACAAAACGTAGATATAAAACTGTAACGAATAAAGCCCAATTCAACTCAGCGTTCGCAAAGCGGCAGTATTCTAGTCAATCTGTACACTTGTACAACAAAATTAATGAAATATTATTCATGTACCCCTTTAACAGCTATAAATGTAAAGCATCCCTATTCACTTGGCTACAACAATTAAGTTATGACGAGACTGAAGCCCTTCTGGAAAGATTGACATAACAATCTATGGCAAATCTCATTCACACACACATACACCCTCACACATACACTCACACACTGCTCTGCTGTTGCCCAGACTCTTATGAGATTGGTGCCTCAGGAGAGCAAACTACACACACGCACACACCCTCACTCCCTAACACACACACACACACATACACACAATCATATTATACACAAAATGGTCTCCTGTTGCCCAGACTCTTAAGAGACTGGTGCCTCAGGAGAGCAAAACACATACACACACGCATCACAAACACACACTAAACCACACACCGCATGGTATGAGCAGATTATTAAACTAGGCTCCTACATAATTATTAATGTAATTGATAGTAATCTTAATTTTATTCGAACTTTATACAGATTTATATTTTAGGTTTATTTTATTATGCAACATTTCATGATATTATAACATAATAATAATTTTTAACGTATACAATTTCTACAGTTTTATACTAATTTAACAAATTTTCTTAACTTGTACCATAGGTTAAAATGTATTGGTAGAGACGTCATCGCCATGTTAATTATTGTGTCCTACCCTCAACTGATTTGTACTTTATCTTACTTTATCACTAATACTGTATTGTTTTGCTATGTTTATAAAAATGTAACGCCTTCAAAACTAATTACCTACTTATTTTAAAACGTGGAAGAGCGAAAACACCTAACACAAGTATTTCTATAATGCTTAAAAGGTGTTTTCATCTATGAATAAGGCTATGTATCTTTTATTATTGAATAAAAACATTATTATTATTATTACGCATGAGAGGACCTCAAATAATCTGGCAGGAAAATTCAACGTTGATTTAAAAAGTAGGGCGCATTCAGATCGGTCAGACACGAAACCAAACACAGGCTTTTATTTTAAATATGATTCAGGTATGCAGGCCAGGAATGGCCGAAGGCTACAGCTTCTGAAATCTGCTTTGAAATTAGTTTAGTAAATTGAACAACTACCGCGGCTGTTCAAAAGCGGCCCAAGTTCCGTCGTAAACTAGCCGCCGGCGCCGCCGGCGCCTGCACTGTACTTGCACCTCATTCATAATGGCACAACTTTGTTCCGCTGCCCTTCGCTGAATAGTTCATGTAACGCCCAAACGAACAGATAACTTGCCTGATGGATGTGCCGGGGGGAGGCGGGGGCGGGGGCGGGGCCGAGGGTCCGGTCAGAGGCTGCGGTTCCTTCCGGCCGTAAAGTGTTCCGCCGCAGGTCCGCGGAGGTTTACGGGAAAACTAATAGGTAAAGGTTATTATTGGACGGCTATTTTTAAAGGATCTCATGGTTTGTGATGACCAGCTGTAGAAGTGGTTTGTAGCAGACAGCCGGGAGCACGCGTCCTTGCTCTGCGCGCGCGGACGCATGACCAATATTATCCGGGCAACCGGACACTCAATCAAATAATTCTCTACATTTCCGCAGTAGCAGTAAACGCGTGACGCGCCACAAATTGCTGACGAATTCCACGCAGAGCCGCGCGGGATGTTTTTATCCCAATTTTTCAGTGTGCATTCAATTTTATTTGCACCGCGTATCGTGCTAAGCCTAAAATTTTACAGCTATTGTTATGAGGGTCGTTCATCCAATCTGTGTCGTTAACTTTGCCCCGGGGAGGGGTCGGGCGGAGGGGGTGTAGGTAATCGCGGTTTCCTCGGAATGTTTGAAACCAGTTGGAAGGTGAAAATAACATGAACAACAAAGTTTATCTGCGGATTTAGGCGTGATTTATCGGTTTTACACAAGTAAAGCCGATTGGAGTGAGTTTTACTTTTATTACGTTAGAGATGAAAATTAGAAAATAATTAGCTTTTTCTGAATGACTTTATTTTAACCACTATGTGTGAATTACATTCAATCTATACAACTAATAAAGTTTTTCTGTTGAACCTGCTGGAGAAGGCGCAAGTTTTTCCGAAAAGAAATGTGGTCAACAACAAGGGTTTAATTCAGAGCATGTTTCTTAAAAGAACCTATTTAAGTAGATTTCTCTCACAAAACCCTATTGGAGCCGATCGGGGCGATGGATCGTAAAAAGGCGGTCACTCCGATCGAGTCATCGAATATAGCTTTATACTTACTTGTACCAGTCTCTACTTTACACCAGTAGTACTGTCACTAGCAAAAGGGTCAACATAATAACAACTCTTTTACCCGCGACGACGCTCGGGTTATGTTTTTCGAGTATTTCTATGTAGTTGGCGGATACTCTTGATTCACCTCCCAAGTACCGAAATCACTTAAGCGATTTTTATAAAGAAGGTAATAAAACACGTTTATGGTTCTTAGCTGAAGGCTTGTAGGCCTTTGCCTTGTCATTTGGCAAAAAAAGTGAAAAAACGGAAAAGCGAGGACCGAACCGGGTTTTATTATGGTTAGCAATTAATCTCAAAACTCAGTGCTTTATTTCCTTTAGACCTTAAGGACTCTTAGGCACGTTAGAAACTTGTTATCTTTACCTTTAAATAATGGCTTACCTACTCCATGATGTAAGGATACCTACCCACCGGTGGAATAAGGTTACTGAGGTTGATTACTAAGGTTATAACATTTATAAGAAACACGCCATTCGATACATAAAATTTACAATCACAACATTTGAACTGGGTAATTTGTTATTTTTGGGAATTTTCATTTATGTAACACACAAATTAATACGAATACCCTGAAAATGAAAATGGCCCTGTTTCTAGCCAGAATGAAACCTACGACCTTCGTTCAGGCAGGCAGTTGGGAGTAGAGAGAGGGTCAGAGCCCAGGCTTCGAGTTCTGCCGCTGGCTGTACGCACTGGTGGCGCACTCTCCAATTCCCTGAGTGGGGCGGAGATGTTTTACGGCGCTTATTTGATGCTTTTTGCCAGCGGTACGTACTTTATTCGATTCCGGAGAAGCCAACTCTACGGTTTATGCGTCTATGTTTGAAAGGAACTCAACGGAGAGCCAAAGAAGTGGGTTATGTTGTCGTTCCGATCTGACGGAGGCCTCGAGTCGGCAATGAACTCATCACCATTACACTCCTCGAGCTTGTAACATATATATGTCGTCAGTACATACGTTATTATGCAAAAGGTTACCTTGAGTAAGAGATGAATACACGAACCGATGTCTGTATCCATCTCACCTTGTCCTCCGCTCATGAACATGGAGCATGTCTTATCACGCGCCAACGCGCCACATAAAAGGGAAGAAACGAAACACCAAAAGAAAAAACCTCGTTATTAAACGTCGAGACAGTTTTTTTGCCGTGTTTAACTCGTGCCTGGAGAAAAGTCAGCCTTTATCCGAGCTGGAGCCCGCCGAAGGCCCCTACAATCACAACATTTGCCGAACAAACAGCGTCGCTGGTGGCTGCGCACACAGCCGACTGTTTCTGCAGAAATATCGCTCTTCTTTCGATTGCGACTCGCGAGTCGTGAGAGACTTTTCTTATTTACCTCATACAGGCTTGCTGGGGCTTGTTTGTGTACTGACTTTAAATTGTCTCAATACAGGGCTACAGTTAGATTGACGACGAGGCTGTGAGCTCTGCGATAAAAAATTAACTCAAGCCGCCGCAAGACCGCAGACCATAAACGGCCAGCTTACAGACTCTTAGTGTATTTTGTGCTGTGTTGTGTGTAGTGGCATTGTTTCAAGCGCTCTACTTGAAACAATGCCTTTTCAAAGTCACGTGTGGGGAACACACCAGTGGCAGTGGCTATAACTGAAACAAGCTCCATTTTCGAAAACAGAAACTAAATGCCTTATTGAGTATGTTTAACAAAACAAAGTTAATAAAATACAGCAGGTAACATCTCAAAGCGGCGCGGAAACCAACGTGTGAGAGTCGCAGTGTAAAGGTACACAGTATCGCAGCACCCGGACGTGGCGCGCGCGGCACGCCGGCGGCAGCGGCGCGGCACCGGCGCGGCACCGGCACCACGGCGCACTAAAACGTGTCTAATTGAAAATACGTTGTTCCAAACTTCACGCGACCACCGCGAGGACGGAGACCCACCAAGAGCACAAGTTAAGCTACTTTGGTAAAAGCAAAAATAAAAGACAGAACCACTCTTAAAGTTTGAAAGACACTATACTAAATAGACTATAAAATAGACTATTTTTTCAGAACCTTTTGAAATTCAATTGGAATGTTTTCGCCTTACATTCTAATTCTAATTCTGTTTGGGGGGAACTGAGATCTGCACGGACATCTCTTCGTCTGACATTCAGTAATGAGAAGGAGGCGGCGGCGCGGCGGCGGCGCGGCGGCAGCGCACGGAGCGCGCTCGGTGTGCACGCGACTGAACCCGCGCCGGATATTTCACAACGTTCGGACACGAAAAGCTTTTGCGCGGATTTATCCACATACAAGTTTAACTACGCCCTGTTTAATCTAGATTTTCGCAATACCATGAATACGTTACATTGTAACTGAATGTTTGTTTGTCGGCGAACGAAATGGACGGTTAAAAATTCAAATGGAAGTTTCACTCGCGAGATACCATTGTGCAGGGAATAATGTTTTCATTGTGATCTGGCATTGTTCTCGGCGGGAGAAATGAGCGGCGGTTTTGCGGGAAATTCCAATCGTTATTAAAACAATGACTTTAAAAATAACATTATTTATGAAGAAAGTATTTTCTGTAGCTCAAGCGACTTGTGTTATGTAAGGTCTTACACCTTTAAAATGATAAGATGTGGTTGATAGTTGATAAATGGATTCTATTCCAAAAGACTCTACGAGCTAATGATGATAATGATAATGATGTGCGACACGCGGCCGGTATGAGAGGCTAACGTGCACTGCTGAGAGCGCGCGCTTTGATATTGCTACAATAAAGTAAAAATGCTGACGCGAGAGAATGGTGCGGTTTCACCGAACATGATAATTGTGACAGGCACTTCCATGAATGCTAACGCTAATGCAAAACGATATATGTATTTAAAACGCCATTGAACCAACAAACCGTTGCAAACAGTTTAGAAGACGACGTGCACAAGGCTCGTCAAGAGTCGCAGAGCGCTCGTGCCAGCTCGCCGGCAATGGTCCTGTTAACAAGCAACAACGTCGAATATGTTCCCGGAAGCCGCGTCATGTAAATAGCAGGAAAATTCCAGTGAAATTACACAAATTTTACGTAAAACAACCGCGCGCTTGCAACGCGAGGTGCCATACCGCTATGATAAGAAGGTATATCGCCTATAATGATACGATTGAACTGGATTTTAATGAGTGATGCTAAATCGAGCTAGTGGTAAAATAATGGGGTTTAGTCTGTTTTGAATGTATGATTAGTTAAAGTATAGACTGCCCGCGGCTGTTTCAGTTTGCGTGCTGTGGTTTTATGTCGGCGATTGCTAGATCAACCTCCATCTCCTTAGCAGATACAACTGCATTCATTATACGAGTAAGTACCCACAGTACTGTCCCAGCTCGCGGCGCGCGCCGTAAGCAGGTTCCGATGTCCGGCCGCAATCCGCATTCGCTGTAACCCACGCATTACTCGGAGATATCTTTACGATTCCAGTTTACTTGAATTAGAGTACCATTTGTTCATGTTTCGGTAAAGCGTAGGTACCTACCTAAAAAGTGGGTTGGATTGGAGTCAAATGGTCAATCAAAAGAGAAGTTAAATAAAGTCATAGTTTCTGAATGTATTCACAGCGAATTCAACCCTAATGTATGTATGTATATCTCGCAAAAAACGCACACGTGAATAAAATAACTCCGTTAAACCCTTCTACCACACTGACTTCCCTGATAACCGGCTTCTACGCAATACGCGTACAATCGCACCGAGGCGCGGGGCGCGAGCACACAAAGAGGACTGTAGCAGAATGTGTAATTAACTTTCGAAATGCATTAAATTTATTCATTCGTAATCAGAGCTCGCATAAATCCTGTTATTATAAAGCGATTGTGCACAAATTGGCGACTGCATCGGCAGATACGAGCCGTAAATCAATCGAGACGTACGAGTACGCGTGAGCGGGCCCGTACAGGGCGCCGCGCCCGCCCCGGCCCGCTCCGCCCGCCCGGCCCGCTCCGCCCGCCCGGCCGCCGAGGTAACTTTATATTGTGAAGCGATTGTGCACAAATTGGCGGGCTGCAGCTCCAGACGGGTCATACATCAACCGGAGATGTTCTATCCGGGACAGGGTGCTCTGCTCCTCCCTAAGATTAGATATCCAATATCGACGCGTATCTTGGAGCGCGCATAAAGTGAATTTGAACCTTTTCCCGATACAAAATCTAGACTTGCAGTTTAACATTTTAAAAGGGTGAGAGTAGAATTCAGTTTTAGTTTGATAAACCTTCGAGTCATTTTCATAAATTAGCTTATAATGCGCGCTCCACATTCTCGCGAGAATCTCGCGAGAAGGCGAGAACAACACGAGAAACGTCATAAAATGTCGTTTTTCATAATATTATACGAGAAACGTGATTGTGGAACCGATTCTCATGTTCTTCGCACGTTCTCGCCTAGTTCTCCGCTTTTTGTCGGTGTCGCGAGACAAAGAGCGCGAGACCGCGAGAACAGGCGAGAACATTGTATTGACTCCACACTCGCATGTTTCTCAGAAGCGATCGACTCGCCGATCGAAACAGTTGTGCGTTGCGTTTGGGTAGGTATTTATTGAGCTTGTGCATCATGACCCGAATTAATTGGTCGAATGAACTGGAAACGACTTTTATTGAATATTTTATTCGAAAATTCGTTATTAGCAAGCTAAGTAATATTATGAAATATGTAGAAATATATTCTTTAGTAATATAAGCGTAATTGACGACCTCAGTGGCGCGGCGGGCGAAGGTCCGCCTGCGACGCAGGAGGTTGCGGGTTCGATTTCCTCCTCGGGACAAATGTTTGTACGATCTGCAGATATTTGTTCAGGGAGTTTTGGATGTTTTCTATGTATAATAAATAAATATCTATCTATGTAGTGTATTGTATTAAGTATATCAGTTACTTATCTAGTAGGTACCCATAACACAAGCTCTGCCTAGCTTGGGGCTAGATAATGCTGTGTATGAATTGTCTTACTTACCTTTATTTTTTATTATAAAGATCTTTCTTGTATTCTTATTAAATTACTTCTATGTTAAGCCTACTCTGTAACTCACCTTGCTACTTTACATACTCTGAGTAATTTTCTTATGTTTACCTCCCACGGAATGAGTACACTGGTGACCTGTGCTACAGGTTTTTCATAAACCTTTAACAGGCACCAGTCTCTCACAACACAGGTGGTCATGCACACTTAGTACTCATGTATCTACTCTCCAATAGTTTTAACACTACCTAATATAGGCCTGAATTATAGATATATGTAAGCTTGATATAGATAAGATACCTTTGTGACAGAAAATAAACATTTAAAAAAATATATATTTATTTGGGAAACAAAAAGTTTACAATGTTTGTTTATCAATACATAAAACTAAAACAAATAAAGCTAAAACAGTTTCCGCTTGTAGAACATAAATACATACTAACTGAACTAATTAATTAAAACATAAAAACAAATGAGTAGCGTGCCTTAAACTATTATAATATAACAATGACTAAAATTACAAAATGAAAACTGAAAGATATGCCTGTCGTCAGTACCTACCTACTCAATCAATTAGAAGGAGTGGCTAAAGAAAGGAAGATAGGATACATAGATACATAACATAGTGGATACCTACTAATAATTATTAGGTAAAGAAAATAATAATATTACTAGTAATAATAAGACCCCCATTTGAAGAAGTTAAAATTAAAAAAAAATCAAATCAAATCATTTATTTGCCGAATACATTATTACAGGTACATGTCAGATCTTATGACTAGAGTGTTGTCAAATGTATTCAACCTGCAAGCAGGTGAGCAAATATTAACTCACAATGATGCAAATCGTTAAAATAATCAATTTCAAAAATAATCAAGAACAATAAAATCGAAGATAAATAGTTATAAAACAATAATTAACAATCATAGTCAAAACATAATAAATTATTCTACTCAAAATTAATATATTATTCATTTACGTTATAGAAACATTTGTCGAGCAACCACTTATTTAATTTTTGTTTAAATAAATTACCATTGAGTTCTTTAATATATTCTGGTAACTTATTAAAGATAATGATGCACATATTATATACATTTTTCTCATAGATCCGCTTATGGCATTGTTTTTCATTTTTAAAAGTATTTTGCCTTATGTTGAACAAGTCAACATTTTTTAAGTAATTTTTGTTAAAAACATGCATGGTCCGAGGCAGGTAAGAGTTTTTCCGATATTTAGTGGCATAGGTAAGGACGCGTGGTTTAAGGAAGTTTCGTCGAGAAGCCCGGCCGCAGGCTGCAGGCTGCCGGCTGGGTGGAACAGTAAGTCCTATTCTGGATAAGAGCGGGGGTGAGTCAACAATATTTAGGATAATGTTTAGCAGTAGTGACAGGTCAGCAGCTTCTCTTCTCAACTCAAGAGGCAGCAAGTGACGATGTTTGCAGCTATCGACGTAGTTGGAACTAACGATTCTATGCTTGTAATTTATGAATTTTAACAATTTACGCTGGAGGTTCTCAATCAAAGAAACTATTTATTAATTATTAATTAATTAATTTATAATTATAATATGCAAATGCACAAAGCAATAAGCTTGTCGCGGTAGTAACTTCCGCGTCCGTCGTCATCGAGCGCGAGAACAGTACTGAGAACATGAGAGTGTGTACCCAAACAAGTTCTTGCTGAGAATCTCGGCGAAAATGTGGAGCGCGCTTAACAGTGTACTAATTCAAAACAAATTTAAAAACCGATGACGTTTTTCTTTAGGCTTTCAAAATAGGCTCATAAATAAGCTCAAACTCACGTAATCAAACGAAATTTCCACGTTTTTAAAAAGCTTTTTGAATGTTGACCCTCGTGAAAGGAATCACGCTGTAAGTAGCCCCGCCTCACCGTAAATACTGCCGCCGGTGTATCACCTGCTTTATTAAACACCGGATCCCGATGATTAATGCGCCCGGACTTGTTATTCACTATCCAGCTCATTTTTAAATCTTTTCAGTTTTACGTATTTCTAGAAAGGAGCTGCTGAGGAGCGGATTGTAGGCGAGGAATTACATCTCTGTGTACCGCTATCTGCAGAAGCACAGGCTTTCTCGGAAGCCATTTAAAATTAAAAATTCAAGCTCTTCATAGGAGCGCCTTGCTGCGACGCCGCGTCGCCGCATCGTGGACTTTCAGAATTCAAGAATTTCATGATTCAAGAATTTCATCTCGCTGCAATTTGGGTACAATAGGTGACCACAAATTAGTTTTATAATCTACGTACCTGAATATTCCGTCCATAGAAACCTACATGCTATTTTATTTCCAGCGGCCTCCGGCTACTTTAGTCAAGTAGTTGTCAGCGGGCGCGGGCGCTCCACCATGTGTCGGTAATATTATCCGAGCGGAGTGGACGGAGCCCGCGCCATTGTGCCACGACAAATACGCTACGCAAATAATGACCCACTGCTGGATTTAGGTTATTCTATTTTGGAGCAAAATATTAGTTTCGGATTGAAATTTATTTGTTGTGGTTTTTGATTTTATGAAATAGAATTTAAGTAGGTAGAGATCATGTAAAAGTAAAGTTGGAGAGTAGCCCTGCACGTGGCAGTTAGAGAGTAGCCCTGCGCGTGGCAGTTGGAGAGTAGCCCTGCGCGTGGCAGTTGGAGAGTAGCCCTGCGCGTGGCAGTTGGAGAGTAGCCCTGCGCGTGGCAGTTGGAGAGTAGCCCTGCGCGTGGCAGTTGGAGAGTAGCCCTGCGCGAGGCAGTTGGAGAGTAGCCCTGCGCGTGGCAGTTGGAGAGTAGCCCTGCGCGTGGCAGTTGGAGAGTAGCCCTGCGCGTGGCAGTTGGAGAGTAGCCCTGCGCGTGGCAGTTGGAGAGTAGCCCTGCGCGTGGCAGTTGGAGAGTAGCCCTGCGCGTGGCAGTTGGAGAGTAGCCCTGCGCGTGGCAGTTGGAGAGTAGCCCTGCGCGTGGCAGTTGGAGAGTAGCCCTGCGCGTGGCAGTTGGAGAGTAGCCCTGCGCGTGGCAGTTGGAGAGTAGCCCTGCGCGTGGCAGTTGGAGAGTAGCCCTGCGCGTGGCAGTTGGAGAGTAGCCCTGCGCGTGGCAGTTGGAGAGTAGCCCTGCGCGTGGCAGTTGGAGAGTAGCCCTGCGCGTGGCAGTTGGAGAGTAGCCCTGCGCGTGGCAGTTGGAGAGTAGCCCTGCGCGTGGCAGTTGGAGAGTAGCCCTGCGCGTGGCAGTTGAAGAGTAGCCCTGCACGTGGCAGTTGGAGAGTAGCCCTGCACGTGGCAGTTGGAGAGTAGCCCTGCGCGTGGCAGTTGGAGAGTAGCCCTGCACGTGGCAGTTGGAGAGTAGCCCTGCACGTGGCAGTTGGAGAGTAGCCCTGCGCGTGGCAGTTGGAGAGTAGCCCTGCGCGTGGCAGTTGGAGAGTAGCCCTGCGCGTGGCAGTTGGAGAGTAGCCCTGCGCGTGGCAGTTGGAGAGTAGCCCTGCGCGTGGCAGTTGGAGAGTAGCCCTGCGCGTGGCAGTTGGAGAGTAGCCCTGCGCGTGGCAGTTGGAGAGTAGCCCTGCACGTGGCAGTTGGAGAGTAGCCCTGCGCGTGGCAGTTGGAGAGTACCTAAATGTTCTCACGGGTCAGTAAATGTGCTAAAGTCACCATCTAGACTAGAATCTGTGGAAGCGCCGTTCTATGATCATTCCTCAAACAGCGGAGCGAGGCAATCACTCGGCAATCAAATCACTCGGCCGATAGATCAGTCTCGTACCTATTAATAAACCACCCGAATAGCTCCACTCCAGCCAGGATCTAGGTCACACGCTGCAGGAGGCACCTACTACAGTGTACACCGCCAACTTCTGTGGTGCAGTGGCTGAATGCTTGAGACGCAGGAGGTCGCGGGTTCGGTTCTCCGCTGCTGTAGAGCTGTTTGTGTAAGCTACAAACTCAACCAAAAACGTAAATGTGAAAATTAGCCAAGTTCGTTTAGAATTTTAGATGTAGCTTCACCGATGATAGAGCTGAGATCGTTCAGATCGAAGTTTTCTGTCCAACGATGTTTGTATTGTTTGACTTAAATATGTAAAACCGAGCTCGCTATGTAACGAGCAGGCCCCGGCTGCTCCGAGCGGCGCGGCGCGGCGTCCTCGACGGAGCCGAGCGCGGGCGCCGCAATCCTTCCGGCGCGGCGCGGCTCGGCGCGGCGCGGCGCGGCGTCCCCGACGGAGCCGAGCGCGGGCGGCGCGCTCCTTCGAGCGAGATCCTATGCAATTGGTAACCAACAAGTTAATTCGTTTGCTTGGAAGTGCGGTAAAAATTAAACATTAAATTTAATAGTTACAGAATCAAATAATTACTATAATCGAGGGATGGATGTAGGATGAGATTATTAGTGAAAATTTTTATGGTCGTCAATTTTACAGAGCACTTACCCCAAACATATTTTTTTTTTATTCAAAACTTGAATAAATCTCTCAGTAGCAGACCGCAGTAAACAATAAACACCCCTTGCACGAAAACAAAGCAAATTAATTATGCAGCTAAAATGAGAGCCCCTATTTAAGTTGGAGGTTATAACTCAAAGTTGAAAAGTTATCAGATAGCCCTGACTCCGGGCGGGGTACGAATGAAAGGAAATTAATTGCAGCGCCGCTAACGGCTGGTTAATCCCGCGGTGGAACTAACCTCACGGGTTAAAGATAATCTGAACTAAACTCATGTAAACTCTCTCATCGACTCATCTCGTCTTAAATAAATTCAAATGTAAAAGAAGAATAAGATTATTTTGCGACTGAAATTCAGCTGTAATTGATATTTCCGTAGAGCTATCGCTTATCGCTATAGCTATTTCAACTTTTTGGTGAATGGCTCTGCGTCTGGTTCGACACAATTTAGCTGGTACTTCTGAGGGAGGCTGAGGAAAGCTATTTTTGACATTAGCTGTCAGTTCTGATATGAGCTGTCATTTCGAATAAGGGTTTTTTCCTCCATGAGGGTCCGTTCTTACAATTTGTTATTGAAGCTTTTTCCGTGTGAACAGTCGAATTACAAAAATGTTCCTCGTGGTGTACGGGAATGTTTATAGTCAGTGTTTGATTTGATAGACAGAATATACAGTTTAAGTACTAGTCAAAAAACAGTTACTTTTCTAGCAGTAAATTAATATAAATTGCAAAAACAATATGTATAACCATAGAGTAAGAACTCGCTGGTGTCAAATAGATAATGCCGAACGATTCTAGCACCTAGCCCGAACAAAGCAAAGATTGTGTAGTCCCAGATCATCCGGAACAAATGATTATAATGATTGCCATTGCTATTCGATAGTGTGCTATTACAATACTGACCTATAATGCATTTTTCATGAAACCTCGATTCAAACAGTAGGTACTTATAGTTTCCGACAACAGCAAATCACCAGTTAATACATTCGCGGCCGGCGGCGGGCGGCGGGCGGGCGTACTAGATCAGGAACCTAGCGGTTTTTGTAATTAGGGATATAAAACGCATTGTGATTCCGCTAGTTCAATGCGGCTGATATGGTTTGTTCCGAACCATTTCAATGTTTTATCTTTTATCGGCTATCTGCTGTCATTATTGATGAGATGGCGTGCTATTGCGCAGTTAAATATGTTAAACATTAATAAGCGGAATAGTCTTTTCAAAAATGCAGCTGTTTGTTTTGTGCGAGCGATATCTCCGTCTGCCACGTTTCGAAATATTTAAAATATTGGAGCAGTAGCTCTCTCTGCATAACGCCATCCATGCTAATGTAATGTACTAGACGACAGTCGAGTGCGGTTCCATAGCGCCTGACCTGACTCCGAGACGATAGTCTGCCAACAAGCAGGTGCTGTGCCTCCAGCTGACACGAGTATTACAGACGTCTCGGCTTCGAGGTGAGGCATGCAGCGTAGATGTAAACTACGAGTGTGGTATTATAAGTTCCAAAACGATAAATGTTATAGAACGTGAAACTCTGTTCAACTAAGATCGTTTTTCTTCACCGTGATCCCATTTTTCTCAAGTAGAAAGACCTAGTACCTGAGTAGGTACTTAAACCCAGGGCAAAGTGTATCCATCAAAATATCCCCCAACGCTTGCAGCAAGATACCCGACAGTAATGCAACCGCCGCCGCGAGCACATTTTCCTCTAGGTCTGAGATCGAGCCCGGCTGCGTCCGAGATATTTCCCCGCGGACTCGGCTAACTTCCCACAATCGCACTGTTCCAATCTTCTCTAACTCTGCCCGTTGTGAGGAGCACTGCCGCACTACTGGCGCACTTCTTGGACAGGTGATACCTATAAGATGACAGCACTGTATGGTAGAGTACAGTGCAGGAGAATAGTTAATGCAAATTCGAGTAACACGTCCCTCGTTGCGGATCTTTTGGTTGTGCTTACGTATTGCGATGCGATACTTCTTGAACCCGACACTGGCTGAACTGTGTGAAACGAGAAGTAACTGTGAATTCTAATATGTATTACCTGCTCACTGACGCGTTTAGATAAAGTAGCGCATACATGCATTCCGGTACAAATCTATCAATGAGCAACTGCAAAATAACAGCATACAAGTTCAAACGCTTCTAACTTAGAAGAGGAGAGTATTGTGTGTTTGTTTCCGCTTAAATCCGAGGAATTTTATCCACAAATGGAAATAGCGAAGTTAGGAAATGACCTGGTCGCTTCACTGCACTGCGTGGTATCGCGCACGCGCCGGCTGCGGTGCTGAAACCAAACAGAACTTCTACTATAAATTGAATGCAAAGTTGCTGATAGCTAATCCGGCGGTCGCCGCTCGCTGTTCTATCCCAACAGTAACTTATGACTCTAACATTGATTTACTGCAACAGAGACGGCTATTTCCGAGGCTACAGTATTGCTGTGAGTCTTTTAGCTTGAGGCGTACGGTTTCCGGTGAAATGTCAGACACACTGCTATAGCGATGCCCTGTTTTGCCCGTTGACTACTAATATTATTTCCGGGTAGGCCCGTTTATTGTTTATTGTTTATTTGCTTAGTAACTAACACGATTTTCAAAAACCAATTACACTAGTTACCCGTACAAAAAGCACTCTCTTTTTTCAGTATTTCAGGTATAAACCAATGTTTTCACATTCCATAGCGCTGTATATCACGGGCACGGTTGCGCGTGAGAGCTGCAGCGATGAGTAACTGGCGTCGACGCGAGCGGAGCCTCCCGAGCCCAGGGTTACACTCTATTGTGTCGTTTTAAGCATATCATATTGTAAAACTATTACAGTAGAAACCACTACCTTTGCTCAGAGCCGAAGCAGATCTAGTACCCACATCCAAAAAATATAAACGTAAAATAGGTTATCTTTAGAGAATAATTTTTTTTGAACTCCAGTTTTCCTCCTTGAGAAAATTTTTTCAAGGGGGAAAACTAGAACGCGAAAAATCATCGAGGGGGAAAACTGGAATTTAAAAAAAATATTCCAGTTTTCCCCCTTGAAATTTTTTTCTCAAGGGGGATTTGTGAAGGGGGAAAACTGGAATAACCCACAAAATTGTATTACCTATCATTGCAAGAGCATTGTATAGGGCTAGGCTGACAAAATGATAGAGAAGTGTCAGGGCCAAGGCGAGCTTATCCCGACTGCAGAGGCCCCAGACATCGTGTCAGTGATCTCCACAGCTATGTTACAGCTGTAAGAAAGGCCTGTCTTACTATTGAACCGTTTAACAACTGCGCCGTACCCTCCAGCACTCGTCGCTCGGTCCCGAGGTCGGAGCTCGGCGACAACCCATCGACGAACTCAAACAATCACGTTATCAACTCAAACTAAGCTCAGTCTCGGTAGACGAGGGTCAGCGCTCCTCTGTACCCACAATCGGCACTAGATATACATTAATATTTATCTGTCCGCCTTCTTCCTGAGGAGCCTTCTTGACCAGTTTTTAAAAACTTTTGCGATATTATTTGATTTCTTAGAAATTAGAAATTAGCCAGAGTGCGAGGCTTACGCACTATAATAACAAAAACCTTAGTTTTTAAATTGTTTGTACACTGATTATCATTAGCATAATTATAGCACCTATTTTCGGGTTACTCCAGTTTTCCCCCCTGAAATCCCTTCCACGGAGAATTTGACTTTCCTATTGTATTTGTTCTAGCAAGGTAGTTATGTAAAGACATTTTGATATTTGCTACGCCAGTATCCCTATCTAGCTGACAGTAAGCCCCGCTAAACTTGGAGGGACGTCCTAAACAATCCTTTTACAGCTGTTATAAAAAAAAACACATCGCTACCATTTGATTCGAGCACAGTTTTCGTTACTTTAGTGCCACCCTCGCTAGGCTAGTGTCGCGGTGTAGTGGCTTGTGAACCCTGGAAGCGGGGTCCATTCCGCGCAGGTGGCACCGCCGCGCCGACTGTCCGCGGACGAGATAATCACAAATCTCCGCCGCAGGCCGGTGCCGGACCGCTGTTGTGTTGTTGCATATTTATTGTCGGCTCCGCTCTTCCATGCACACATTTGTAAACAAAGGTAACATTTTAAAAGGATATGTTTAACTTGCGATACAATTTACGTGTGCATTTTATGAGGAAAATTAGAGCGCGCGGTCGGTAAAGTGGTCGCTTTATAGACATAAAGCGACTCTCTAGAGTCTAGCTGCTCTTTAGCCTACGGTTAGTAAACCGCAAGCCAAAGGTATAGTTTGTGTGTTTTATGCTTAGGATACCTAACTTATGTACTCAAAATGTATTCCTTTGCAGAAAGATAGCTAATAAGTTTACCTACCTAAGCCATATAATTAATCTTCAAAAATCCATTTAAAGGGGATTCCAGTTTGTCCCCTTGACAAATCCCCACTGGAATTCATATTTTTGGAGTTCAGTTTAGCCGGGTAACTCGCGCGGGGCGGGAAAACTTTCCATTAAAGCCTTTCAAAAATATGTTCCCGCTCCCGAAACTATCCACCGAAAACGCAGCCTTGGCGAGTTAATATCGAATAAAGGTTATCACCCACCTTATGCAGAAGGCAATTTAGTCGTCGATCGATACAAGCTCACGCGGAAGTAAGGGCACAGGGTAGCTACCGACGACAACTCGCCCGTGCGGACTGCGCTGCGGCCCGTCCCGGCCGGCGCGGCGCGGCGCGGGCGGGGCGCGAGCGGGGCGCGAACTAATCTCGCGTCGGTGAGGCAACTTCTCGGTAGTTTAACTCCAACTTTAGCATAAGTTATTATAATGCTTCGGGAAACAAAGGTTAACATCAAATTCGAAGATGCCTTTACAAAGCCGTTTAGGGTAGATAGTAGGGATACAACGAATACACGCATTGGCATTCGCGAATATTCGTAGGACTTTCAATATTCGCAATCGTAAGAATTCATACGAATGTTTAAGGCCAAAGAAATATCATCTTTTATAACATTAATAGCCTTGGAAAATATGAATGGAATAATAAAGAAAACCACGACATAATCGTGGTTTTCTTTATAAATCCTATTATTTAGTTATGAATCAAGTAAGTACTTTATTTAGATTGCTAATACAAATTCAACAGGCTCCACACAGAACAAATAAAACGTAAAGTGCGAGTCCGACTCACGCACTGAGGGTTCCGTAAGACCTTGCGTCTTACCACATTATCATTCAGATTCTAAGCTAACGGGAAGTAGGTATCCTGTAGGTTTTGGTCTGTAGCAAGAATCAAAAGTGTTTTTTTGTAAATTAACTACAAATATACAGTATATTTCGGACTTTTTTCTTTACTTGTGCTACAAGGCCTTGCTTCTTGCCAAATTTCATAATTTTAAGTCTACGGGAAGTACCCTATAGGTTTTGATGCATTGAAAGAAAGAAAGAAAAAAAGAAAAAGAAAGAAAATAATTTTGTTTACCTTAAATTTACTAAGTAACACATTAACTAAGTAACTAAACACTATAAAAATCTTAGATTCAATTTTTGTGCGTACCAGGAATAGGGCAAATATGGCCTACGCTCAGCATTGTGCTGGGTAGACCTGGTGTGGCTGCCCAGCGCTGCTCTTCAGTGCAGGCCAGAGACAGGTCACGTCACGACCATCTGTGCTGTGTGCGTTTTATACAAAATTAGGTACCTATTCCATCTAAGTGATTCATGAAGGTGTTTTTTGTCGGATTACCATACAGGCGTTAATGATTGTAAGTAAGTTCACCAGATTCCTAGTAAATCGGTTGTTCTTCTTCGTGTTTTATATTCCATAACAACTATATATATATATACTAAAATAATATTTTACTACCTACGCCAGATTTCGTTCATTATTTTAAATGAAAGTAGCTTACTAACTGCTTTAAGGGGGTATAGTACCTCAAATTGCTTATTTTCAACTCCGTCGGACCTCCATATCTTCCAAACTACTGAATATTTAACTTTGAAATTTATATATGGTAAAGTTCAGGACTTATTCTATCGATCATATGTTTCGAAAACACGATGCCATAAAATTTTCTCGATAGAAAAAAATCGCAAAGTTACCTCTAATTTTTTACTAAAACCCTAATTTCTCAATAAATACAGATGATACGATCTTGAGATTAAGCATAGTAATTGAACTAAGTATAAAGAACATTTTATATGTTGCCTTTTTTTCAATTAACTATTCTAATGTTTGTGGGGAGCAAATAACTACTAAAAACTTGATTTTTGGGCTTACGCCGCTTTGCTCTGTCCCGCTCCTGTGAACGCGAAATCCTATGCCTATCCTCTTCACACAATAACGAGGTAGGGTACCGCCTTAAGTAGTAGGTACTTTCCAACTCATTACATTTTTTGAGCCACATAATGTAAATTATCCACCGACCGACATGACTTATGGGGCCTTCCCATTTACAAAGCTTTTTTGGGTTTACCTACATTATAAAATGTATTCGTAAAGAGATTACGTTGAATAGGATATGAGTAATATCTAGTAAGATAGTAATTTCTACTTTATTCTACTTAAACTATTATTAGTATTTATCTGAGATTACTCTCAGATACCTCTATTACCTTACGGTAATAGATACCTCTATTACCTTGCGGTAATAGAGGCGCACTTGTGCACTATGGAATACGAATACGCACATGGATTGTCTCTGATTGAGACTGGGCCGCTGTGGCCAAAATATGCTTTAGGACAGCGCATTTGGCTAAGGCCCGTGCGTTTTGGAATGCAATGGTTCCCAAAACCAATTGACTGATAGATTTAATTCTAAACCACCTATAATAATATATTTGTACCTAAATTACTATTGTAATTATTACTATCGTGCACCACACTAATTATGAGAACATAAATACCTACTATACTTAAGCTGTTTTGCAATACCTAGGAATTTTATGAAAAAAGACGTGATTACGATCTTATTCCTACTGATTTTACTTTTCTACAAATAATATTAAAAGAAAACATGAGTTGTGCTGCGATCACCCTAACGTTTTATACCTAATCACACCTATGTATTGTGTGTTGCAGAAGCAAATAAATGAATTATCTATCTATCTATCTAACGTACCTACCCAATGAATTTAATGAACAGTGGTGCATGTTCGGTCTCATTCATAATGCTGATTCTTTCCTACGCATGCATACATATAATTATGATTCTTTCCTACGCATACATACATATAATTATGAGTACAAATGAGCCGTGATGCGATTACAGCCGTAGGTACCATACCTACATAATAATGTACCTATAAATTTAATTAACCGTAACACGATTACGGTCATAGAGTAAAAACTCGCTGCTGTCTCAGCAGAGGGATAGTGTCATTCAACAATTTGACAATTTGTGTAACCATAAACCGATCCATGTGTGTTTTGACAGCTCGTAAATACAGTGCCCTTACTCACACATTCGTATGATTGAATGTTGCAAGTGAATAGCATTTTCCCTAAAAAATTGGGTAACTGAAGCAAAGTTCCCATTAAGAAAATACTTCATTGTTTTTATCACCTATCTTTTTATTTTTGATATTACAGTATTTCGATTTACTGAAGGTGTCAATAGTTTATTGTCAAATAGAAAAAAATCTAAAAAAAATCTATGAAAATCCATTAAGTACGGATCGTCGAAATTTTCATTTTGAGCCGTTAGTACAATACTTCAAATGAGACGGAAAGCAGCTCTCACATAAAAATATAAAAATGATGTGTTGTGCGGTGCAAGGATGTTTAAACACCAGTAACCGGAAAAATAATACAGCAAATATCTCATTCCACCGGTAAGTACTAATATTCCGTTTGTAATTTTGCCAAAAACAGTCATCAAAACTCATAAATAAATTTAATAATTTCGTCCACCATTTTCGTGAAAATGTTGCTATGCACTGGGAAAAAAATACCCAGGTTTTGTTACTTAGTACTTAGGTACTTAAATAAAAATAATAGAGGAGAGGGTGGAATTTCCTCAAGTTAGGACTTAGGAATCAAACTACGCGGAATATCACAGTTTTAGAATTTTCAGTCACTCGACGATATTCTGAGTAGATTCAAAATGTACACTCAAATTACTATTTTACAAAGAAAATTACAATCCATGAATGGAAACAATTAGAACAACTTTTACAATTGAAACAATTGAGCTAACTGCAGCCTGTAGCAAACAATCTAGAGGCAGCTCAACTTATCGATATCAATACCAGTCGTCGCGTCCCCGTTACGCTGGTTGCATTGCCCCGCTGTATGGCAATGCTGATGCGCTGTGCCAAATACTCACCAGCTCTCGGGTCCCGCGCCGCCGTGCCGCCGCGCCGCCGCTTTGACCAGACGCTCAGATATTTTTATATTTCCGGAAAAACTCTATGCCGCACGGAACGGACCTAGACCTCTCTCGGCTCTAAGGGAAGCAAATGCAATAAACTCAAATTTAAAATTGCAATCCATCCCATCACCATAACTGTAGCAATACTTGCACGTGCACATGTTCTTTTTTAGGGTTCCGTAGTCAACAAGGAACCCTTATAGTTCACCACGTTCGTCGATCCATCCGCAGCTTAGTCCAGAGACTATTAGTACTTATTATTTGTAAAAAAAATGCTAGTAGTAGGTAGAGTGATTTTAATAGGAAAACTACACAGCTCTAGTATGCTTTACTAGTTGAGTCCCTAATAGTCATCCTAATCAACTTAAAGAATGTAATTTGGTAGGTATGTGTAAAACAGGTAAATAAGTTGGTTTAGATAGGCCATGAACCGTGCAACTACTTACACTGCACGTGGCCGAACACGCACTTGACCGTCTATTTTAAATTATTGTTCCGAAAATGATCGGAACCGATCTTATTTTGCAGACTTGACCTTTTGTGTCGTTTGGCCTAGGTAGAATGGTAGTAACCATAGGTACCGGCTGATATTTCGTAAAATTAAAAAAAAACAAGACGTTGGAAATGGAATTTTATAGATTTTTTTTAGATTTTTTCTATTTGACAATAAACTATTGACACCTTCAGAAAATTGAAATAATGTAATATCAAAAATAAAAAGGTAGGTGATAAAAACAATGAAGTATTTTCTTAATGGGAACTTTGCTTCAGTTACCCAATGTTTTAGGGAAAATGCTATTCACTTGTAACATTCAATCATACGAATGTGTGAGTGAGGGCACTGTATTTACGAGCTGTCAAAACACACATGGATCGGTTTTTGGTTACACAAATTGTCAAAATTG
Source organism: Eupithecia subfuscata (assembly GCA_963564075.1). Classification (NCBI taxonomy): domain Eukaryota; kingdom Metazoa; phylum Arthropoda; class Insecta; order Lepidoptera; family Geometridae; genus Eupithecia; species Eupithecia subfuscata. Next base: position 18,211,071 of record OY751101.1, read on the forward strand.
TTGAATGACACTATCCCTCTGCTGAGACAGCAGCGAGTTTTTACTATGTATATTATGAGTACAGATGAGTTGTGATGCGCAATCGCACGTAGCCGTATCATACCGACCAAATATGTAGCTACGAATGTTTTAAGTATTATTATATTCATAAATAATAGATTCAGGCGTTACTTTGCGGAAATCCATTGTACAATATTAGGATAAAACAATATCTAGTAAAAATTCCGTTCAAAACCTTTTCTGATAAGATCCAACAAAATGTAATTCGTGTGTAAAATTGCTCCTGAGAAGGTAAACAACAGACTTACGCAATATAAAATTGTTAGTACCCTGCCATCTTGGGACCAAAATGTCAGAAATGAATGACAGGCCGTGCGCCTTAGACACAATGGCGTCGAAAATCTCAATTCAACTGCCAAAAAAAAAATTAACGTCCACAGATAAAAAATATTTTTCGTTCAGTATAGAACCTCTAAATTATGTAAAATAAGGCCCGTAATCAAATGCAGGAGAGCGGTAGCCGGCTACCGCTTGGGGTTTGAGTGAACGGTGCAGTGACGTAAGGCGCGGTGGCCGGCTACCGCTTGGGGCCTGAGGGGTTAATTACGTTATTTAATATTTACGTTATATAATAATAATATCATTATGAACAGGTGCTTGTCAACCCATACCTGTCCTTATGGACAAAGATACTTGTTTATCAAGCTTGCGTCCTCAGCATACTTTTGTACGGCACCGAAACTTGGACCTCTTATGCCAAGCAGGAACGCCGCCGCCGGCTCAACTCATGAGATTTCTTCGGAGTATCCTTCACATCACCTGGGAGGATAAAGTGACCAATGAAAGGGTCCTCGAGATCGCCCAATTGCCCAGTTTTACCGGCACACTTAAGCAGAGACGCCTGCGATGGCTAGGGCATATACACCGCATGGATGAGTCCCGCCTTCCAAGAAAAGTTTTGCTAAGTGAAATTGCGAATGCTAAACGAGGCGTTGGGAGACCCATGCTTCAATACAAAGATTGTGCAAAGAGGGACATGGCAGCACTTCATATTAAACCATCAGACTGGACAGCTCTTGCGGAGAACAGACCAGAGTGGCGAAAAAGCCTACGCGAGGGTCTCGAACACCATGACCGAAACTGGTTTGTTTCTCTTGCTGATAAAAGAGCAAGACGGCATGCAAGAAATCTCAGATCCAGCGTGCACTACTACGTACACCTGCACAATTTGCCATCGCTCGGTGCGTTCGCGCATCGGGCTTCACAGCCACACAAAAAAATGTAAGTCCAACTAAACCACGGACGTTACCTAAATCGTTTTTAAAGACGCAACATGGCCGATGATCATTATGAGGATATATTATACAGTTTAAACAAAGAAAATTACAATCCAAGTACATAAAACAACTAAAACTAGTATTTACAATTGAAACAGTTGAACTAATTGCAGACTGCTGCAAACAATCTAGAAGTAGCTCTACTGATCCATATCAATAATAGGAAGCGTCCCCAAGACGCTCGCTGCATTGGCGCGCTGTATGGCAATGCTGTGCTGATGCGCATTAAAAAGACCATAAAGTAATATGCAACTTTATGGTCTTTTTAATGTTATTTTCGTCTTTAGTTTAATTGAAAAGGGATAATCAAACCGTTGTGGGCTATTCACTTAAACACATTTTCACATGTTACGTATGGAAAAAAGACTTTTGTTTGAATGTAATATTTTATTTCCCTTACGAAGTACTACATAATAAATAGAACTATAATAATGGTTCTCGCTACGTGATTTAAATTTTGTGCGTAGCAGAGCTCAAAGCGGACATGGTGTTCGCTCAGCACTGTGCTGGATACACACTGATCTCTGCACCCAGCGCTGCGCTGGTGTGCGCTGGTGACTTCTATTTGAATGCAACTATGTGTGCCATCATGTAGGTACGAGTATGCTATTAGAAGGGAGTGCGCCCCCCGCACCCGCCCCGCCCCCCGGGTGTTGTGGCGCTAAGGCGCTCATTCCGGTTTCTTTCATCGCCCATTCAAGAATTAATGAATAACGCGACTTTGGGCGCCGCCCGCCCGCTGGGGCGGATTTAACAGAGCCAGTGTAATTACACCCGGATACCGGATTCATTAACGGTATTTAATGAGCTTTTACGGAAGGACAGGTACCTACCCGTTGTATGGAAGATCCTGGGACTGGAAAATTAATAAACACAAATTTAAATTATGTTTAAAAGATTTAGAATCTGATGGATGAATGATGCATAAAAATGAATATTTTAGAAGTACCCAGTGGACACTATAGTTATATGACGTTTCGTCGACGACAGTCAAGAAAACCGACAGCAACAGCCACAGACAGCAACAGCCACATCTGTCGAAATCGCCGATTTGTTAGGGGTTTGTCCAAAAAGCGATTCGTTCCACTCAGATTATTAATTGTCAAGAATTGCCGATCGGTTTTTGGTTTCTATATGCAAACATTGACAAATCTCGGGACGCGGGCCCGTCTCCGTTACTATACGGAGTCACCGAGGTAGCGCGCGCCCGCGACCCGAGCCCGTCTCCGTTACAATACGGAGTCGCCGAGGTAGCGCGCGCCCGCGACCCGAGCCCGTCTCCGTTACAATACGGAGTCGCCGAGGTAGCGCGCGCCCGCGACCCGGGCCGGTAACTTTTTGAAAAACGGTCAAGGGGGGGGGGGGGGATTTCAAAAGGGGGGGCACCCCACCAAGTACGGTATCAAAATGAAAATGAAAGGTATTGGTTTGTCCCTTTCAAAACAGTTGAAGTTTGAAACTGTAGGTTTTATACTATTTCAAATATTTTGAAAAAAGTCGAAAGATTACACATTACCCCCCATCTCTGAAGATTGCAGAGCGATCTATCTGAAATTTTTTGAGAGTGTAGATGTGGGTCTATATTTTACAGGAAAAATAAGGAGAAATCTGTGTGTAGAACGCATTTTGTTAAATGGTCAAAAAGGGGGGCGGGGCTACTTCATTGAGTGGTGTATCAAATGAAAGCTATCAGTTTGTATATTAAAAAAAAACTGTAATTTACATACTTTTTGAATTATATACATAAATATATAAAACTTCCTGACGCTCAGTTCGGGTTCCGACCCGGACTGTCTACAGAGAGCGCGATCACATGTCTCAATCTCAAGAGCACCATCCAGTATTATACAGACCGCAGGACGCCGGCATTCGCCTGTTTCCTTGACCTCTCCAGTGCTTCTGACCTTGTGTCATACGATATGCTGTGGAGGAAGCTGGGGGACAGGGGATTACCGGTTGAAGTGCTAAAAATTTTTAGGTATTGGTATGAAAACCAAATTAACCATGTTAAGTGGGCTGGTTCTCTATCGGGAGCATACAGGTTGGAGAGCGGGGTGAGACAGGGGGGGATTACGTCTCCGAAGCTCTTCAATGCAGGGGCTCAAATATAATGTAAAAAGACGGAATACATGGTTTTTAAATGTCCCGAGAACAAACTTAATATTACCGTTAACGGCTTGAACATAAATCGCGTGTCGAAATCCTAACATCTTAGACATTTACTTGTCGACGACCTTAAGGACGATGAAGATGTCGAAAGAGAGCGTAGGGCTCTATCGGTTCGAGGTAACATGCTGGCTCGCAGATTCTCCAGTTGTTAAAATAACGCTTTTTAAAGCATACTAGTCAGAGATTTTACACGGGAAGTCTGTGGGTCCGGCACACCAAAAGATCGATGGACGCCCTACGAGTCCAATATAACAATATATTTCGGATGATGCTGCGGCTGCCTAGATTCTGCAGTGCGTCAGGAATGTTTGCGCAGTACCACACAGTCGGTTTCCATGCGGTTATGCGTAAAAAAACAGTGTCCCTGATGCGCAGAGTACGGGACAGTCGCAACAGTATCCTGGTATCCTCGGCTTTTTCATTTGCGATACACAGCGCTTTTTGCTACATTGGTTGTTACATTTATTCTAATCTATTTTATTTTGTTTATGTGTAAATGTGTACCACTCGTAAATCTATGGTTGTCTGAAATAAAGCATTTTCATTTTATTTATTTATTTTATAAATTATACTTTACTATTAAAGAAAATATCCAATGAATTAAATATGTTACTTATAGAAATTTTTATGAAGCCGGGTGACCGGTGAATAAAATGCACAATTCGATTAAAATTTAATTTCGTGATTATAATCTCAGCTACTTGTGGTTAGAATTTTGGTGTTTACTGTTTTTACAGACGAACACACAAACTAGCCATGATACTAACAAAAAAAAATCTCAATAAAATCACTTCACAGAAAAAATATACCTACCTACCTAGCTAAAACAATACAAAATATTTAAAAATCTGAAAATAAAACAAAAAAATCATATTTCGAAAACTACAAAAAAATGCAAAACATACATGGGGGTCCAATGGATAGGTATTGATGTCCCCAAACCACAGACCTTCGCTGGTACAGGTTGCATGGGAGACCCTGTATATGAATAGTGTCAAACGTATTGTTTGACATTATTCATATACAGGGTGTCCCATTCATTTAAAAATAATTCACTGTATAATAAGCTTTTTCAATTAAAACATCATTTAATTTTGCACTTACATTGGTACATTGGTTTCTGGACAAATCGCGAACAACTTTTGGTAATTTGTTATAGATTTTTGGTCCCATACAAAATACACTTAAACGCAACAACCTCGTTCTGCGGCACATTGCGTAGTCTGCCCTCAGACCGGTTTCCAATTATTATTGCAAATTTTTCAAATAGGTTGGTATAGTTTTTTACAAAAACTGAAACTTCGTAAATGTATCTAGACGGAAGTGTAAGTAGTTTTAGTTCAGTAAAAAACAATTCAAACCTTTTCACACGTTAACAATAATTAAAGTTTAGGTTAGTGGATATAATGGCTATTGCCGAGTGAGGCCACACGTGAGGACTGGACTGCAGCGAGCAGCGACCACTGCCTCGAAGCCCCACTAACAACTTTTAATACAAATGCTAACAGAAATGTAAAATTAATAACGCAACAAAATTACTAACGAGTTAGCGTTATGTTGTTCAACAAAATGTTTCTGGAACCAGATAGGTACCTAACCTACGCTGAACTGACGCTATGCTTTTATGAATTAATTAATTATTAAAATCACAACTATTATGCTTACAGCTTTAACTGACTATTATGTCAATAACTTTTTATTTATTTATTGAAGGAAAACCAGCAGCACACACAAAAAATTAAAATTTAAGAAAATAGAAACAGAAGGCTATAAGAAAAATAGTAAATACATAAAAAGTGTGAACAAGCGAAGTAAACAGATAACCTACAAGCTACGAATAAATAGTAGGCCAAGATCGAGTTATTCTCATCATCCTCGCCGGATGGTGAGAAAAAGTCAGAGCTCAACCGCCGTCTCACGGAGTTAACGCTGGAACAGTTTTTTTTGTGGGAGTCATTTTACCTGAATCGTGTAAAAAGGGTCAGCGTTAAAAAAAATTTTGTGAGTCCTAGAACCGAATATTCTGACTTTTTAAACTAAACTCTTATATATACGACCCTAAGATCTTTGGGCTTTAGTTCTCTTCGAGAGCTGCCATAAATTCGCAGACCTCCGACGGGCCCGAATTGATTTCAAATTTATCTGCGCGACTCGTCGTACATCACGACTCCGTGCTCTGATGCACGCTACACGTTCCGTAAGTACATTACCTACTAACACTAGAACATTATCTCTTCCGCTTTTCCCGATATAATGTTTTTTCACAGGGACCTTGTTTCTTAACCGTAGGTAACTAATAATAATAATATGTGTATATCCCGCGGAAGTGTGGTGGTCGAGGCTTTTTAAACGCCAAGACCCTAAACAACCGCAATCTCAGAAATAACTTCCATCAAGCCGAATACCAGATGCATCGCGATGTGGTTACAGTTGATAAGAACCTTACCCCTCTCTCCTTAGATAACGAGAACTGGCGCAAACCTACGGTGATGAGCATCCAGGACCGGAAGGCTATATGGGAGAGCAAAGAGCTGCATGGGAGATTCTACAAGATCCTCACAGGACCTGATGTGGATCTCCTAAGCTCAGTAAACTGGCTAGGCTACGCTTCGGCGACCTCTTTGGGGAAACCGAAGGTTTTGTCTGTGCCATTATGGATGAGGTGGTAAAGACGAACAATTACCGAAAGTATATCATGAAAGATGGCACGATCGATATTTGTCGAGCGTGTCATCTTCCAGGGGAGACCCTCCGCCATATACTTTCGGGTTGTTCGCACCTTGCTAACTCTCAGTACTTGCTCAAATACAACCAAGTAGCCAAAATTATACACCAACAACTTGCTTTCCGATATGGCCTTACTGGACCTGAAGTTCCGTACTATAAGTACACACCGGCGCCAGTTCTCGAAAACGGCCGTGCCACGCTCTATTGGGACCGATCTATTATTACAGGCAGGACTATTCTGGCGAATAAACCTGATATTGTACTGATAGATCGGTTAGAACGGAGGGCGGCGCTCGCTGATGTCACCATACTACATGATGTTAACCTCGTTAGAGCTGAGAAAGATAAAATTAGTTGATATCTTGATTTGGCTAACGAGGTTGTCAGCATGTGGGATATTGATTCAGCGACTATCGTCCCGATAGTCGTTTCGGTTAGCGGCGTAATAGCGAAGAGCCTCGATCAACATAATTATCAAGAGACTCTCGCTAGGAAGTTGGATCAAGGGCCAGATTCAAAAGGCGGTACTCCTGGACTCGCGTCAGGAAGTTCCTCTCTCTGCAGCCCTAGTCACCGGCCGCTTGAGCCTAGCCTCGCGGCCGGTGATTCACCGTTTTGATATATTTTTTACTGTAGAATAGTTTTATAATATTTTTTTCTTGTTGTAAACATTCAACAGATAACTCAACTGATCCATATCAATACCAGTCGGAACCGTCCCCAAGACGCTGGCTGCATTGCCACGCTGTAAGGCAATACTGATGCGCTGTGCCAGATACTCACCAGCTCTCGGGTCACGCCAGATTTCGACCAGACGCTTAGATAATTTTTTAGAGTGATCCTTAGAAATTTAAAAGATGTAACTTCATCTACTGTATTATTTTTATATTTAATGTCAAGATTTAATGGGTTAGTATTATACGAGTCAAATTACATGATTTTAGTTATTAATATTTATTTTTAAATTTTCGGTCCCATTAACTATGTCAAGAAGTGCCTTATTTAGTGTCGGTTGAACTAGGTGTTTATTATCAGTTTTTTATAATAATAGTTGTGTCGTCAGCAAAGATTATGCATTTATGTGAAATGGAATCCGGTAGATCATTAACATACAATAAAAACAACTATAATAATAGTTGTGTCATCAGCAAATATTATGCATTTATGTGAAACGGAATCCGGTAGATCATTAACATACAATAAAAACAACAGGGGTCCTAATATGCTACCCTGAGGGACGCCGCCATTATTAAAGACCTTTTCTGACCTAAACACCTTAGAGCCGAAGTGTCTGCTCCAGAAAAGAGACCCAAGATTTTTGCATACAACCAGCAGGGCAGTAACTTTTACATGGAACCGAATATAGAGATACCTACCATTAACTCCACCATCAACAACATGCTCGACCTGGATTTGATTGTTAACTATTTATCATCGATTGTATTATTCTTGATTATTTGCATTTTTGATTATTTTAAGGATTTGAATCACTGCGATTTAATTTGCACACCTACTTGCGGGTTGAATACATTTGAAATCAGTCTAGTCGTAAGATCTGACATGTACCCGTATTAATGTATTCGGCAAATAAATTATTTGATTTGATAACAAACATTTCATAATACATTACCCGGTTCTGTGCGAAGAATATTTTTTGCTTGTACATTGCTGGTAATGTAACTCGGTAATTTACGAGTAACAAGGGGTTTATTTGTATGACTTGTTAAAATTTTAAGAATTGGTCCTTTTCTAAGTGTATGTGAATGTATTTACGGAAATAAAGAGTGCTTTATTTGATTTGATCAGTCAAATAAACATTGTTTAGATCTGCTTTAAACTGGGACGAGACGGAGCACCTAATTTCGTCTTTGAGGACAGACGATGTCGGTGACTGATAAGCACCACTCAATGAGGTAGGTAGTTCTTATAAAACATCATAATTCAGTGCACAACAGCTTTATTATATAGCTGTACATTTAGATCAATTCCAATGGAGCTGGTGGTAACGGTCTGCGGGCACCGCTTCACGGACCGGCACCGCTTCACGGACCGGCATCGCTCCCGCGCCGGGCGCTGCTTCCACCCAGGGCGCCGCTGCGTTGGGACGCATCCATCCACCGGCAGGCAAACCTCCGCCAATCACCGGCAAAATATCCTTTTTAGAATCTGAAATTATTATGAATTGAGTAAACCAGTGCCTCGATGGATGGATATGCCGTCAGAACAGTGGGTATAGTATAGGGTGTCTCGGGGCAGATTAAGGTTGATTAAGTAGGAGTTTTAAAGTGCACGGTGTAGGAGGTGGATAGTCTCATTCGAGTGCGGAGGTGTGCGGAGGTGTGCGGAGTTGCGCGGGTGTTGCGAGCACGACACCGCATGGGTTGGCGGAGACGGAACATCGCACTCATACGTTCGCGATGTTGCGTCGAGGCGCGGGCTGCTATTCTTCCTTTATACAAATACCCACCTTCAAAACAGTCAAGTAATAATAATAACATATCTTACATTACAAACAACTACAATGAACGGAAAACCGTCTGGTGAGAAAGCGGATACTACGAGCAAATTTTGTATATACTCGTAGATATCCTATCTTACTAGTAATAAAAAGCCGAATGTTTGTGAAATCTGAATTTTTGTTACCTAGGATCTTCAAAACTACTAAACAGATCATGGTGACATTTATTATTGTATAAATTTATTATTGTATTGTATAGTAATGAGGAAAGATTTGTATTTTTGGATTTTTGTATGTTTGTAACGAATAAACTCAAAAACTACTGGAACGATATCAAAAAATCTTTCACCATTAGAATGCTACATTATTCCTGAGTAACATAGGTTATATTTATTACTTGAAAAAATTATGAATCCTACTTAAACTTCAATAATGTAACTCAAGGTGTAAAAAAATTTGCCATAAATTGTCTATCATCGCATGCGCCGCGGAAACTATTGTTGATATAACAAAAAAATGGTATACAATAAGAACATATAAATATCTACAAAAAACTCTGCAATACCATAATATGATAGAAACCATATGTAAGCTATCGTAGTTTTGTCAATATAACTACTTTTTTACATCTTAAAAGTTCATAATCCATATATATATCCATACTTTTGTATTAGTCCCTATACAAATAAATCATTTCGTATTCAAGACTGTTTCAAAACCTGTAGATTCTTTTTTGAATTATTCAAATCGGATATTTCATTCAAAAGATATTACGAATTTAAAAATATAAATCTAAACAAAATAGATAAATATTGCGGCCTTGGTAGCAACGCACGCGGGCAACGATAGGACGGCACACCGACACGACCGGGGAGAGGTTAAATGCAGGACCAACGGCTTAACGTGCTTACCGAGGCACACCCCCGTGCCTCACAACTTCCTAAGTCTGGGCTGCTATTGTAAATATTTCTTGCTAGCAGAGACCCATAATCTTGGCCCGGACCTCATTATCAGCGGTTGAGAACGCGTCCGCTAGACCAACGACCCAGTCGGATAAAAGTATAAAATGTCCTGCATAAAGATACATTTACTCTACGTTTATCCCAAAATGTTTCAAAATAAATGGAAATCGTGTCAAGTACACAATTATTACTCGTACCATTGAACGTTTCCACAGAGAAAACGCGTTCTCGCTATGGAAACGTTCAATGGTAATTTTTATCCCATGGGAACTGATTTATGGGATAAAAAGTAGACTATGTTTGATTCCAGGCTTAGAGCTACACCGATGCAAAATTTTAGCTCAATCTGTAACAAACATCCATCCAAACTTTCGCATTTATAATAATTAGAGTGATAATTTAAATAATTAAGTAATTTAATAAATGTGCGCTATATATACATACAGCTTTGATAAGAGTACGTAAAGAATTTATTATGAATAGTAAGTTGCCAATGTTAGTTGCCAATGTTAGTAATTAGCCTTATGTTCAATTAGCTTCTGCCCGCGGCTTCGCACGCGTTTTGCAGGAATAAAAGTAGCCTGTGTCCGTCGGGCGGTGCCTGCTACCTCCCGAATCGCAGCCGGATTTCATTCAGATCTTTAGTTTAGTCGTCGCTTGAAAAGGTAACAGACAGACAGAGATAGTTACTTTCTATTGAAATTTCTGATAATATTGGAATGAATTAAATGAATTTACTTTAAAGAAATGGATTTGCAGTTCCAATTCCGGACAAAAGCTCGGTTCTGCTTGAACCCCGTGTGCCTCCGCCTCCGCCTCAGGCATCAGGCGCGGGCGTCCGTCAGGCACTGTGCATGCTTACGTGCTGCGCTCCCGTAGCTCCTGCAGTACGCGACGCCCCAGACCATCGCCGAGTAGGCGCTGGAGACGTAGGCCACGTCCAAGCTGAGCAGCTGCACCGCGGGCGGCGGCGGTGTCTCCGAGCACGCCACAACGTACATCCCGACCTTCCCGCCGGCACAAACCTATCGACAACCAAGCACGCTCCCTTCAGTATACACATTATACACACACTCAATTATAATTATATTATTTATTTTTAGACACTTTGTACAGTGCAGCGTGCATAAGCAGTACCGTTCATGCGATAGAATGCTCTTCGATGAAATGCTAGATTCAGTTAATCCATAATTTATTTGCAATAGTACAATATAATATTATAAACATATATATCTTTATATATAAATTATTATACATAGTCAGATCTAGCTATTTTAGTAATAGGTTAAAAGATCTAACTAGGCCTTCAGTTTCATTATCAGAAGATTATTTGACACGTAGTTTTCTTTTGTCGATTAAACGAAATATGTCGAAGATTCGATTCCAACTAAAGTTCCGCGTGACGTCACACCTTGCGACACTTTAACAAGGTGTGACGTCACTAGCCCCCACTCCCAAACTTTGACGCGCTTTATTTTTGTAATTTTTTGTTTGATTGACAAAAGTAAAAAATATGTATGTGTCCAATATCTTCTGTAATCTAACTGACGGACTAAGTGAGCAGAATACTGCTTTGTGCACGGAGGACACCACCCTACTGTGCCTGCACATGACAGGCGTGCGAATATTGTTTCAGTCATATTAGTGGTACAATTCAAATTTCTTAAAATTCGTTTCCAAGATAAATAAAACGTCAAGTGCGAATCGGACTCGCGCACTAAGGGTTCCGTTTAATTGTAAGACCTTGTTTCTTGACAAATATTATGTCAACATGAAGTAGGTACCCTGTATATTTTGGTCGAGGGAGAGAATCAAAACTTATTTTTCTTTAGTTAATAAACTACAAATTTATGGTTTTCAGATTTTTATCGTTATTTGTGCTATGTGACCTTGCTTCTTACCAAATTTTATGATTCTAGGTAAACGAGAAGTACCAGTAAGTTTTGGGTGCATGTGATTCCCTTGGAAATTTCAAAATTTTCGGACATAAACGGCTGTAACTTTTGAGTGCGTTGACTTAGAAGTTTAATTTATCACGGCTTCAAGAGGTTAAGAACTTGAGTATTTGATGTTAATTTTAACTCGATATTTATATTTCCCCTTTTCTCAGGAACGCGTGGAGGACGCGTTCCTGAGAAAAGAGGGTTGAAAGACGGACAGACAGACAGACGGACAACAAAGTGATCTTATAAGGGTTCCTTTTTTCCTTTTGAGGTACGGAACCCTAAAAATCAAGTAACCATCCACTTATCTTTTCCCTAAAGATTCTTACACAACGGGTTAAAATGACCCTCTATGTCTGTAAAAGTCGTTTTTAGAAAATATTATTTATTCATATCTTTTTGAAAGCATTCTAAAATGCACTTTTTGACTTGGACAGTTTGCGCAGAGCCTGACAATACAAGTTTTGAAGACATACAGAACAAGAGAATACTGGAGTCGAATTTATTTTATTTTATTTTGTAAGTAGGTACCTGAAAATAATATACCTACACTGTTTATTTTTTTAAGGATTATTAAATTAATAGAATTCAAATAAGATAGAAAATTATTTATTGATGAAACTATAAATTGGTCTCAACAGTACCTATACAAAAAGGACATACAATAATTTATTTAAGGTAACAAAAGTTAGTGAAATAAACATAAATATAAATTTCAGGAAGGCATTTTATATTACAAAGAATTAGTTTCTGTCCGCGGCTTGGCACGGGTTGTTTGCAGGACAAAATAGAAACGTTATTTCAAGTTAACAAGGATCTTCTAAAATACTTTTAAACTTCCGCGATCTGAACACATGTCATTATTAGTAGAACCTGCTATTTATTTTAAAACGTCTATTCATGAAAAATAAATAGATATACTTACCACGAATAAATAAAAATAAAACGTCAAGTGCGTGTCGGACTCGCGCACTGAGGGTTCCGTTTAATTGTAAGACCTTATTTCCTGCCAAATATCATGATTCTAGGTGAACATGAAGTAGGTACCCTGCATATTTTGGTCGAGGGAGAGACTCAAAATTTATTATTTTTTGATAACAAACTAAAAATTTACGGTTTTCAGATTTATCTCTTTGTTTTTGTGCTATAATGACCTTGCTTCTTACGAAATTTTATGATTCATGGTAAACGGGAAGTACCCTATAGGTTTTGGTCTTGCTATAGAGTAAGAATTACAAGTATTTTCTATTGGTGAATAAACAACAAATTTACGGTTTTAGGATTTGTGCCTTTACTTGTGCTATAAGACCTTGCTTCTTGCCAAATTTTATGATTCTACGTCAACGGGAAGTACCCTATAGGTCTTGGTCCATGGCGAGAATAAAAAGTATTTTTTTTGTGAATAAATAACAAATTTAGGGTTTTCAGATTTTTCCCTTTACTTGTGCTATAAGACCTTGCTATTCATCAAATTTCATGATTCTAGGTCTACGGGAAGTACCCTATAGGTTTCGGATGCAATGATTCCCTTGGAAATTTCAGAATATTCGGACATAATCGGCTGTAACTTTTGAGTGCGTTGACTTAGAAGTTTATATCACGGCTTCAAGAGGTTACGGATTTGTCATGGCATTTCTACCAGACAACCTTGGATGGATAGGATCATTGGATAGTACTAGGGGATCTGTGTGCTCGTGAAGGTTATATAAATAAATACCTACATATACTTACATAAACTACATATATACATAGGGACTCAGCTATACTTTCAGTGACAACAGGACAAATAGTGCTCCTATACCATGGTTTTGAAGATTGGTAGCGACTTTGCTCGCCTCACCGAGACTGGCAATACGTTCCATAGTTGTTCAGCCCGGGCAGTAAAGGAATGAGCGAAGAAGGAAGTAGAGTGGACAGGTACTTGAATCATGAGGGTTTCAGAAGAGCGCAGAGAAAGAGCGTGAGAATGGTGAAGAAAGGTAAAAAGTTCTTTGAGATAAGGGGGTGCAGAGGCGTGAGATAAGATACTATAGAGAAGAGATAGAATATTAGAATTTCGGCGAAGCCGTACAGATAACCACTTGAGCTTCCTGCGAAATTCCGAGACATGGTCATATTTGCGCAAGCCAAATATGAACCTTATCCCAACATTCTGCAGGCGCTCGAATGAATCGAGTTACTAAAGCATATCGGGTTTTTCTATGGACCGAAAGTCAACACGGAGTATTTGGAAGGGTTAAACCCATCGATGTAAAAGGGAAGATGAGTTACGTTCTCCCCGCGCTTACTCAACAACTGGCCTGTGTTACAACTACACGCAAACACATACGCTTACAGTTACATTTCCAGTCCTGTGCAATATAAAGAACAACAAAGATGGCAAGACGTACCTAAGACCGAAGTGAGACAGAGACAACTATATTAATCTCTGGTACGACCCCACTAGGTATAATAAAACAAATTCGGGATTTCCCCGAGTTACGGTAGGTACAATAGTAGAGTCGTTCCTTTAACTCACACCATCAATCTTGTCCCAACTGGTATGAGCGGACGAATCGTAAAAATGTTATACGCTTCGTTAGTAATTTGAATTTTAGTACAGTCAACCAAAAAAAGTTAGTAAAATAATAGGCAAGAGGTATATTTATTTTGTGTTTTGTACATAAAATAATGTGAAATGAATACAAATGATAGAGGTTCCACATAGAGTTTGTGATTGTACTCGACGTATAAATTCAATAGAAACAAAGAGTGATGCGAGTTGCAGATTGAAAATAATACCTATCATTTTTACGATTTGTCAACTCACACCAGTTGGGACAAAATTGATGGTACGAGTTGAAGAACGACTCGACTCGCAATAAGGCTATTGCTATCTCTGTTTACACACTAATGTTTCGTATATTTCTATCCCTCTCTGCAAATGGCGAAAAAAGGCAGTAAATTTATCAAAAAAATAAATTCTTTGGTGTACTTACGAGTGAAAAGTGATGCCTTGGGCTTTGTTTTTTGTTTTAGAGCTATTTGTACACCTTGTGAACGAACACGAAGGCATTGCTGTAGTCTTTTAATCACAAACGTACGTCGTAGCAAGCACGCGAATCACGTCCGCCCGCGCCGCCGGTCCTACTATGACTGCGGTGGGAGCACACAATTGGGCTTCATTTGAGCCTGCCGGTTTCGAGAAGCTAGTGCCTCATCTTCCCTTTTACATCGATGGTTAAACCCCATCTTGTGGTCAAGACACCATTGACATACCGCGTTAACATCAACTTGAAGCGCCTCACAAACTGCCGTGGAACGTATGACAGTGTGGAGTTTTAAAGTCGTCGGCGTACAACAGACACTCAGCGTGCTTTATGACGTCGGGAAAGTCATTAATGATTAAATTAAAAAGCAAGGGCCCAAAATAGAGCCCTGACTTACCCCTGACCGCGTGTGCTACGGTGCAAATAAATTACATCTAAAATAATTCATAATCTGAGCGAACTTACGTCTTGGTAATTAATGTTTGCAGAGGGATTTACAGATATTTGCTGATATTTCACTGGATTGTTAGTAATTTGACCTGAAAACAGAATCGAAAATAAATTTTTAAAGCCATCGAAATGTGAAACAGCCCTAATAACTTGTATCTGGGGTGTTGCATTGAATTCTCATAATGTAGGTACAACAAGAGAAGCTAGAAGCAAGAAAGCTAATATAAGTGAGTAAATAATACAAGATACTACTTAGCAATCATGCACCAAAAGCTCCTATTAAAATAGTTTCAGGAGCTCCTACAACTCTGCAAGTGCAAACAATACAATAGGTGTGCGCTCTCACCCATAGTGGCGTTGGCGCAGAAGCTGGCGGCGGCGGCCGCGGCCAGCAGCGGCAAGCTGATCAGCAGTGCGGAGGGGTGCATGGTGGCGAGTGGCTCCTCGGCGCACGCGCTTCCATTTGTATGCCTCTGCTAATGCACCGTGCCTGAGCGATACTCGATAACACTATGCATAGCAAATATAAAAATAAATTAAATTTAATTGAGCAATTGGTTATGTCGAAATATCAGCTATGTATATTCGGTTAATACATATAACAATACACACACAACTTTTTAACATTGCAGTCTGTCTGTTTGCTTTTCCTATTTCCTGAAACGGCTGGACCGATTTTGTCGAAACTGATGTTATAGCAGGTAGGCTACTTATGACTTCAGGGGGGAAAACAAGAATTCATTTTTAAAATTCCAGTTTTCCCCGAGGGGGAATTTTAGGGGGGAAACTGGAGTAACCCATATTTTTGACTATTGTAAAAAAATGAGTTCCGAGCAAAAAAGGAAAACCGAATGGATTGCGTTCTAAATGGGGCTATGTAGATTAGTATGTAGAAGGTACTTCCACCATGGAAGGTACGAAATAACAAGTACTAATGGATTTCGTACGCATCGCTATTAAAAATAAATAAAAAATAAGGAATACCAAAGCTGTGAATAATCGTTAGATTAGGTCATTCAGCACGGTGCCTCGTTACCAGCGCTCACGTCCATACTACGCCTATACTCGTACTGACCTACCGACGGCACGCACTGGGGCTTTGGCCGTCCATCGTCCCAGCAGAGCGTCCGGCGACCTGAGGAAAGAAACGGGCGCGGGCGACGCACTAGCAGTGAGTAGGTATCTCTACACCAACCATTGCCCACGCTTTTGGTCCTTTCTGTATCTCCGACATTATCATATCAAACCAAAGTATTTTTGCGGATTCAAATCAAATCATATACATATACAATAAATTTCCATATATACCTACAATAAATGTACAATTGGAACAGGTCAAATTGTAAAACTAAACACTGACACGGAAATAAAATGATATTTTTGATATTTTTGTCGCTTCGGTAGGTATGTAGACGTAGTAGTAAAGAAGCGAAGAAACCTTTAGCCTGTTAGTTGTTATTTTTCGAGCTGGAGGAAAAGTCGTCCCTAGCTTTTTTTGATATTATCTGCTAGATAATCTGATATTTTTAACCCCCGACACAAAAGGAGGGGTGTTATAAATTTGACGTGTCTGTCTGGGTATCTGTGTATCTGTCTGTGGTATCGTAGCTCCCAAACGGATGAACCGATTTTCGTTTAGTTTTTTTTTGTGTCATATTTATTTATATGTCTGAGTGTTCTTAGCTATGTTTCATGAAAATCTGTTCAGCCACTAAACGTCGGCGGGTTTTTTAAATTTTTTATTTTGTCTTGTGTAGTAAGCCTATTTAATAAAATTTACAAAGGACATGTTAGACAATTTCTTTAAATTTATAAAATGATAATTTTTGAAACTCACTCGGAGTTTGGTTGTAGAAGCGTATACAGTGCTGTTTAAAAGATACATTTATCTTGTGTAGGCTACACAAGATAAAAGTTGTGGGCACAGCGACTTATTTTCTAGTATTTATAAATGTGCCAAGAACTGCTTTTTGCTACATATTTAGAGACCAGAGGAGATTTTTCAGGCCGTGGAACATTTTTTTACTGACAAAGCTATTCCATGGAAGAACATTGTTTCTGTTGCGACTGATGGTGCACCGTCTATGGTTAGTCGCCATCGTGGTTTTATAGCTCACTTAAAGTGACAACTGCCTGATGTACTGGTCATTCACTGCGTGATTCACAGGCAGCATTTTGTAGCAAAAAGCTGAGTCCTAGATCGCATAAGTCTTTACAATATGTAATAAATGCTATCAACAAGATTCGAAGCAATTCGTTGAACTCTCGGTTATTTGCCCAGCTACTACGTGAGGAAAACGACGAAGTCTTTACTCGATTACTTCTGCACACTTAAGTTCGCTGGCTATCAAGAGGCTCTTGCTTAGAAAGATTTTCAGCCATTTTTGAATCTGTGTTGGATTTTTTACAAGAAAAAGATCCGAATATGAAAGAAAATCTGAACAATTGTAAAACAGATATTTTATTACTTGACTGATATCTTTGGAATGTTCAACAAAGTTAATTTGCAGCTGCAGGTTGACGATCTGAACTTGATTAAAACAAAATCAATAATATCGGCCTTCGTGGGTAAACTAATCCTTCATAAACAAAATTTAGGCAGAAAAGAATATTCGCAGTTTCCGCATTTGTCAAAATTACCAGAAATGCTTCAAGATGATGATATTTCACTCACTTGGACGCATTACACAAGGATTTTACGGAGAGGTTTGAGGATCTTTTAAATTTACAAATTCCTCAATGGATAATAAATCCGTACAATACCACAGCCATAGAAGAAGCCAATGTGATAATGCAAGAAGAGTTGATTACCATCAGCACAGACGAAGAGCTTAAGCAGAAGTTCAACTAAGGCTATCAGAAGTTCTGGTTGCAACGCAACATTGAAACACAATAGATCTTCCTTGCTCCTTTAAGCCTGTAAATCTGGAGAGTTTATTTATGATACTGTAGCTACCCATGCAACCACTTACTTACGATTGAATTAATTTGCATGCACTCAAAACCATTAGGATAGATAAGGACTTACTTCTTATTTTATATGTACTTTTCTTTAATATTAGGTAGTCTAGATCAATAAGTATGTATATATGTACATATATATTTTTATTTTTTAATGTTTCTATTTTGTTATTTTTATCTTTGTTTTATACGTATGTACCTAAATATTTGAGTCGCAATAGGTATGTTGTTAAGCTTACACTACATAATGTCATGTCATAACGCCTACTATCAGGGGGAGAGCAAGACTTCCCGCCGTAACACAGTATTAACTAGCACGGAGGGAAGTCACTCGACCACGGGTATCAACACCTTGAGAAATCATATGTATAGATATGAAAACTTTCATAAGTTACCATTATTATTGTAACCCTTAAACAGTGCCATTTTGTTTGAAATAAACTTTTACTTTACTTTACTTTACTTTACTTTACTTTACTTTACTTTACTTTACTTTACTTTACTTTACTTTACTTTACTTTACTTTACTTTACTTTACTTTACTTTACTTTACTTTACTTTACTTTACTTTACTTTACTTTACTTTACTTTACTTTACTTTACTTTACTTTACTTTACTTTACTTTACTTTACTTTACTTTACTTTACTTTACTTTACTTTACTTTACTTTACTTTACTTTACTTTACTTTACAAATATTGGTTCAGGTGTTCTGGTCGTTTCTATGTATAATAATAAATATCTATCTATGTAATGATAAAAATGATAAATATTATGTATATCAGTCATCTAGTACCCATAACACAAGCTCTGCTTACCTTGGGGCTAGATGATGTTGTGTGGATTGTCCAGCATTATTGATTATTGACGTCGTGAACGAAGTGAACGAAAGTCTTCGTTTCAAGTCTGGCCAAAATAGCGTTTCTGTCAGTATGTCCGTACTCCTCTACAGGTCGTATTTTACAACCGATCGGTACGAAACTTTGTGTTCTATGATTTTATAGAATTTTATTGTCGTCAGGATTTTTTGATTAAAGGCGTTCTTCTTTCACAATAAGGCAAAAGAGCGGCTTTAGAATATCTCCTTTAAGAGATCTGATTTTGATGATTGTATTTTTAATTGAAAGGTAATAATAAGTAAATTAATTGTTGAAAAAAAGTTAGTGTTCGCGAGGTCTACTGTTCGTAGAACTACTAGTTTTATTTATTATTGACGTCGTGAACGTAGTGAATAAAAGTCTTCGTTTCAGGTCTGGCCAAAATAGCGTTTTTGTCAGTATGTCCGTACTCCTTTATAGGTCGTATTTTACAACCGATCGGTACGAAACTTTGTGTACAGATTCTTTGATTTTATAGAATTTTATTGTCATGGGATTTTTTGATTAAAGGCGTACTTCTTCCACAATAAGGCAAAAAGGCGGATTTGGAATATCTCTGCTTTAAGAGATCTGATTTTGATGATTGTATTTTTAATTGAAAGGTAATAACTTTAAACTGTTCTTATAAAAATTTGGTAAAGATCGGATGAGGATTTTCGCTTCTTCCTCGTGCTCCTACTAAATTCTCCTACTGGTAGGAGCACCGGGACACCCATGTCCTGATGCTCCTACTGCAAAAGGAAATTGTAAAACGCTAAGTAGGAGCATCGAGACATAACTAAAATAGATTTCCTTATAGGCATACTCTGATTCAAGTACCTACAGGTGAACAGTCACCTCACTATTTTGTGTCATCATATTATGGCTATGGGTGCAATTATACATACACACACCCTTTCAGTCACAGAGTCGCCACGAACCCGCTCCCCCCCCGCTTCGCGGGGGTTGGACGGGCTTCGTTAGGAGTAAGTTAATGTTGACCCCCCCCCGCTTCGCGGGGGTGGGAGGCCTACAAGGAAAACATTAGTGTTTAGGTATAAGTAGTTATTATTTGTTTATTAGTTGCTTAAAGTAGTTGACTGTTCAATATGTTATGTGATAGGAGCAGGAGGAATTAAATTTAGAATATTACATTATTCCCCGTGGTTTTTATGTTCAGTAGGAGCATCAGGACATGGGTGTCCCGGTGCTCCTACCAGTAGGAGAATTTAGTAGGAGCACGAGGAAGAAGCTGGATTTTCGGCATGACGAGCAGAATAGCTCCGCAAAACGCAGTAATATGCAAGAGAGCATTTACAGTACAGCGCCACCTATTAGAATTGGTATAATGGTTGATGTGTTTGTGCAACATTTCGTTCAAAAATTCCATGCACACCACACTAGCCAATATTTATGTACCTACCTACTTATAAGGGTTTATAACCTATATATTTTTATAACCTACCTACCAAAATATCCCGTTTTAAATTACTTTAGTGCATTAATAAATAAATTAATTGTTGAAAAAAGTTAGTGTTCGCGACGTCTACTGTTCGTAGAACTACTAGTTTTTATTATTGTGGAACATTGCTGAAAAATACCTTATCGCTTTTCCATCATCATACCTAGTTGAAAGAAGCTTCAGTGTGGTAACAAACATTTTGACGAAACAAAGAAACCGTTTGAAAATCAACGAACGTGGAGATTTAAGGCTGCAACTCACCAATATTGAACCGGATGTAGCTAGATTGGTAGATAGTCACCAGGTTCATCCATCACACTGAATGTTTTATTATCTTTATGCTAATTAATACTTTTTAAGGTTCTGTACCTCAAAAGGAAAAAAGGAACCCTTATAGGATCACTTTGTTGTCCGTCTGTCTGTCTGTCTGTCTGTACGTCTGTCAACCCTCTTTTCTCAGAAACGCGTGGAGGTATCGAGTTCAAATTAACATCAAATAGTCAAGTCCGTAACCTCTTGAAGCCGTGATATAAATTAAACTTCTAAGTCAACGCACTCAAAAGTTACAGCCGTTTATGTCCGAAAATTTTGAAATTTTCAAGGAAATGATATGCACCCAAAACCTATAGGGTACTTCCCGTTGACGCAGAATTATAAAATTTGGCAAAAAGCAAGGTCATATAGCACAAGTAAAGGAAAAAATCCTAAAACCGTAAATTTGTTGTTTATTAACTAAAAAAAATAAGTTTTGATTCTCTGCCTCGACAAAAATATACAGGGTACCTACTTCATGTTGAGCTAGAATCGTAATATTTGGCAAGAAACAAGGTCTTACAATTAAACGGAACCCTTAGTGCGCGAGTCCGACTCGCTCTTGACGTTTTATTTAAAGATAATTTCCTACCTACTTAAGATTCTTTGAGTACTTAATTTGTAATAATCATTATAAATTAAACTTGATATTTACTGAATTGTATGTCTTTTCATTTTGTTAAATTTTGATGAGAAAATGAAGTCAACTTTACTCACTTACCAAGTGCAAAGTTTTCCAATTGGTACCTTAGTACCTAGGTATTTTGTATCAATAGGAAAAAACTAAAGATAGGCCCCTTATTCATAATAGTCTGCTACCTTAAAGCATTGCTAATTCTCACTCTGTCTTCTTCTATTGACCTAAGTCAGAATGAAAAATAACACTCTGTAGCAGCTGTTTTAAGTTAGTGGACCATTAAGAATAAGGGGGTTGATCTTAAAAGTAGGTAATTTGGCCATGGGGGTCTGAGGTAACAGTTCATTTTGGAAAAGGGGTCATTTGTCCAAAATAGTTTGAGGATCCCTGGTATAAATTATAAAGAGGAAAGATTTGATTGTTTGTTTGTTTGTTTGTATTGAATAGGCTCCGAAACTACTGTTATATGTTCTAAACTGTATAATATTGGTTTAGTCCGGTTAATCTTTAAATTATTCTTATTTAGCCATTCAATTCGCCGCATTCAAGTCGCCATTCAATAGTTATTAATGTCACTTTCAAATGTCATGTCATTATTTGGTTCTCCTCTTATAATAATAGTGGTATCGTCAGCAAATAGAATTGTCATAAGTCAAGTAATATTAGAAATGTCATTAATGTACATCAAAAATAAGAATGGGCCTAAAATACTACCCTGCGGTACTCCAAACCTATTATATTTGAAGCTGGACCGCACGGCATTCCTATTTCCCATAAAATCTCAAAACATTGCTGACGATTGCTAAGGTCAAGTAATTCATTTGCTCTACCTCTGATTCCGTACTTGTTCAGTTTAAAACCTTGCTGCTCACCAAATTTCATGATTCTAGATCTACGGGATCCCACCCACCCGGACCCATAAGTTTTGTGTGCATGTGATTTCCTTGGAAATTTCAAAATATTCGGACGTAAACGGCTGTTACTTTTGAGCGCCTTGACTTAGAAGTTTTATTTATATCGCGGCTCCAAGAGGTTATATGGACTTGAGTATTTGACGTTAATTTCAACTCGATACGTCCACGCGCTCCAGAGAAAAGGGGTTGACAGACGGACAGACAGGCAGACAGACAGACGGACAACAAAGTGATCCTATAAGGGTTCCTTTTTTCCTTTTGAGGTACGGAACCCTAAAAATGACACCAAATGTCAAAAATGACACCATTATGTACAGGAACAAAGTCATTTCGTCCGCTGTTGGCTATCAGCGACCATGGGCGACCCTCTTGGTCCGGCCATATTTAGCCTTGCCATCCAATAATTTAACGTCTCCAATCCAAGCTAAATGTTTGGTATTTGGCTGATGGAACATTAGGTGGAGAGGTAAACACAGTTTTTGATGATCTAAAAATCATCACAGACGAATTTCGACAAATAGGTATGGAATTACATTTTTCAAAGTGAGCTTGTTATTTCGGACTCTGGTGTAGTTAAAAACAATATCGATACCCAAGGTCCGTGGGGTACCGAGGCTCTTCGAATATTAAAGAAATATCAGAGCGTCTAGTCGAAGCGACGCGTGACCCGAGAGCTGGAGAGTATCTGGCGCAGCGAATCAGCATTGCCATACAGCGTGGCAATGCAGCGTCTTGGGGACGCTTCCGACTGGTATTGATATGGATCGGTTGAGCTACCTGTAGATTGTTTGCAACAGTCTGCAGTAAGCTCAATTGTTTCAATTGTAAATACTAGTGTAATTTTCTTTGTGAATAAAGGCACCTACTTTATTCGCAATCTAATATTGATTTCATAGGTAGGTACATGTTTTTGTAAATTGACTATGCTCAGCTAATGTTGACGTCGACTGTACATAATCGACTCGTCCAAATTGGCTATGCTCAAATAATGTTGACGTCGACTGTACATAATCAACTCATTCAAGTTGGCTATGCTCAGGTAATGTTGTCGTCGACTGTACATCTGGCCGACAAAAAAAAACTTTTTTTTGGTGCAGTAAAATTTTGCTTAAATATTGTTTTTGAACGTGTGTCTGATGACGTAAGTACCTGCATTTGTCATACTTGTATCAGCTCTAATTATATCCTCAATTTTAAAATTTAGTCACTTTTACTTCAGCTAAGTGTCATAAGTTTTATATTTTCTTTAATTCCGTTGTTTTTGCGCTATGGCGAGCTCATCACGATGTTGTTTGAACAATCCAGATGCATTTTGTTTTATTTGCGGCGAATATACCTTTGAAGATTGCCGAAAATCTATAAACGAGTTCGTAAAATAAGCATATTTGGCTTATTTCAACGTGAGTATTGAGCATCAAGACAAGCCTTGGGTGTTCGTGTCTCATCCCCGCCGAAGCAGGCTCCTAGCGACCCTGCGGTCCTGGTACCTAGCAGCAACGCTGGCCCGTTCTAGTGAGAGCTGCAGCTGTGTCTGGCGGCCGGAGCCGCAGCGGCCGGAGCGAGGCCGCAGCTACAGGTGCCCCGATTATGCAAACGGCCCCACGCCGGAATCTTTACAATCGTTACATCCGCACGAGTCGGCTAAATAAGCTATAACCGCTACGACGTCGTTATTATTTGCAAACGGCCCATTCCGGGAATGGATTTTGATAGGACACTTTCACGAAAATGTTTTTTAAATCTACTATGTTTGGCAATCAAAGCTCCGGGCGCCAGGCGTTCTCCTTTACCTACCCCTCTTCTCTTCGTCTCGACGGAAACTACGCATGTTCTCCCTTCGCGACCTCGGAGTCGATACCCTAAGTCCGTGGGGTACCGAGGCGCGAGGCTCTTCGGATTATTAAAAAAATATGTGAGCGCCTGGTCGAAGTATCGAGCACATACCCAATAGAGAGGAAATTATGGTCGTTCGAATTTCGAAACTCATCAGTGACTTGTCACTTATAAACGTCTATCATACTAGTGGGTGCTGATATAATAAATTATGTATCGATACTCCCGATCGAACTAGAAGTACCTAATGAGAATGTACCAATTTGATTGAGTTATCGTTGATCAGTGTAAGTTGTATAAAATACTCCGGGCATATTAAATAATCGGTATAAAAATGTATCTGTATTTTTTGACGTGACAACGTCTTATAATTCGATAGAGCCGGCTGCACGCACGAAAAAACATGACGTCATGCGGCGTTACCTCGTCATGCGGTGTTACCTCGTCATGTGGCGTTACCTCGCTCTGAGTTGTCACGTTCAACTATCGTCAGTAAACCGACTTTACAGACAACCAATTTTTTTTCTATTTTAAGTACCTATCATTATTAAAGCATCAAAAACTTACTGTATGTATACTGTATGTCTATATAATTCGATTTTCACATAGAGACAATACAGAAATTTATATTTATATTCCAATCAAATATAACAATGCCACACCAGTAGTTACATATTCGATATGTTTGCTTTAAAAAAATTATAAATTCACTATCGTTGAGGTAAATAATTTTCGCGATTCTCATAGTTTTGTTTAACATTGACTATCGATATCGATAAAAATATATGCTTGCCCAACTGGAGTGTGATGCTTGACTTTGAGTTGGCCAATCGGAGCGCAGCGGTCGCAGCAATGATTTGGCGGAATTGTTGTCTAAACAAAATAAATGACATCTCCTCTCTATTGGGTATGTGCTCGATGGGTAGAAGCGACGCGTGACCCGAGAGCTGGTGAGTATCTGACGCAGATCAGCATTGCCATACAGCGTGGCAATGTAGCCAGCGTCTTCAGGACGCGACGACTGGTATATGGATCGGTTGATTGTTCGCAACAGTCTGCACTTTGCTCAATTGTTTCAATTGTAAATATACTAGTTCTAATTTATTTCTTATATTTAATTGTAATTATTTTTGTCAATAATATTTTAATTGCGAAGGTTTCGATGGGTCCACGTCTCACGGTGGTCCCGAATCGCTAAAAAGCGGACATAGGATTTTTTTTTCGAATTTTGTTTTTCTGATTTCGCTATTCGATAACTCTATCAAAACTAAGAAACTTTTGTTGTATTATACTTTTAGCTAGGCCTTATAGTCCAGGAGTTAAAGGCAAAAAACTCTTTTGTATGGGATTCCACCTTAAAAGTTGAATATGCTGCACAGTGTTACACGCATCCCATATAAGTCTCAGACGGTATAAACGTGAAACGCGCCTTCTATAGCCGTTATATAATTGGCTCTCGTTGAGTAAGATCAGTTATTTGCTATTTACTCCTAAACTATAAGTCTAGGCTAAAAAAGTTATAGGACACAATATACGTTTCTGGGATAGAACTATCGAATAGAAGAATAAAATTTATCAAAATACGCTTACAGATCAAAAAAACATCTTTTTTCTCTTTTGGCGTCATAACTGAAAAGGGCACAATTTGGCACCCGTCGAAAAAAAAAATCCTATGTACGCTTTTTAGCGATTCGGGACCAAGGCGTCTGTCAGTTGTTCCGCCAACACGATTGAGAGACAGAGATGTGCTGCGACCGGCCATCACTCAAAGGGCGCTTTTTATTATTTACGTTCCGGATAATCGAGTGAAGCTACGGGCACTCGCTGGTATTAAAAGGTGGATTTATAAGACCTATTCCAATAAAAGAATTTAATCTTATAATTTCCATTTAATGCATATGCTCGATTAAGCTCCCAATTAACTTCATTATTTATTATAGCTGTGAACAATGTCCCCCTTTTTCCCCTTGACACATTCCTGTAGCCCACGACCCGTCCGGTCCTCGACAGCCCCCGTCCGCCCCGCTCTCCCCGTAATTACAGCAGCGCATCAAATAACCGATATAACATAAAAGCTATCAAAGATTCTGTATCATTAATCATTTCCTTCCAATAGCTACTCTATCCACTCCATACAATCTCACCACGCTAACGAGCCGTTTTGAACCTTATTACAAGGCATTAAGTGCCAAATGTTATGACAAGGAGGCGAGCAGTAGTTTGAAGCATTTTCAGTTATACCTGTGGAGTGGTAAGGACCAGTTTGGAGTACAGGGAGGCTGGGTAGTGATTAATGTCGAGGCAGTTGATGAATTCAGGAAGTTGCGGGCCGGAGCCGAGCCGCGCCGAGCCGAGCCGAGCCGAGCCGAGCCGAGCCGCGGCAGGTCGGCCGGCAGAACCCCCGGGACCGTATCCTGGCCGCGTACGTGAACGTCCCCCTATAGAGCACCTTGAGTGCCCGGTGCCGAAGTGTCCACTTATTCGCTGTGATGCGCGACATTTTTCCGAAACACCGACTTGCTCTTTCGCCTATAGACGCTGCGTGGGGCGCAAAAGATTGGGTGGTGTCAATTATGACACCCAACACCTTGGCTTCCGTGACGGCGCGGATCGACGTGCCAGACGCGTTGGTCCTGAAGCCTGACTGCCGAGGTCAGCACACGGGGTGCGGGGCGGCGTGACGTGGTGAATAGCATCAGGTCGGAGCTCTCTCCAGAAGCGCAGAGCCGCACCCGGCGCCTCACAAATGTTAATTTAAAAGCGCTTTGCGTTATTATGCACGTGTTTGCACGAGCAGCGCTGTGAGCTGCTCTTGTGATTTCATAAATAAACTCGCTTTTTAAGTCTCCGAGCAAAAACAAAACAACATTGAGTTACTTTATTCTTTCCTTGCATTATTCATTTTTATCAGAAAACGGTCGCTTTGCTTTTAGAGCAGGCGCTGCTGGGATCTTCTCAGCTGTGGAATAGAACCCCATGAACCAACGGAAACGGAAGAAGAAAGACAAATGTAAAACAGCAAAGTTATAAATTGAACCTCGTAGATTGGTGTTTCATCCACCGCCTTTATAATTATTTGATTTCCCATCTAATAATAGAAAGAAATTAGAAATATTATTTATGATTGAAGCAGTTGAGCTAACTGCAGATTGTTGGAACAAAACTATAGGGTCTTGCTTTATCATTTGAATTAAATAAATATTTACTGTGTGCAGTGACAACGGTTGTCGAGGCGTTCAACTTGCCGTGCTTGGGTGCGTGCGGCTCGCCGTCAACACCGCTGTCGCCGGGGTACTGCCGACACATGTCATGTCGGCCGGACCACCCCCTCCCTCACCCCGCCGCCTGTAGAGGGAGTCATTACAGCCACTTTTCATAAAGCTAAATAATTCACAAAATGAGCCGCCTTTGAATGAAAACATACATTTAGTTTGCATTTGACTTCATTTTTGGTGCTAATTAGCAGCGGGTTTGCTGGCGGGCGCACTGAACAGTATTATAAGCTCATGAAGTGAACGGTAGTAAAATTAATATCGGGCTATGATAAGGGTGCGCTGGGGGTGGACTGAGTGACCACTCCGTACCTCGCTTGCGATTGCATCGGATCGATTGCGATTTAGGTCGATAGATATTCCACTAAACTAAACTAACCGCATCACGCAGAATATGGTATCATCGCAGAATCGCCACCGTAGATGCGTTTTGATAATCTACCTAAGATGAAGGAAACTACAGACGGAAAAACGAACTTGGCCCCCTGCTAGCTGCTAAGCTAAACCAGGGATCTATAATGAACTCTTAATTCCAGACAACATACGCCGTAAACTGAACTGCCCGCCATTTTTTGTAATATGAACTTGTAAGACCAGTCAGCGGGCACGGGGTCAACATTAAGTTACTGCGGGTTACAGCGGGGGGGGGGGGGGGGGGGGGGGGACTTCTGTTATGTACTATTTTTACTGTGCTGTTTGTGTGTGTACTCAATAAAAGTCTATCTATCTATCTAAATGTTTTTAGTCGAATTGTTGTTTAGTCGAATTGTTTTAGTCGAACTTTCCGCAAAGCGAGAAAGCGGCTCCGAGATGAGTGCAATCCGTTTTCTCTGAGCGGCCGACGCCCAACTCAGCAATCGGTACCATTGTATACATTTTAGAAGAATTAAACTTCATTCACCAGAACCGACGAAATCTACGGATTTATATTGGGCCTGTCGCTATTTCTTTGTGAGAGTTCGAAAACTCCCATAGTGGTTCGAGCCGAGTAAAGGTAGGGGAAGCAGGGTAACAGTGGATCACAAATGTTTGTAGGCCTCATATCTCTGGTTGTATCTTACCTAGCCGGTTGTTTATTGTTTTATCCAACAGCTACATTATCTGGCTAATAATTTTCCTAAGTGATTTTAACTCTTAACTATTTTATTTAAGGATTTATAGGCTTTTTAAAAAAAAATGGGAAATGATTCACTGTTCCACAGGCCCGGGGTAACTTGGATCATAGGCCGGGGTAGGGTGAATATATGGGATAGGTGAAAACATGACAAATTAAATGTATTTTTTTATCATGAAATAGGTTTGAGTTGCCTTATTATAATCTACTAAGTACATAACAAACATGATATGCACCTTTCTATGAGTACTATTATTCTTAAATCACAAATTTAGGCATTAATCACCCTTCCCCATCGGCCCCATCAAGCTCTACACAACACTTGCAGGTATCGGAGAATAACATCACTTTTAAATTCTCAAGTGGATAACGAAAGTTGAAAACGTCTTCCCTGCCCGCCACAGCGCCGGCCGGTGGTATGGTTCAACAGCGATGAGCGACGTTCCGTTCGGAAACCTAGTAATGTTATCATTTTGCTATACACTAGAAATCATAATATGTAAGTACTTAATTACATAACAGTACCCCCCCCCCCCCCCCCCCCCCCCGATTTAGATAGTAATTGTTATTTAAGTCCCATTGTTAACCTCAATTAAGTAGAAAGAAAATGTGCAATTCCTATAATTTTAAGTTTATTAACTAACCAGCTTCTGCCCGCGGCTTCGCACGCGTTGTTTCTATGGTAACGTTTTGAGGTTATTTCTATTGCATGGGAACTGATTTATGGCATAAAGAGTCGCCTATGTTTGATTCCAGGGTTAGACTTACCTGTATGCAAAATTTCAGCCTGATCCGATCATTAGTTTTGGTGTGAAGAGGTAACAAACATCCATCCATCCATCCATCCTAACTTTCGCATTTATAATATTAGTGTGAGGTGATGTGATGTTAATTATAATAGGTTGGGGAAAAAGTTTCTTCGCATTTTTTAAGAAAATTCAAAACATTTGTTAATATTGTTTATTCACGTCTAAAGTATGTGGTTACCCTTTGTTCGATAACTTTTAGCCATCTTGTAGGTAGGGACATGATCCCATTGCTATAGAAATTTTGGGGCTTCTGATCAAAATACCGCGACAAGTGGATTTGGCAGTCCTCTCGTGATGTTAACCTGACGCTGCCTGACCGAAACAGATGGAAATCTGAAGATGCAAGGTCAGGACTATACGGCGGATGCATTAATACCTCCCAGCCAAACTCTCTTAATTTTTGCTGAGTGGCTTAAGATGTGCGAGGTCTAGCGTTATCATGATGAAAAACCACACCCCTTCTGTTGATTAATTCCGGCCGCTTTCTCTCAACTTCTTGCTTTAATCTCATCAGTTGTTCGCAGTAGAGTTCAGAATCGATGCTCCTGCCTGGTGGTAACAGCTCATAATGAATAATGCCCCTCCAATCCCACCACACACAGCATCACCTTGTTGCGAGTTAACCCGGGTCTCGCCACAGTCCGTGAAGCCTGACCGGCCTTTGTCCACGACCTTTTTCGCACGTTCTTGTTGTACGTGATCCACTTTTCATCACCAGTTACCAGCTTCTTCAAAAATGGTTCGGTTTCATTACGTCGTAATATAGAATCACAAATGAGTACACGGTTCATTAGGTTTCTTTCAGTGAGCTCGTGAGGTACCCAAATATCGAGCTTTTTTGTGCACCCAGTTTTTTTCAAACGCTGCTTTGTGGTAAATTCCCAGTTCTTCAGCTACATCGTACTACTGATATGCCGATCTTGCTCCACTTTTTCAAAAATGGGATCAATTTTATCCGCAATAGGGCGACCAGAGCGACGTGCATCTTTGACATCAAAATTTCCAGATTGAAAACGCTTAAACCAAATTTGTGCTACTCTCACTGACACTGCACTAGGTCCAGAAACATCGCAAATTTTTTTCCCTGCTTGCGTTGCATTTTTACCTTTTTTGTACTTAGTAAAACTTTAAAATGTATCGAATTTCTTCATTAGATTCACTCGTTGACTCTCAATTTGAATTTGGAATTATCTTCTTTAAAATTTAAACTTTTAATGATACTGAAACCAGCCAGCTAGAAATAGTATGCCTATAGCCAAAGAGATTTTATTACAAGTTCATACATACCATAATACAACTTTTCTAAGGGTACATTTATTGTATTTATGGAAAAGATGAGTTTTTGATTTGATTTGATTTGAATAAAATTATAGCACTCGCACAAATTGCAAATACGTAATAATTTTATTATTGTATGTCCGAAAGGAAAAACTGTTGTACAATTAAAAAGTAGTTCTTAAGACCAAGTATGTACACAGTTTGAACAATAAATGTTTCTTATTCTTAATGAAGGTAATGAAATTGTTAACACTACGTTCAGTAGGTATATTTGATGGATTGTATCAACATTTTATTTAAATGAATTATTTTTCTCAATAAATGTGCTAGGAATTAGGTACCTCATATTACGAAATAGAACTTGTCAGATATCAGGCCGTTAGCTGCACTGCCTGGGACTTGGATGGTTCATTAAAAGTTCGAATGAGGCCCTCGGGCCGCTCGGGCCGCTCGGGCCGCTCGGGCCGCTCGGGCCGCTTGACGCGCGAAACTAAATACCTAAACGAAATTTTTTACAAACATTACTCGAATATTCGTAATCGTTTACAGTTACACTTGTTACCTCGACTGATCCAGTTGAGGGCGGGCGGATGAAAAGTGTAATTTTTGTCCGTTGTCAGCCAATCTCAATGTAAATGCAAAGCGCATGAAAGGCCATCGATCGGGCAAGCGCTCGGAAATGGACGCCAAT
Organism: Eupithecia subfuscata; assembly: GCA_963564075.1. Taxonomy (NCBI): domain Eukaryota; kingdom Metazoa; phylum Arthropoda; class Insecta; order Lepidoptera; family Geometridae; genus Eupithecia; species Eupithecia subfuscata. The sequence goes on from OY751101.1 coordinate 18,242,286, forward strand.
GAGATCCGGCCAAATAAAGAAATCGACATAAATCAGTGGTCCGGTTGCTCAGCGCCAGAGCTCAGGGGACTCCGTTATCGTTTTGCTCTCGAGTTATAAATAATCGAGAATCAAACTGTTGAGGCTACCCTTTTATTCATTGTTTCAACAAATCCTTACATATTTATGGCCATTTCAGATTGGACAATTTATTTTCATGGAGCTCAGAGAATTTAATTTTTTATCGCAAACGTAGACTTAGACGTTGTGGTTTGGTTCATGAACGCGATCAACAGAATACTTGATTTCAAAACAACATGTCCGACAGATACGCTCTGATCGGAGTCCGCTGCGCCGCCGCCGCGCCGGCGCCGATGTTCTTCCCGAACCCAGTGGCATTGCATTTGAATTCCCGCAAGTCGAGTCCATCTTTTGGAATTCAAATGCCATGCTCGTAAATGCATCCATTCTAATATTATAAATTCGATAGTTACTCTGTCTGTTTGTTTGTCTGTTGCCTTTTCACGCCTCCACGCCTACACTACACGGTTGAACGGATCTCAATACAATTGTCAGCGAGGTAAATGGTATCCCGCGGACGGACATAGGCTGCTTAAAAAGCACGAGCAAAGCCGCGGGTAGCAGGTAGTCTTCCATGATATAATGCTGACCTAAAGCAGTATATTTTCCCCGCCCTCAGTTAGCCGGCCCTGTGTACTGTGTACTGTGTACTGTGTACTGTGTACTGTGTACTGTGTTGCATAAGCGAACTCTACAGCGTTATATTTATTATTAACCAAGGCCTACCTAAGCGTTTTTATGTTTATTATTATTAAATAGCGCTGCCTGTACACGAGGCTATAAATTAAATAAAATGAACCTAAATCGTGTGTAAGGTTCGTTTTATGTGCGAGTGCCGTCTTATCTGACGCGCGACGCCTTGAGCGGGATCTTAAACATGCGTCTTCCTCCATGGAGCGGACGCGCGCCGGCGACCCGGACAACCTGATGAAGCGACCGGGACGCACATACCTACTCGTCTGCATACCACCCTCCCTCCCCGGGGCACGTGCCCCCTCCGCTGCACAGCAGCCCCCGGCCGGCGCGGCGGCGGTATGCAGGGCAATGCCATGCCATGCAGTGGTCGCCGGTCGGGTCACTGAGAACACAAAACATAATGTTGCTCCTAACAAATGAGTTAGAGGGAGGACGCACCGGCCGCTTTGTGAGGATGAACATGAGTGATGGAGTGAGTAGCTGTTGTTTTTTGTGCAGGCGAATGGTGTTGGGGAAACCAACACTACATCGATACTCAAAACCTGATCGTTGTGCGGCTTAGAGCGGTGTCAGGTGTCGTCCAAACTGCCTGTATCACGGACACATTCACAAAATAAACCTTTCTACAAGCGGCGGCGAAGCACCACGAAGCAAGACTGCAGAGCTCGGTGTGCCCCTGGCGCGGTGCCAGCGGCGCGTTATTGTCGTTCTTAAGCTGCGGTACCGAGGGTTCAATATTGCTCGACAAGTTGTTAGTCAATAACTCTGGTCTCGTCCATATAATGCGCGGATTACACGAGTCGATTTTCTGTTCCATTTCCATCCGCACCGCAATAATCCTCCGCTAACTAAATGAAAGCTCGCTGTTGACGCGGTCCACTCTACTGCGTGGCCCGTTGTTGTGTGGCCGCGCCCCCGTGCCCCCGCGCCCCAGCGCCCCCGGAGGGGGGACAACTGCGCGCGCGCGGCCACGCCGCTCGGAAACTCAGCCGATTAACTGCGGCTAATGGAAGTTTATTATTACCCTAAAACAATACAGGTTCCAGAACAGACGCTGCGATGCCATCTTGTTTAATTATTTCAAACTTATAGAGACTCTCTAGCCATCGCCAAATGCTGCATCAAAATATCATTTTACAAACGAACTAGCCCGTCAGGTTGTTAAATGCAGTGAGATGGAAATGCTTCAAATGTTGATAATACTTCTCGGTCGATACATTTGACGAGTAATCATTTCATGTCTAGCGAGCTAGAGGGGTACATGCTGCAAGGGCCGGAGCACCCTCACCTCACGTCCTCCCCAACAGCCTGTAGTGGCCCACTGCTGCCGGAGCCCGCAGGCCGCGGCGACAGACGGAGGGCCGAGGCGAGGGTGCGCGGTGGGCCCACCGCCCATGGCGTCCCTCGTCACGTCCCGGAGATGCTTCCTCCTCGCAGCTTCGAGGAGGTGAACGTGGAGGGGTCAGCACGCGTTTGTTTGCCTTCATTTAAGAATAACTCCCTCATCAGCACACATCTTGTACGTCCACGGCTGCACAAGCCTGCCCCAAACGAGGGGGCCACACTCCCCCGCTCGGCAGGCGCACCGATGATTGCACCGGAGTATCCAAGTACACAGAAAGACGCTGCCCCGCGCCCCGCGCCCCGCGCCCCACGCCCCGCGCCCCGCGCCCCGCGCCCCGCCGGTCGCAGGCGAGGATTGCGTTGTTCACGGGCTGGGTTGGAAAGATCGGTTCTACGCCGTGACCGCCACCGTAAAAATAGTTTATTTTAATTACAAACATAAATAACAACCCATTCGTTACGGAAGATATATTTTAATGCACAGAACATTTAAAAGTGTTGTCGAGAGTAATGAGAAACATTATTTCCGTTAATTACGGAACAATCGTTCGTTATCATAATTAACCGCAACATTTCCACAATAATTGCTGCACAGAAATTTATCATCACAATTTGTTTATCCCGGAACAAGCCTGACGTGCGTCCCCCGGGGACTCGGTAACGGGCTCACCCCGGGGGTAAATATTTATATTTTCACAAAAATGTGATGAATTTTTCCCGAGTCTCGGAAACCTACGTTGCATGCCTTGGTGCCTTTTATCAGTGGTGGTGCCTTAGGGCGCCGCCCGCCGCCCAGCCCGCCGCCCAACCCGCCGCCCAGCCCGCCGCCCAGCCCGTCGGCCAACCCGCCGCCCAGCCAGCCGCCCAGCCCGCCGCCCAGCCCGCCGCCCAACCCGCCGCCCAGCCCGCCGCCCAGCCCGCCGCCCAGCCCGCCGCCCAGCCCACCGCCCAGCCCGCCGCCCAGCCCGCCGCCCAGCCCGTCGGCCAACCCGCCGCCCAGCCCGCCGCTCAGCCCGCCGCCCAGCCCGCCGCCCAACCCGCCGCCCGCTTGGGTATTTACCGCGAACTTGTGTTATTACATCCATTCCGCGAAAGTATAAAACTCAACAAAACATTGTGCTCGTTTGAAAAAAAAAACGAAATGATTGTGCACCGCCACGCCACCGCCAATATATTTGTCAGTGTCTATAAATATTTAAACGTGTATCAAAGTAATCAGCGCCGGGTGTTGGCCGTGCTGTGCTGTGCTGCCTGCTCCGCTGTTTTGCGATGCTATTCAAATGGTTTCACAAAAACACGAACCTAAACATTATAATAAACCCAACGTGTTGCAAAAAATAGTGCCGGAATTTTCGATCAAAATTCCATATTTAGGAAAACGAGATACCCGGTGAACTCGCGGGTGGGCGCGGCCCCTGGGCGGGTGTGCCCGGCGGGTGCTTGCGACCGGTGGGCGGGTGCCGGGTGGGCACAAAAACTCGTTCGTGCGTGTTTCTGATAACCTTTATCGCTTAATCAGTGGATGACTCCTAAACATGCTTTATCGCAGAAGGGCGCGGGCGGCCTGGTGGAGACAAACTCAAACGTTATTAGATTGACTAGGGGAAGAACTGTGAAGGTAGCCTAGCCTGAAAAGGTACAAACAAACAAGCAATCATTCAGTAAAAGTGCATTCACACCTGACTTACTCACGATGACAATAAGTTACGTTGTTTATCTTCTGGTAAGTTTTGTAAGAACACCTGTTATCGCTTAAATATTGCCTCACATAAGTTTGTTGCGGGAGCGCATACAGTCTATCGATAGCCGCTAACCATTCAGTCAGTGCATCTCGGCGCAATAAGGAACAAGAGCACGTCGACTCCGTCCGGAGCACGCGCGCGTACACGGCGAGGTCCGCCGGCGCGCGGCGCGCCCACTCGACTGTTCCTGTCATTTGTCTACGCGACAGAGATTTCACATCTTGCTGGCGCCGCAATAATAAGAGTAGGTAGAGCAGAGGCGCATAATTTAGCCTTTTTATAAATTTATTCCGAGAACTTGGGAATAGGGGAAACATGGCAGCGGGGCACGCGGCGGCGCCCGTCATGTCCGGACGATTTGAGTGCAGAATAGTAGAACAGAGGATAAAAGGAAACCGGTAGATACCTACTACCAGCCTTTATGAACGTGTTAAAATTTTTAGGGTTCCCTAGACAGATTGTATGTCTTAGAGTAACTATTGCTATATATACTGCACAACTGCGAAGTAGACAAGATGATTCTTAGGATTCTTACGTAAATGCATTAAACGAAATACTACTGTAGTCATCAGTCAATCATTGATCACTAATTCGCGGGCTGGATAAATACGAGAAGCTTCCGAAAACTAGGTAGAACAACCATCTTCCATAATCTTTAATTTTAAGAGTAGGTACGGAGGGTACCTACTTACTGTTATCCGACATGGGGAGCTGGATAAATACGAGAAACTTCTGAAAACTAGGTAGAACAACCATCTTCCATAATCTTTAATTTTAAGAGTAGGTACGGAGGGTACCTACTTACTGTTATCCGACATGGGGAGCTGGATAAATACGAGAAACTTCTGAAAACTAGGTAGAACAACCATCTTCCATAATCTTTAATTTTAAGAGTAGGTACGGAGGGTACCTACTTACTGTTATCCGACATGGGGAGCTGGATAAATACGAGAAACTTCTGAAAACTAGGTAGAACAACCATCTTCCATAATCTTTAATTTTAAGAGTAGGTACGGAGGGTACCTACTTACTGTTATCCGACATGGGGAGCTGGATAAATACGAGAAACTTCTGAAAACTAGGTAGAACAACCATCTTCCATAATCCTTAAATTTAAGAGTAGGTACGGAGGGTACCTACTTACTGTTATCCAACATGAGGAGCTGGATAAATACAAGAAGCTTCTGAAAACTATATAGAACAACCATCTTCCATAATCCTTAAATTTAAGAGTAGGTACGGAGGGTACCTACTTACTGTTATCCGACATGGGGAGCTGGATAAATACGAGAAACTTCTGAAAACTAGGTAGAACAACCATCTTCCATAATCTTTAATTTTAAGAGTAGGTACGGAGGGTACCTACTTACTGTTATCCGACATGGGGAGCTGGATAAATACGAGAAACTTCTGAAAACTAGGTAGAACAACCATCTTCCATAATCCTTAAATTTAAGAGTAGGTACGGAGGGTACCTACTTACTGTTATCCAACATGAGGAGCTGGATAAATACAAGAAGCTTCTGAAAACTATATAGAACAACCATCTTCCATAATCCTTAAATTTAAGAGTAGGTACGGAGGGTACCTACTTACTGTTATCCGACATGGGGAGCTGGATAAATACGAGAAACTTCTGAAAACTAGGTAGAACAACCATCTTCCATAATCTTTAATTTTAAGAGTAGGTACGGAGGGTACCTACTTACTGTTATCCGACATGGGGAGCTGGATAAATACGAGAAACTTCTGAAAACTAGGTAGAACAACCATCTTCCATAATCCTTAAATTTAAGAGTAGGTACGGAGGGTACCTACTTACTGTTATCCAACATGAGGAGCTGGATAAATACAAGAAGCTTCTGAAAACTATATAGAACAACCATCTTCCATAATCCTTAAATTTAAGAGTAGGTACGGAGGGTACCTACTTACTGTTATCCGACATGGGGAGCTGGATAAATACGAGAAACTTCTGAAAACTAGGTAGAACAACCATCTTCCATAATCTTTAATTTTAAGAGTAGGTACGGAGGGTACCTACTTACTGTTATCCGACATGGGGAGCTGGATAAATACGAGAAACTTCTGAAAACTAGGTAGAACAACCATCTTCCATAATCCTTAAATTTAAGAGTAGGTACGGAGGGTACCTACTTACTGTTATCCAACATGAGGAGCTGGATAAATACAAGAAGCTTCTGAAAACTATATAGAACAACCATCTTCCATAATCCTTAAATTTAAGAGTAGGTACGGAGGGTACCTACTTACTGTTATCCGACATGGGGAGCTGGATAAATACGAGAAACTTCTGAAAACTAGGTAGAACAACCATCTTCCATAATCTTTAATTTTAAGAGTAGGTACGGAGGGTACCTACTTACTGTTATCCGACATGGGGAGCTGGATAAATACGAGAAACTTCTGAAAACTAGGTAGAACAACCATCTTCCATAATCCTTAAATTTAAGAGTAGGTACGGAGGGTACCTACTTACTGTTATCCAACATGAGGAGCTGGATAAATACAAGAAGCTTCTGAAAACTATATAGAACAACCATCTTCCATAATCCTTAAATTTAAGAGTAGGTACGGAGGGTACCTACTTACTGTTATCCGACATGGGGAGCTGGATAAATACGAGAAACTTCTGAAAACTATATAGAACAACCATCTAAACTTAAGAGTAGGTACGGAGGGTACCTACTTACTGTTATCCTACATGGGGTAATCTAAGTTGTATGGAAAGGAAGCAACACAGTAAATTATTTAAGTACCTTGGCTATATTGTAATTTCACAAAAGCATACCATCAATCAAAAACATGGGACATAGTTCTATTATCCTACATGGGGTTACTAAGAGTAGGTACGGAGGGTACCTACTTACTGTTATCCTACATGGGGTTACCGAAGTTGTATGGAAAGAAAGCAACACGTAGTAACTATTTAAGCACCTTGGCTATATTGTATCTTCACAAAAGCACACCATCAATCAAAAACATAAGACATAGTTCTAGTACTCAATAATAATTATGTTAATTGGCATAATACAAAAAGAAATACAAATGAAGGTACTTGTGAATTTAATTTAAAGCGTTGAAGCTAAATCAACACACCATAAAAGAATGAAAACAATAGTAATTAGAAGGTATTAAATTACATAGGTACTACTTCAGTTTAACAAAGTACACAGTAATATGTAGGTACATACAGTTATTATTTAGTTTCCACTCGGAAGCTATATTTACAAAGAGAAATAATCTAGGTAGGTACTTGTAGATGTACCTGTACGTGTACATGGAAAGATACATAAGGAGTATAATAACGAAGGTTTACTTAACTTTGTCTCCGGAACTGCACAACACAAACTGAATCCCGTTCTGGCTTATGTTTCTATTTTATACTGCCTCTCCAAGGCCTATCCATTCTCTTTCCTATCCAAATATGGTCATGTTTGTTAAATCACCAGAGCCAATCAGCAACCAGATCTACTTTTATTCTAAATCTAACCCTTTTCGAAACAAATAACATGGTAAACCTATGTTAAAACTTATTCTAAGCCTTTTGCCGGTCATCAAAATGGGTTCATTATCTCCCAGAGGTTAATATCGTCATGTTCAGGATTTCGCTGATGAAGCAATAATTACAAACTTATATTTAAATAGATTCTAATTTAACAACGGTAATCCATAATTACATTAACGATTTATGAATATAATCTGCTTCATGAATTGTTACATATAAGTTTATTTAATTGCTAAACAAATACAAAATCAGTCCATTATCATCATATTTCCGATTTAACTGACGTAATCGTATACCAAACTTTTATTTAAAGAAATTATAACTTAACAAAACTTCTCTTTTATCCAATTAATGATTTATGAATATTATCTGCTACTATATTGATACAGATTAAATAAATAAGGTTGCTAAACACCCACAAAACCGTTCCCATTACAAATGCAGATGATAAAAGCGACATCTGTTACATTTCAGAGATACTATTTTGTGCACGGTGTTTGCATTGCATCGTCACCTATCCGTAGACCCGACCTATTTCCACTAGGTGGCAGTTGATTTCAATGTTGTGATTGAAAAATATTCGATTTATTTATTGAAATCTGTCAAACGCATACCTTCCTTAGTTGGTAGTTTTAAGAAATTAATGAAAGCTTTGCAAACTGTTTTACTTTTATTCTTATAGATCTACAATCCTTTTTACACACTATTAATTATAGATGTGTTTTCGCTACCAAGTCTGGAGATGGAATGCCCGACCTCTCGTGTTTTTCCCACCAAAACCGCTTCTGCTGAATATGACGTCGACAAACCACAGACAAGACCGCGCTGTTTAATTCAAAGACAACGCGTCAAAGTCAAAATAGAAGAAAACACGAGAAGTCGTTAACTGTCTACAAGTCAAGCGAATACATAATAAGAACATAGATTTAAATTAGTCTTAAATTACTCTAATGGTTATTATTATTTTATCATAAATGTTAGGTCAAAATGACCTGGATTTACAGTTTTATTCAAAACAAACACCGAAATCATTACAGTAGGTTCCACTCATCGGCATGAAACCTCATCCAGGTTCTTTCAAGGTCAGTTATAAATGTGTGTCTTTATAAACTGTGTCCTTTTTGTAAAATATTATTATTAATAAATTCTTGTATTCTTGTTCATCTGCTATCTATTTCTCTGGAGTTCTCCTCCCATCTAAAAAATTCTCAAAAATTTATTTTCTTTTTTCATAACTAATAAGTTTAGGTTACGATAGGACTGACATACTTTGAAATATAAAAGTCCTTAACAATAAATGAGATAAAAAAAAAAAAATAGCTATGGTCAATTTCATGTCATTGTTTACCTCTCACGTCCATTTCTCATATTGACCTCTAACGACGTACCTAGCCCACTTCCACCCCACTGCTAGTGCTCCGGTACTCTACAGACTCACAACTGAACGAAATAGGTAGGTATAACCTCTGAAAACTCAAACTTGTGCCGCTCAAAAAATAAAACGGTAAATCATAGTTATTAAATACTTTAAACTCACTTAAATGAAACTCCTGATTCTAAGCATACAATGGTGTAATTGTTGGTAGGTGTGCTTAAACACTTAACGTAAGTTACTTACAATTAGCTTAAAGTATTCCTTTATTCTGTTTTATATTTTTATTTTTTTAATATTGTGAATTTTTTGCTCTACATGTTTTGCTCATATGGTTCTCTGTATGCACATAATTTGTGAAATGATCAAGCTCTAAACGCATATTATTTAAGTTTGGTATAATATTATGTGATTATTTTATGTTTTGTGCGTCAAAATTACTATAAATAAATAAATAATTATAATAGTTGTTTCCAATAATTTCTGTAATTCTCGAGTTACCTGTACGTTGCCTGTACATGTTCCCGGTAACGTTGCCTCCGGCAGCCGATGCCTGCACTGCTCTCTATCCCTTCATGATACAAGCGCTCGCCGCCGCCGCCCCGCGCCGCGCCGCCCCGCGCCGCGCCGCCCCGCGCCGCGCCGCCGCAGTGACCGTTTGTGCCGGCCGAGAAACTAACAAATAACTCATCCATCAATTTAGTGAGCGTCTAGTAATTATAGGGAGTCCCGCGTAATCCCGCTGAGTCCCGCACACCCGGGACGCATCCCGCTGAGTCCCGCACACCCGGGACGTAATCCCGCTGAGTCCCGCACACCCGGGACGTAATCCCGCTGAGTCCCGCACACCCGGGACGCATCCCACTGAGTCCCGCACACCCGGGACGTAATCCCGCTGAGTCCCGCACACCCGGGACGCATCCCGCTGAGTCCCGCACACCCGGGACGCATCCCGCTGAGTCCCGCACACCCGGGACGCCGCCGCCGGGACCCGGATTCCGCCGGCATTAATTATAGGGAGTCACGCGTAATACCGCTGAGTCCCGCACACCCGGGACGCCGCCGCCGGGACCCGGATCCCGCCGGCATTCATTTACTTACAAATTATATTTTTGAAGAAGAATTTTATAAATATAATCAGACAAATCCGGTAACCGGAACGAACGAAAGAAACGCTTTATTTTTATTTTTTGAAGACATTTCGGAAGATAACTCCCGGATTATTCGGTAACGGTGTACATTTTACAAATTATTCTTCGGGAAAGTTCTGTTTGTTTTGAACTTTTAATTTGAAAAGTTTATTAAAAAGAAATTCGAAAAATACCTTGTTACAACATTTAAATAAGATGTAAATGTCGCTCTCAAAAAGGGCGTGAGCTTCTGGAAACCAATTTTCATTTACACGCTAGTTTAAGTTCCAAGCTTTCTGGAAAGCGAGCTTTTTATTTCCGCAGATTATCGAAGAAAATATTTAACACACAGTGTTTTTGATATATTTAGTCGCTGTGTTCACAAAATATCTCGGATCATTCCACTTTATGATTGTAGAGACGTTAAATTCAAGCTTGCATACAATGTCACATATCAATGTGGCACTTTATTGCCTGCCAAGTGTATGGTTTCACCATACATAAACAAAATCGCGCACGCGTCATTTTGCACGCGCTGCATTTTACTTTGATTGTTATAATTTTAAATACATACCTTCTTCAGTACGCGACCTACTATTACGCAGGAAACACCTATCAAGGGAAGATTTGCCACCTAAACCTTGTATAACTTAACTTTCTAAATAAACTAACTTTAACAGTGAATCTTGTGGTCCTACTCATTTTAACTGGCATAACTTTAACTACATACTTATTACCCTATCAGTGAACTCAGTGATAGATACACAGTGCGGTACCATACAACTTGGATTACCTATCTACAACATCATCTTTCATGTAAGGTCATCAACATCCAGACCCTACATTTTCGAGCCTTCGGGAAAACGAGGTATTTGTGCTTTTGTATTTTTTTTTGGCGATAGCGAATCGGTTGGATTGAGAAGGCGTACATATTGTCATTTAAATGCAAGCTAAATACCTGCAACGACCAGTTTCAACTGAAATTGTGAAGACTACGGAAACTCTGTGGCCTTCGGGTCGTGAACCAACGCTGCTCTTCCTCCGCCACCGTCTACTACGTGCCAGAGCTAGAAGCAAACCAACTACTTGACCTTACCCTGCCACCGTCAACTACGTGCCAGGGCAAGAACCTAACTCCACATTATACAAACTTACTTTATAAAACTTTACTCTGCCACCGTCAACTACGTGCCAGAGTAGGTCCTTACCTTACTAACTAACTTTAACTTTAATTTTAACTAACTAAAACAACATGGAAGTATTAGGAGTACAAGAAGAATGTTTCAACAACATCAAGACCCTATGCTCCAACTACGGGAAGGATAGTAAGTCGAGAAAAACAGAAGACTATCTCACTCTCCGGCTCCGATCTCTCGAACACCAGTGGCGGGACTTTGAGAGTCGCCATGCAACTCTTCTCGATACTATCGAAGAAAAAACCCATGCTGACTTCACCGACGACATTTTCACCAAAACATTACGGCTGTATCTAAAAACTAAGAAAGACATGGACAACTTACTGCATCAACTACGGAATCGCAAAACTGATCAATTTGATTTGAGCGTTACTATTGAAGAAAGTACCGACGCACATCTAAAAACACTACTCACACGGCAAGAGTGTAACTTCAAAGCTCTTGACCGTGTCATGTCTAAAGTAAACTTAAAAACTATGACGGAGAAATGGGACCATCTTTCTATTTTGAAGTCGAAGTGGGACGTCATCGACAAACATCACTGGGAGTTGGAGGCTCTACTCAAAGGCTCCGACGACACCAACTATTACAGTATGTTCGTGTCGATAGAAGACAAGTACGATGAACTAAAAAGAAACTTAAACGCTAAGATTGGGGTCAACTGTGCATCATCACCAATCAGCGCCTAGGATAGAGATTCCTGAGTTTTCCGGGAACTACTCTAACTGGATTCTTTTCCTGGAAACCATTCACAATAACCCGACAATAAATAAGGCTCAGAAAATGCAGCATCTCAAGACAAAACTGCGAGGAGAGGCTGAACGATTGGTACAACATCTCAGCATCAGTGCTGAAAATTACGACTCGTGTTGGGACATACTGTCGCAGCGCTATGACAACCATCGTCTTCAGTTTACCTCCTTTGTCAACACAATGCTCAACTTGCCAGCTATCAACCAACCTGATAGTCAAAATCTGAAGAAGCTGCATGATGTCATTAGGGAATGCATGAATGGGTTGGCTAACATCGGATTGGACACAGCCACATGGGACCCACTGATCGTACATCTCATGTCACAAAAACTTGATGTCACCACCTACACCGACTACATGAAGGAACTGCAAGATCACAGAGAACTGCCTCACCTAGAACAGTTCCTTTACTTCTTAGAGAGTAAATTCATGGCCTACGAAGACATGAAAAATTCTAAATGGGAGATACCTAAACAAACATTATCATCTCAGAAAACTTCTGACCAACATTATAATAAACATCCTAAAAAATCTCTACATAATTCATTTTCTTCATTCGGTCAGTGCCCGCACTGTAAAGGCAGGCACGTGCTGATGCAATGTCCATAGTTCATCGACATGGACAAAACTGAACGTAATAAAATCGTTGCGAAATTACATTTATGTAAAAACTGTTTATACAGCCACGGTGATTCAAAATGCTCGTCAACTAAAACTTGCAGGGAATGCAGTAATAAACATCATACCTACTATGTCACATAATAATAAAGCCATGCCTGCAACGTCAAATAATCATGATTATTATGTGCATTGAAATGGCGGCAGAGGTTTAATCGACGAAGAAAGCTCAACAAAGTCAATCTTCCAAAAGCTATGAGCTAAATTGTAACTAAAGAAACTTCTTGTGCTCTTAATTGTTCAACTGTTAATATTCCGACACAAATGTATTTGTTTGCGAATAAAAGAAATGAAATGAAATGAAAAATTTAAAGCAAAAAAGTTTTACAACTGAATTGAAAGTTCAGCTCGCTCATAAATAACTTTCAGTTTCCACAGAGCTATTCCTGATAAACGTCAGCTTCAACTCTGCTCTCAGAAGTGCAGCGTTTTGCAAGTGCACAATAAAACAAACTGGTTATCCCGCACAGCCTTCCGGTTCAGAATATCGGAGTGCATATCTACCGCGGCGCGGCGGCGGCGCGGCGGCGGCGCGGCGGCTCTCCGCATTCTAAACGTCACTCGCACGCAAGTCAAGTGTACTGTATCTGCAGCGCAGAGGTGAGGTGTGCAGCGATACCTTAGTTACTGGAACAACTTCTGACAATCTTATATTATTTATGAAAAAAAAAATTAAATTAATTTGTAGGGTAGGCATTATGAAATTACCCCCTATGTTGAGGTTGAGAGCCAATAAGGCGTTTATCAGGGGAGTCCGCGGCTCGCAGTGGACCTGAGGGGTGTACAGAATCAGCATGTACCGGTGCCTTATCATGAAACGTAATTTTAACTAACTGAGGTTCATCATCATCATCATCATCAGCCTATATTAGTCCACTGCTGGACATAGGCCTCCCCTAATGAGCGCCATAGCGCCCTGTTTTCAGCTTAAACTGAGGTTGGAATACTAAAATGAGAGATATGCCAAAAAAACGTTTTTCCATAAGCATTGATTTGAATGTGATGTGATTGAGTAGGAAACCCGGATTTCATTAGAGAAGCCATCGCATCGTACAGTTTCTATCATTTTCTATATCAATAAGTTCTATAAATGAATAATTTGTAAGTTCTGACTGACCTCAGTTGTTTCAGCTTACACATAACATTGATATACTGTTCGATCTCCGTGTAACTGCTCGGGGCGGGCGGCGGCGGCGGCGGAGGCGGCGGCGGCGGCGGCGGCGGAGGCGGCGGCGGCGGCGGCGGCGGAGGCGGCGGCGGCGGCGGCGGGCTGTGCTCGCGAACTACTCATACGTTATTCATGGTCCACGCACAGGTAGTAGTGCAGTTTGTATTGGTTCAGTCGTAGAATAAGCTTCAGTTAGTAGGACGTAGCCACAGTTGATCAGGTACGTGCCAGAGGCAGTAGGGCACACGGGTTGCGGCACTTTGGGCCGATCTGTTTTGCTCGTTTTGCGCGGATCGGTGTTTTGCCGTGTTTGTCGTAAGTGAATGCGAAATGCCCTCGTTTTTGCGCTTCAGCAGTAATTCCTAAGTAATGTCGTTCGAGCACAGATTGGATTGTGGTTCGTTCGCGCGCGATGTACGCTGGCTCTTTTGTTGCCTGTAAAGACGGAAGTAATTAATGAAGAACAAAAACAAAACTCCTAGTATTATTTAAGTTGCCGATACTACTCGTATGAACGCTAAGTTCGTTCGTGCTATTCGCCCGCCCGCGCCGCCGCCGCGCCGCCGCCGCGCCGCCGCCGCGCCGCCGCCGCGCCGCCGCCGCGCCGGCCGCCACGGGGCGTGTTGCTCTGCGGCGGAAGCGTGTCTAATTGGCGCGGGCGCGAAGCAAGTGACAACAAACAAACAAGTGACACACAAGGACAAGTGTGTTCCTGCGCTGGTAGCTATCTCGTAAGTCAACATTGTCACGTGGTCGTAGCTCCAGAAGAAATATCGCCGGCATTTTTTCGCCGCCCCGGCACACATAGTGGCGACGCTACGGACGTCGAAAAACGCTCGTAAATCGCAGCCGACAATGGAGGCCGTCGAGCGTGGCTGACTCGCGACTAGGGCTGCCAGCGAGAGCTGGAACCCATGATGGGTATCGGTTGTTATTATAGAGAGTCGGGAATACCTTACCTCATTTTTCCTAATTTTTATTATGTCCAATTAAGTAAATTGGTTGCATCTCGGCTACTGCGACGCTATTCTGCAATCCGTTACAGTGGAGTCAGAACGCTACTTTGATGAATACAACTAATAACCTCACAAACTGACATTGTGTCAGCACTGAACTGTTCAATCAAAGACAAATTTTATTCACAAAAGGGAAGCTCGCTGAGAGCACGAAGGCTGTTCGCTTTTCTCGGTTGTCGCTTGGAATTAGCATCTAGAACGGGAATTAAAGCTGCCTATGTGAGCTCGCATAGTTTGGAACAAGCAGCGTAAGTTAATAAATCGTGATAACAATCCCGGAAGACAGCTGTAGACCGCGAGCGCATTGTTCCCGCAGGGTGCAGCTGGGCGGGCGGCGGCGCCCTGTCCCAGGTCAGCGCAGCCCTGGTCTGGCGCGCCGCCAGCCGCCCCTGCCAGGGACTTCCTCTAATTAAATCCACTCCATTCATACGAGATTGTTTAATGGCGTCATCTAAAGTTGTCTCTCGGTGCCAGCCCCGCCGTAGGGCGAAACACTTTTTGCTTCATTTCCCGTCACTTGAACCCGTATTGAAGATGGTAGAACTCATTGAAGGCACAATAGAATGCTTTCTGAGGTTTTAATTGTCGTTCGGAATCTTCACCAAATATTAATATTACATTTTAATTGTTTCTATTATGAATTTTTGAACATTAAATGGAATCAGCTTTGACCTAACCATCATCGGTAACATCATAGTCTCTAAGACCTCAGCAATAACTTTTTATAAGTTTTATAGGCCATAATAATATATCAAATCAAATCAAATAGTTTATTTGCAAGAATACAAAATTATACAATCTGTCAGATCTTATAACTAGTTTAGTCAATGTATTCAGCCTGCACGCAGGTGTGCAAATATTATGCGAGTCATATTATTATATAGGTAATTATATTAAATTATATTACTTAGTCAGTTATTAAATTATATTACTTAGTCAGTTATATTAAATTATATTACTTAGTTACAATTCAAATTTCCAAATTTTCGTTCACCGTATAAAAACACTTTCAAGTAGTATCTTAAAATGGTCTTAATAATGTTAACTCTTCCTATCTAATAAGTGCCTTATATGCTGTTATGATTATTTTTGCTACTCATAAATATCTTTTACGTTTATGTTTTGATCCTTAAACGCTAGATTCTCTTCAGTTGATCTGATCACAACTTTCTAATTTAATGGAAACTGCACTGAGTTAGTACCTACCACAAGTACCTATCACTCCGATAATGGTTAAATTTATCCTTGATCATAAAACTATACCTAAACTATACTAAGACAAATGGTAGCAATAACAGATCCAAAAGCTCAGGCGAAATAGTTTGAAGACAACAAATTTTATGAAAAAATAAAATCGTATGAATTCAAATAGAATCGCCTGCTGATGTTAACTTTGTCTCTGGTACATTTCCACGCCACGGGTCTTAGAGAAAGGCGAGGGCATACATATCATTACATAGATGGTATCCCGGAGAAGGATATAGGGTACGTTTTTATGGCAGCGTGCGAAGTCGCGGGCAGTAACTAGTATACAATAATAGAAATGTAATCCTAGAATGTCCTGTTTAGTGAAGTACGCTGGTGGTCACAGTCAGTGCGTGTCATCACACATTAGTCTGTTAGCGCGCCAGCGCCTCCGCGGCGACGCATCTTAACACATCTCGGCAAGATTCCTGGAATAGCGACCCTAACTCTCGGTGATTGGGTTGCAAATCCAGTGAGCGATGAAGACTGTGGACATAGGTAGTGGTTTGTTTGAATTTGACTTCGAAATGTTCTTTGCACTTTTAAAGCTGCCAGAGATCAAGATCACGATTTAAGAGGTGTACCATTCTATTTTGATGGCAAGTTTATTTCTCTTCTAGGTCATGAGGAAATGATTGCCTTCTTCGCAGGACAGGGTAAAAAAAAACATAAAACATACACACCCGTTAGATTCTTACAATTAGATTTAATCTACTCGTAAGCGAGTATAAGCTCGACTGAGTCGGTAAGTCAATGTCTGTATTGCTGTGCGGCGGCGCGACGCTGCGGCACGACGCGGATACATGGATGCATGGCACATGTTGTATTCATGGGCTGCTCCGTGCAGTCTGCATCTGCACCGCGTACAATCTTAACTTTACTCTCACATAAATCTTAAGGTCCGGTCCTGCTTCAAGGAAGAGCAATCATAAATGGTTACAAGGGTGTGAAAATTGGAAAACTTCAACGAACTTCAGGCTAAGGCTATTTGCTGTTAGAGATTCCGTGAAAATGTACAGTCATTTGAATAATTTCGGCAGTACTATCGGTATACCTAAATTCTTAGATTTTACGGTCGTAACATGAAGGAGACCAGTTTCTAGCAAACTATTCTTTACCAGGCTGCCTAAACTGCCAGTACGTGTTTGAGAACTGGTGTTTTGATGGAGAAGTTCCACGTTGGGAAGTTGTGCAGAAAAGTTAGCGTCTCGGCTCACCAGCGTACTGCAGCGCGCCGAGCAAGCGGCAGCCTCCGTAACAATGCTTAGCCTGATGAACAATAGCAAGTAGCACAAATGTGCGTACGCAAATGAGAAGGGACGTGTAGGGAGCGTCACACCTAGTGAGCACACAAGGCAGCACAATACATCACTGTTGGCCTCTGACCTCCGAGCCCGCTATCTTGTTTGCAGTTGATAATAGTAACATCCCTGTATCACGATATGTGAATAAATGAACTTATAAGCTGAGTAATTACTCGCCGTGTGGTGCCGGCATAGAATTACACCACCCCAATTCCTCCCGTGGGTGTCGTAAGAGGCGACTAAGGGACACACGCGCCGGGTGGCGGGCAGCAGCGCCCCCTGCAGAACAACTTCACCGAACTGCGATCCCCAACCCGCATGCTCAGCGTGGGGATTATGGGCATTACCCCCAATGATTGTACACGCCAAAAAATGGCTCCCAGTTCCCGGCCGCCTCGCAATTCCTGGCTATTTATTTATTTATGGATGTAATTAGAACGGCTCTAGGCCAATTATACTAATTACAGAAGGTTTAAAATTAAATATACGTGTAGTTAAAATAAGTAGGTACATAATAATAGAAATAGTTACGTACTTATGTCAAGTAATAAACAATAATCAAGCATAATTAAATTGTCATAAGAAATATTCAAATGTAAGATTTAGGTAGGTATTATATAAATTTAAGAATTAAATTGAAGTCGTAATTAAATATAAAATAAAACATTGGTCAAAATTCACATACACAAAAAGTTAGACAAGCAAGCATAAGAGTTCTCCACTCGTCCGCGAATATATCGGTGTCCGGGAGGGCCTCCAGGAGTTTGTTCAGGGCTGCGAGAGTCCTGGGTATAGGAGAGCGGGCGCGCGCCACCGTGCGGCTCGGCGTTGGAGCAAATGTATGGGAAAAGTTTTTTTTTGTGATTTCTGACTTTTTTAGAACTCTTACCTCAGAAAGTTCAATAGAAGTCATTAATAGACAGGCTGCCCGTCTATTAATGCAGTATAATAATTAAAAATGATTAATTTAACCCAATTTAGGACATGGGGGTTCCCCTTGACCTAAGCTTATTATCAAAAAACCTTTCCATAGACGTAACAAATGAATTTAACCTATTAGGAATAACACTTGACACAAACTTAAATTGGAACGCCCATAATTATACAAAAAATTAAAACTAAACTTTCTCACTTCGTGTACGCCCTGAGTATTTTAAAAGCCCATACTAACTACGAGACCGCTCTGTCTGCGTATTATGCGTATGCCTATAGCTGGCTGAATTATGCCATAATTCTATGGGGCGACAGTGTAGAATTCGAACAACTATTCACTATGCAAAAAAAATGTGTAAGAATTCTCACCAATACTAAACCACGGGATAGCTGTAGGCCGCACTTCATCAAGAACAAAATACTGACATTACCATCTATTTATATTATGCAAGCCTCTTTATTCGTGAGGAAACATAAAATATTGAATAATATAATCGACGGAATAGGAACAAATTATATTTCCGTAATAAGATAAGCATACATATCGATATATTTATCTAGGAACAAATTAGTATTACCTCCAACTAAACTTAAACTGGTTAGCCAAAGCCCATACTATATAGATTGGCAAAAATATACAATAAAATACCTGATTATTTAAAAAATGAAGATAGAGATAAACCTTTTGTAAAGAGATAAAATTGTTTTTATTAGAAAATAGTGCATTTTACACCAAGGCGAGAAAGTGATCAATTCCTATCGAGTGTGTCGTTTTGGGCCCGAGGCGCAGCCGAGGGCCTTAAAACACACGAGGTAGGAATCGCACTTTCTGCCGAGTGATAAATAGTGCTTTATACTACACCTTCGAGGAAAATAATAAGCAGAATTAATTATTAGTTGAAATCGCGCCCAATGATGTTGGTAAAACCTCATTGACCGCGCCAGCGATTCGATTGCGTACACCATGAAACATTAATCAGGAAACTACATCACTATGGAATAAGTAACACCTCTTTGGATCTTCTAACATCTTATTTGAGTGATAGGATACAAAGAGTTGACATTAATGGGAAACGGTCTTCGGGGTCTGTAGTTACAATGGGTGTACCACAGGGATCTATCCTCGGTCCTTTCCTATTCTTAGTTTATATTAACGACCTGCCTCATCTTGTCAAGAATAATCACGAGATTGTATTGTTTGCTGATAGTTCATTAATTTTTAAAATGAAACGACAAAACACAAATTTCGACGATGTGAATAGTGCAATCTCAAAAGTAGTTCATTGGTTTAGTGTCAATAATCTTTTGTTAAATGAAACCAAAACAAAATGTATTAGATTTATTCTACCTAATGTTAAACAAGTTAAGGCTGATGTAAACGTTAAAGGAGAAACTTTAGAAATAGTAGAAAGCACCGTATTCTTAGGAATCACCTTAGATAATAAACTTCAATGGGGCCCACACATAGATAAGCTATCGAAGAGACTCAGTTCTGCAGCGTATGCAGTCAAAAAAATCCGTCATCTTACAGACGTGGACACATCTAGACTTGTTTATTTCAGCTACTTCCATAGTATTATGTCTTATGGTATACTGCTGTGGGGGAACGCTGCAGATATTAACACCGTATTTGTGCTGCAGAAGAGGGCTGTTCGTGCAATCTATAATATGGGTCCCAGAGAATCCCTGCGTGATAAATTCAAAGAAATAAACATAATGACAGTACCATGTCAATATATTTATGAAAACTTATTGTACACTCATAAAAATATAAATCGGTTCCCTAAAAATAGCGATAAACATAATTTGAATACCAGAAACAAACATAAGATCGCTGTGCCCACAACTAGGCTAAACAAAATTAATGTATCTTTTAAAGGGCAATGTATACGCTTCTACAACAAAACTCCTAGTGAGTTGCAAAAATTATCAGTTAATAAATTCAAACAAATTGTCAAAACCTTGCTGTGCAAAAAGGCTTACTATAAAATATCAGATTATCTAGAGGATAAAAAAGCTTGGGACCTTTAGCCTGTTAGTTGTTATTTTTCGAGTTGGAGCAACCAACTCGAAAAATAACAACTAACAGGCTAAAGGTTTCTTCGTCGCTTCTTTACTTTAGTCTACATACCGAAGCGACAGAAATCAAAAAATATCACTTTATTTCCGTGTCAGTGCTTAGTTTTATGATTTGACCTTTTCTAAGTGTACATTTATTGTATTTATGGAAATAAAGAGTTTTTGATTTTGATTTTGATTTTTGATTTTCAGCCTTAGGGTTCTTTTTTCAAAATATTGTTCGGAAATCGGAGGAGGCCTAATGGATTTGGAGTAAAAACTTTTTGTCGTTTAACCGAACGAAAACAACCATAGCTACCGGCCGATCTTTTAGGAAATTAAAAAAAAATAACACGTTAGAAATGGATTTCCATACACTTTTTCCTCCCGCTAAAACACGACGTGTTTTAGCGGGAGGAGTCGTGAGAAATGAAATTCCATAGAGTTTTTCCTCCCGGTTTCCTATAGGCCTGCAAAGACATACTTTCTATTCTATAAATGGAAAAGGAATAGGCAACTTTCCGAGCAGGTGTAGTATAAATGTTATTATTCTGTTGACCAATTCGCTACGGACAGACTAAAGTGACACTAACCTATGATGAAACAATGACATAAAAGAATTCTGGCTTCTAGATTCCATTTACTCAATTCTATTATAAGTTCGACCGAAACCGCTGTACCGCTCCCTAAGAAAGTGCGGCGAAGTGGGGGCCGAGGAAAAAAGAGCAAGAATACACATGAGATCGATATTGTCGGATATATCTTACGATATCGTACCAATATAAACAATATTTTTGTTTTATATATTATATCGATATGTTTATATTTTTTTATAACTAAATTATCTACAGATATTCTGACAGAGCTTCTGCTTCAACTTCATCTTCCGTTTCGCCATCGGAATTTGAATCAGAGTCGTTCTGCAAATTTATAATTAATGGATCGATAATAATATCAAATCTACTATCGCGATCCCAGTAATTGTTTTCATTTTTTTGGACATGATCATCACATTTCTGCCATTTTTCCGCCGTGAACTCCGAAAACAATGTATTCAATAAGTTTATCTTTTCATCTAGAGAAGAGTTATGGGCTATATTGTTTTTAATATCAGCCCAGACTAACTCTATGGGATTCAAATCCGGATGGTACGGCGGTAATCGTAGAACAGTATGTCCATTGGCTTTCAGGAGTTCATCAATTCTGTACACGGGCTCTTTTTGTGTATTATCGATAAGAAGTTGCAGTTGAGATTTTGTCATAGCTTCCGAAAATTCAACATTGTGGCGCCGTAACCAGTTCTGCATTTCAGTTTTGAGGCTTGCTATGGTTGGCTTCTTGTCAACCTGAACGCTGTGGTAAGACGCGTTGTCCAAGACAACTACAGAATTCGGAAGCAATTTATCTTTTAACTTTTCATCTACCCACTTATAAAAAGTAGGCCCGTTCATGTCTCCATGATAGTCGCCGGTCTTAGCATCTGATTTGAATATCGTCAATGCACCATCAACCAAGCCATTTCGACATCCAGCGTGAAGAATTACCAAACGCCGTCCTTTTACAATATCAGCATGAATTCCAGGTTTGGACGATGATTGCCAACATTTGCTTACATGGTGACTGGCGTTAATGTATGTTTCATCAAGGAAATATATGTTGCGGTTTTGCGTTCTGTAATTTCTGATTTGTGTTAAGTATTTTTTCCGCCACACTACAATATTAGGCTGCTCTATAAGGAGATGTCTCTTCGATTTGCATTTTTTGAAACAGTAACCTATTGTGTGTAAGAGGCTCCTTAGAAATTATCGTCCACAATTTAATATGCCATCTTGTTTCAAACTTGAAAGTAACTTACAGACATTTGGCACTCTTTTTTCAAATTCATAAAACTGATGAATTTTTCTTCTGATAACTCCTAAATCAAAATCATCAACAACATGTTTTTTCTTTATAGTTTTTGGTTGTTTTGGCGAATTAAATTTCAATCGGCCCAAATTTTCAGTTGATGAATTGCCCTCTTTTATCACATTTCTTGTGGTTTTTTCGCAGTACCCCGTAGCGTCTGCCACGATTTTGGCAATATTTGCATCACTTTTATATTCAAAGCTCTCTCTGTCTGCTTTTTTTTCTTAAAATATTCGGCCACTTTAAAAATTATGGCCTTGACATCACGAGATAGCGCTCGACCCATCTTTGGATATTTATCTCATGTGTATCTGACATAGACCGTCCGGTACAAATGCGACCTACTGCCGTGAGCGTTGACGGCAGACTGATGGATCGGAGCGGCCGATACTTCCCCCCCGTCTCGCCGCGCGCATACCTCAGGAGCGGTATAGCGGTTTCGGTCGAACTTATAATATGAAACTTATTTTCTGTGTGACATTAATGTTATTGTTTTAATTAAGTATTTTAACTCTATTTGACATGGTGTAAATAAAGTACGTGCGAACTTAGTATTGCAGTGCCCTTCCAGGGTGCATGTACCTAGCTAGTGATAAGTCTATAACTAACCATTCACTTAGACCTAAGAACCTACATGCAAGCAAAAATGAGTAAAGGAAGTCTTTGATCGGTATAGGAAATAGAACCGATTGGCATCGAAAAAAGTTTTTTGTGAAATGTCAATTTCCTCACTAAGTTTATTTGAAAATCTGTAAATGTGCATCAATATTTATCTTTAAATATGGATAGCCGTCTAAAACCATTTTCCCAGTCTGGCTCGTCGAAAAATTCCACCTGTATAGTGAGTATTAGTGAGGACTTTCCTGCATTATTCTCACAGAGTAATACATTACCTACCTGAATAAACGTACTTTGTTGAATGTCGTGGTCCGATACCTTGACGAGACATGAAGTAGATACCGCGTGAATTCCGTTTTAACAATCGATGTCGATAAGTCGTCTCGTTGACCTTTGCAATGAAAAGGTTTTGACTCCCAGTATCATCCGCCGCGTATTTATTAAAAGCAATGATTATCATTAGTTGTGGAAAGACTAGCGTACAGAGTGGCCATGTCCGCAGCAGCCACGTCCTCGCGAGTGTGTGTGGTGACGGGCGCCAACAAGGGCATCGGGCTCGCCGTGGCGCGGAGCCTGCTGCGGCGGCGCTGCGGGCCCGTGTACCTGACGGCGCGGGACGAGGCGCGGGGCGCGGCGGCGCGGGACCAGCTGCGGCGGGAGGGGCTGCGGCCCGAGTACCACCAGCTCGACGTCACCGACAGGGATAGCATACTCCGGTTCAAGGAGCACGTGGTCAGCAAGCACGGTGGCATCGACGTCCTGATCAACAACGCCGGCGTGGCCGCGGGCGTGGAGGAGGAGGCAGCCTACGGGGAGGCCAAGTACATCGTTGATGTCAACTACTACTCGTACCTGGCTCTCGAGGAGCTGCTGTACGGGGCGGTGCGCGCCGGCGGGCGGATCGTCAACATGGCCAGCGACTGCGGACACCTTTCCAACGTGAGGAGCGCGCGCTGGATCCACACGCTGTCCAACCCGGAGATCTCGCGCGAGGACATCGACCGGTTCGTGCAGTGGTTCCTCGCCTCCAGGAGGGAGGGCACGTTCGACCGGGACGATTTCGCGGACGGAGGCACGCTGCCCGCCTACCGCGTGTCCAAGGTGGCTCTGTGCGCGCTCACGAGGGTGCAGCAGAGGGAGCTGGCGGCGCGAGACATCTCCGTGAACGCCATGCACCCGGGGCTGGTGCAGACGGACATGACGCGGCACGTGGGCTTCCTGACCCCGGCGCAGGCCGCGGACACCCCCGCCTGGCTCGCGCTGGACGCGCCCGCCAGCCTGCAAGGACAGTACGTCTGGTACGACAGGTCGGTGTTGGACTGGTTCGACTACAAGGCGGATTACTTTTTCAAGTCGCAAAAGTTATTTGAATGAACCGTTTCTCTAGTAAAAGCGTGTTTTATTTTATCTAATCTCTCGGAATACTTGCACGGAGATGTGTCGTTCGGGGCTGGGGCGATGTCTCCGAGCGCCTCAGACAGCTCATCAGCTGCTGCGGTCCGTTAGCGGCGGGTCGCGGCGATCCATCGCGGATGAATTATTCATGCAGCTTCCATTACGCGGGAGAGCTCCGTTTGTTTTCTATTTAAACTTGCTGTAACATGACATTTTGACATTGTTTTGTGCGCAATTTTCCTTCTTCTGATTCTTCATTTAACTTGTAAAGCGCTTTGGCCTTCAAACGAGGACATCCCTGAAATCGTAAATTTTCATGAGAGACCGTTTCAGTTTCGTTGAACAAACTCATTTTCTTGCGGGATGGGCTGTTGAATAGCCTTAGGGAATCTGATTTCATGCATAGGCAGTGGAAACTCGTGAGAACGGCCTGTTTATGTTGACCTTCACTAGCACACAGACTAGTTAATGTTGACCTTCACTAGCACACAGACTAGTTGAATATCTTTATCATAGCAACTACACAAACACATCTTTTTCCTTCCAGTCGATTGCAATATCATTGGGAACCCGACCGATAGTTAAATCAAAGTAACCAGTCAACCTTTATAACATGACGTATGTCATGCAATAAATAAATTTCATTTGATTTCATTGAAAGTGGTTTATCTTCAGATCGGTCATAGAGCGGGCCCGGGTGCAGTGCGGGATACGCGCGTGAGTCGCAAGCGCGAGCCGTTAAGCGCGAGCTCGCTCTGAGACTGCTATCTGCTGGCTGGAGTAAATAGTAAATAAGCCCGCGCTGCATCTGTGATGGCAGCGCCGTCATCGCGTCGCGTCGCGTCGTCGCCGCGCCGCAGCTTGTGCATGGGTGTGTGTACTGTGTTTGTTTACGTATCCTTATCTCTACGTCTTATCTCGAGTCATTGGTTCTTCATAATATTTGTGTAGATAACGAAGTTTGCGAAGAACCAGCGACACGTCGAACATCGAATATTATTTCAAGAACACAATTAAAATAAATAGGTTCGACATCTTTCTGTTCGACAAATTTTTAACAGGAATATAACTCTCCCATCTTTACTGCCCAGCCAGCAAAATTGTCCTATACCAATATCTTATAATTATCTCAAAAACATCCCGTAAAAGTTGTATTAAAGTGTTATATGTGACCGCTTATTGTATAAGGCGTTGTCCTAATTGGCGAAGATCGCACGATGACATGATGCGTTCTCGTCGTGCGATGAGTTCAAACATACAGATTTCATCAGAGTGTCCTATTTGAACCTCGCAAGTAATCGTGCGAGCACATGAAATGTATTATGAAACTATGATCGTGCGATGAAAAATGCATCGCGCCATCGTACGATCGCTCCCAATTGGGACGCCGCCTATAAGCGTTAAACAGGATATTTTTGCTCTATAAGCTTATACATCAAAAATATCCCATAGTACAGTGATTTAAGTGTCTACACCACCTTATTATACAACCATTATAGTCAAATACTATAAATATAATACCAGAGTTGACAAAAACTTAAACAGAGTTATTTTACTCTTTAGAAGTGTTTAATGAGGCTCTTCTGCATCTAATTCGAGCAATAAAGGTTCTAAAATCTCTGATACATCCATTGCGCTATAAAGGTGCTAGAAATTCGCCAATAGGGCGATTACGTATGAAAGGGATGGGTTTTACAAATTAAAAGGGAAAGACTTAAGGCTGCTCAATATCACTTTTATTACTTTCCTCAGCACTTTTAAACATGAAAGCAAAATATAAAGACACAATGACTAACCTTCACAGCAAGTATTTCCAGCAGGACACCAGTTTTAGACACTTTCACCCTTTTGAGGTCTTTCCTCGACGAATTACAGAATGAGACTGTCCGTTTTTGCTTTCAAAAGCAAATGAACTAATGACGTGTAACAACATGGCCGTCAAGCGGAAGTGCGCAGTACTAGAAGACATTTTAGTTGTGAAAATTACAATCAATTGAACAATTATCGTTGTTGAATAAATACTTTAATAATTTAAATATTAACCTATGTATTCATATATTTATATTTTGCCATTTAAATAATACTGTAAAGATGACCGGAAGTAACGTTTTCTTTTATGATCAAATCACGTAAAAATAATTCATGAATATCAGAAAATAGCAGATTTTAATAACGGTATCCTTAAAACAAGGATACCGGAAGTTCAGATCTCTCATTACTTAGATCGATTATAAAATCAGGTATTAATTTAGTAAATTGTAAGTAAAATCAGAAGATTCACATGTTTTATTACGGTATCCTTACAGTTCGGTTATCCTGCTGGAGCTAGTCCCTACGCGACAACTCCATACACGGATTGTGCCTAACAAACTTATTTTATACTTAGTTCGCTATACAAGCATTATTCACCATTTGTTACTAACTTTATTCACAAAGAAAATCACAATCAAATAAAAGAAATAAATTGGATTAAATAATTGTTAATCATTTATGTACAAATTGCGATTTACAGAGATGGTAATAACAAATAATATACCTATATTTACATCATTATAGGCCAATTTATAATTTATCGGCACTAGTTTAATAACATTCATAATCACTCAAATGTGTAACCAAGTCGTCAAGTTATTTTGTTATTTATCATTATAGAAATATTTTTTTCATGATTACTATTAGCAGAACTGTCCGATTCCGTACCACTATCAAACTCTCTATTAAAAGTACGCCAGGGCTTCAATTTTTCTGGCGCTACAATATTTTCGTAACGGCGGTTTCCACTTTTCCGTGTCAATGGTGTATCCTCTACTAGATATCTTTCGTTGGGTAGCACCTTAATAACACGGTAGGGTCCTTGATATTTTGCTACCAGTTTTTTTTTTTTTTCCCGGTTGTACTTCTCTCCTTACGTTTACCAAGCTGCCAACATCGTGCGGCTTACTAGACTTACGTTTTGAATCGAAAGCTTGTTTGTCTCTAACCTGCTGATCACGAATACGTTGTCCTTCCTCAGCTCTTATCTCAACAATATTTTTTTGACTACTTACATATATCTAGAGCGTCATCAATAACTTCGTGGAATGTCACCAGAGCGACATCTATTTAAGGTACAGTGGGAACCACCCGAGTCGCAAATTCTCCTTTTTCGAAAGTCAAATCTTGGTCACTCATGTTAAAATGACAAGTTGTCCCATACCATCTTTAATTGTGTATTCACCTGGAAACAAATAGTATGTACTTTGATCCCCTCAAGGAGCCATGGGTATAAATTGGTCCAGTAAATTTTACATCAGCGTCCACCGGTACAGCACATATTTCCCCTGGACGGGTCGTGACTCTGTCACGTATACTCAAACGTATCTTGCTGGCTGGCCTTTCGAAGATGATCTCATCAGGTGTCTTCGTTATGACAATGTTAGGTCTTTCCGTAAAACTATGGCCCAATAATACTGGACATTGAAGTACATGATCATCTACGACAAACATCTCAATCTCTTCTTCGATATCTTGGACTACGACATTAGCTTTACATTTTCCCAAGGGTCTTACGTAATGATCGCCTATACCCCTCAATATAGGTAAGGTGTTGGGGTTATCTCCTCGTTGAGGGCACTCCAGTTATAGTTAAGTTTGTAGGTAATATAACAACACCAAACCACTATTTAAAGTCTTTAGATTTATTAACAAGTTAAACGTTAATTAGGTAATCTGAGCCGCACGTAATGTTTAGGTAGGTAAAGAGACACACGGGCGCGTGGCAAAGGTTTCGTTACGACTGTTTTTATTGTTTACTAAATCTGCTGTATGAGCGATATTGGCTCGTACATGCTCCCGAGGGAAAGATATACTCGCGTACCTACTCAGATCACCTTAAGTAAAAGCAATACAACAATAAGCAAAGTTAAAAGTAAAGTTATAAGTACAAAGTTAAGTTTATAGTTAAGAAGATCTTAATGTAATTTAAGTTATTTAGGTATTTCACAATCTAAATCCTGTTGTAACCGTTGCTGCCGGTTGAGGGATGTTCTTCAGATGTCCGCCTCTTACTGTAGCGTAGGGTGCAATTTCCTCTAGTTCTATCTCCTCTGTTCTCTGTCGAGTCTTTGCGGAGGTTATAGTTGTACTGGTATTTTTCCTTGTACACGCAGTGAGGTGTTTTCTGAATCGCCATACTATGATTGTGACTACAATTCCTCCCACTAGCACAGTGCTTATCGTGTAGTTCCCGATGTCGTGGATGGATAAGTCGTAAGGCAGGCTCTCTCTTCCTTTTTGTTCAATTATCTGCTTGTCTAATAATCTATGTTTGTCAGATAAATTCAGTTGGGGCAGTATGATGTTTGTCATTTTGGACGTGCCCTTCATATCATTTGGTGAATCAATTTTAGGAACTTCCAATGATATACCATCATCGGTCCTGCTGGTGAATACATTGTGTGAAAAAATTGTAGAGTCCTTGTGTTGTATTACGCAATCCTGACCTAGGGCAAGTAACCCGGCCTTTGTAAGGACTGTCGGTGTTATTTGATTCTCACATACTATACGGGTCGGACATTTTGTTAGGCAGTTATATAGCCATATGTTAGGTCTCTGTAATTTAATCCACTGGTCAGAGCATTGGCGCTGTATCCAATCGCAAGTAATGTTTTCATAAACATGTTGACTCAGTATTTTGGCTTCGCAGGATGCTGTTGGTCCATGTAAGTTGCTTATCGGCGTGTAGGTGTGGCAGATGTAGTTGTCCGCCGCCATCTTGGAACATTGTTGTAGATCGGTATCTTCTATTTGTATGTAAGTATTTTTTACGAAGTTTACTCCTATGTACTTTGACGATGTTACAATAACCTGGCATTGTTTATGCGCTCGCTGTGTAGGTATAGGTATATTGCGATAAAGTAAATATTCGTCGTCGGCCAATAGCGGTATATGTAATTCGAATAGTAGATACTTTTCGGTGAGCCGGGCTTTCACATAAATAAGTTTATATATGCTTTGTATGTCTTTGTTATGCTTTATAGGCAACGTTAATCTTGTTGATATTAAGCCGGCGATTTGGTTTAACTGTTCCGATAGTTGTTGCGGTGTTTTGACGAAATCTTCGTTTTTCTTTATGATGTTGTTTTCTGCCTCGATAATTAGTGTTTGATTTTTTATTAAATCTAATAAATAACGCTCGTTTGTTTGGATCTTATGTATGTCCTGTGCGTATTTGTCAGCAAAATCGCTATCGAGTACTCCAAACAGTGTACGTGCCAGGTTTCCTATGCCGTCGACGTAGCCGCGGCGTCTTCGTTGTTGATGTTGAGAAAGCAATAATTGGTTATATTCCTTTAGTTGGTTCATTTCAAAGTTAAGTTGCTTCACACTACCGTGACATTGCTGGCCAGGCATCGTAGCACATATTTGTGTTAAGTGATCGATGAATTCCCCGACCTTGGTTGTACTTTGCCAAAATGTTGTAAGATTGAAAAAGACGAGGAGTTTCCATTCGTCGTGTATAAGTTGAATGTTTCCAACCGGGTCAAAGTTGATCGGGCTGTTTTCAGTTAGCGTCGATATCTTAAAATGTTCAACTGGTGTTGCCATTCCACAGGATACCGTTGTGAATGCGACAAGAAGCATCATAAACAGGCTGTTAACAGTTTTCTTAATTGAGGTGTTTTTGTTAACATTGTCCCTTTTGGGGTTTTTGGGTATCACTTGCTGTGACTCAGCTTCTTCGCTCGCTTCGTTGATAGGGAGCGGAGCTAGTTTTGTTATTGGCCTTTTAAGTTCGCCGTTCTTTGTTTTAGCGTGACAACTCGCACTAAGCTGTCGCTACCCGGGTGCAGTTCCACTACCCGGCCCATAGCCCACTTGCCTGGAGGAAGATTGTTTTCCTTCACGAGTACCAGTTGTCCTTTTTGTATGTTTTCTCTTCTTTGCTGCCATTTGTTTCGGTTCTGCAGTAAATGAAGATATTCTTTAGACCAGCGATCCCAGTAATGCCGGCGCAAGAGCTCAATAAGTTTCCAGTTGTTTCTGATGTCTATAGATTTCATTTCTTCAGGTTCATTCATTGGTAGTGACAGCGTCGGACTCCCCGTCAGAAAGTGGCCAGGCGTAAGATAGTCCAGGTCTTCTACATCTTCGGATATCGGACCCAATGGTCTGCTGTTCATGCATGCTTCTATTTGGGTAAGAAGCGTAGAAAATTGTTCGTAAGTCAGTTTTTGTTGACCTATTACACGTTTGAGGTGATTCTTCATAGAGCGTACGGCGGCTTCCCACAAACCTCCTGCTGATGGCCAGGATGGAGCGTTAAAGTGCCACTCGATTTGAAGATCATTCATTTCGTTGAAGAACTCTGAAGAAAGCATCGTTTTGTATTGTTGGAACTCTGTGAGTAATTCTTTTGCAGCTCCGACAAAGTTGGTTCCATTGTCGGAATATATATGCTTTGGTGTACCTCTTCTGGCGCACATTCGTTTCAGCGCTGCGATAAATGTTTGCGTGGATAGGTCGGAAACCAGTTCAATGTGCACTGCTTTGGTACACATACATATAAAGATAGCTATGTAGCCTTTGCAGGTCTTAATCCCGCGGCCTTTGTTTATCTTGACGTCCACGTGACCAGTAAAGTCGACCCCGGTATGGGCAAATGGCCTTGAAGGAGTTATCCTTTCCTTTGGAAGGTTTCCCATCAACTGTTCAGTTCGAATTGTTGAATAACGACGGCATTGGATGCATTGACGAAGCCTTTTCTTGACGACACGATTTCCACTGATGATCCAGTATTTACTTCTTGTGTAAGCTAACGTAAGTCTTGCCCCACCATGTAAAGTTCGCTGATGCGCCTTGTCAATTATTAACTCAGTCAGCCGCCCCTCCGCTGGTATAAGAATAGGGTGCTTGGTTTCTTTTGGGAGATTTGATTGTTGTAGACGTCCTCCGACGCGTAGAAGTCCATCCGAGTCAAGATAGGGATTCAATTTCAAAATATTACTCTTGTTGGAAAGTTTTCCGTTATCTTTTAAAGATTTTATCTCCTTTTTGAAATAACATTCTTGTACTGATATAATAATCTTGCAGGTCGCGTGTTTTATTTCATTCAAGTTCAGTTCATTGCACTTCCTCGAGTACATTTTATTTTGCGTTGTGTTTGCAAAACGTATGACCCAAGCGAGTATTCTTGTAATGCGATCTAAGTTACTGTGCCGCTCAAGCAACGAATAAATTAATTCGTTTTTGTATGGCGCGGGTTCCGTCGTATAGCAGCTTTTAACTAAGCCCTCATTTGTAGAGTATGTTTCAGATGGTGATAATGATGATGACAGGACTTGTTTGTTTTGTGTTTTGAGCCACTGAGGTCCTTCCCACCACAGCAAAAAGTTGGTCAGCTTGGATGGCGAAAGGCCCCTTGTTGCACAGTCGGCAGGGTTTTCGTTACTCTTCACGTAACCCCAATTTATAGCAGGAACGATGTTTGTTATTTCTTTCAAGCGATTACTTATGTATTTTTCATATTTGTTCGGTGTTCCCTGAAGCCATGCTAAGACTACTTTTGAGTCTGTCCAACAGGATACTTTTATGACGTAATCTGCCAGGACTCTAGTTATTTTATCTAGGAGCTTGACTAGTAAAACTGCTGCGCATAGTTCCATCTTCGGGATCGTTGTTTTGTTTTTGATTGACGCCACCTTAGTTTTCGCAGCGAGTAGAGTGATGACGTACGCGCTGGTTGGTGAGGTAGTTCGGCTGTATATGACGCATGCGTATGCTTGCTCGCTCGCGTCACAGAATGCTTGCAATTCGATCGTTTCATTGTTATAATTTTTTATCCATCTTGGTAAGGTGATGTTGTTTATTTTTGATAGTTCAGTTTTGATTTTTGTCCAAGCGTTAGCTACGTCATGGGGTACAGATTGATCCCATCCGATGTTTTGGTAAGGTTCTGTCCATAGTTTTTGGAAGATAAGTTTCGTTTGAAGTGTCATCGGCGCCAGCCACCCGAGTGGATCATAAATCTTGCTTATTTCCGATAGTAATCGGCGTTTTGTATATGTTTCTTCTTTACCGACGCTTGGCGCTTGGTAATTGAAACAAAACGTGTCGCTATCGCCGCTCCATGCGAGTCCTAGTGTTTTACTGAACTCTTCTTGTTTAAAATTGAAGTTTGTGTGGCTTTTATCTTTCTCATGTAGTTCTTTGAGAATAGATGGATCGTTAGTTGCCCATTTTCGTAAAATGAAGCCACCCTTCTTTAGCAGCTCGTAGAGCTCCTTTTGTAGTTGTTTAGTGGTTTCCAAACTATGGTGACCCGAAATGACGTCATCCATGTAACATTCATTTTGTAGCGTTTTTTGTGCTATAGGGAAAGCGTTGCCTTCATCTTGAGCTAATTGTTGGAGTGTGCGCATCGCGATGAATGGTGCAGCTTTGGTGCCATAGGTAAGCGTACAGAGCTGCATCTCCTTGAGTGGTTCTTCAGCGGCCTCCCTCCAGATAATTCTTTGGAGACATTGTTGATCCTGATGGATAATTATTTGTCTGTACATCTTCTCAATATCAGCTGTTAGCACGTATTTGTAGGTTCTCCATTTGATAATAAGAGATAAAATATCCTTTTGTAGATTAGGGCCTTTCTCCATCAAGTCGTTTAAGCTGAGTCCCGAGTCTGTTTTCATAGATGCATTAAAAACAGCTCGGAGTTTAGTAGATGTTGAGCTTTCTCGTAACACGCCGTGGTGAGGTAGGTAAACTTGGGCTTGACTTTCGGGCTTCGTCACAGGTTTCATGTGACCTAACTCGATGTACTCATGAATAAATTCCTTGTATAGTTTAGCAAAGTGTTCTTGTTTCGCCATTTTCTTTTCTAAGTGGAGAAATTGAGCGATAGCTTGAGGCTTTGAATTACCGAGGCTTTGTTCATAGTTTTCTTTCATTGGCATCTTCACTACGTATCGCCCGCTGCTTTCTCTCTCTGTTGTTAATGTGTAATAGCTCTCACAATATGCGTCAGTTGAAGTATGTTCGGGTTCCGTAGGTACCTCTTCCACCTCCCAAAACCTAGACAGGTTGTCGAGGTCTGTAAGAGTTACGAAACAGTTGAAGTGTTTTGTAGCACCGCACAATATCCAGCCCAACTTTGTCTGCTGAGCTACCGGTGAGTTGATGTTTTGTTTCAGTACTCCTTCCATAATGACATCGGAGTATATATCTGCTCCTAGCAGAAGATCGATGGGCCCAGAGATGTTGAAGTCCGGATCTGCCAGCTTGATGTTATTGAGATGTGTCCAGTTTGCCGTGTTAATAGTTGAGTTGGGCAGATTGCTTATTAGTTTTCGCATCACTAGAGCTTCAGTTTGGAATTTATAATCAGAGTGAATAGATTTACATTCTAATTTAATAATTCCTTTGCTAGTGCCCATTATAGAGCCGACCCCCGTAACAGAGGCGTTCATTTTGTTCCGAGGTAGATTCAGTCGTTGTGCAGCATTTTCTGTAATCAAGGTTACTTGGGAGCCTTGATCAAGTAACGCCCGTAGGATGACGTAATCTCCTTCTTTGTTTTTGACATTCAGTTGAAGTGTTGTCAAAAGCACTTCTTGTTCACCGTTGATGTGGTTAGAAGTATGCTCAGCCGCCGTCGAGGTGGATGGCCTTTGTTTCTGAGTCTTGAAATTATCATCATGTAGAAGTGAATGATGTTTATAATTACATACTCGGCATCGTTTCGTACTAGTACATTTATTTTCGCCGTGGCTAAATAAGCAATTTTTGCATATTTTCAAATTGTTTGTTGTTTCAACCCGCTTCGCGACAGTCATACCTACAAATGTAGGACATTGCCTCAGCACGTGTTCATCACTTTTGCAGAGTGGACAGTTTCGTAACGTAGAATGGTAGGTTTTGGCCCATTTATACGCTTTATTAGAGTTCGTTGACTTCTGATCGTTATTATTTTTATAATTGTTGTTTGTACTTTGTTTCTGATCACCTTTTTTTGTACGAGCTGTTTCCAATGTCATGAACTTTAACTCGAGGAACTCCATAAATTCGTCTAAGTCTGGTAGCTCTCTCGAGTGTTTCATATTTTGAATATAGTCACCGTGGGTGGCATCATCTAGTTTTGATGTTAATAGGTGGACGATAAGTGGTCCCCATATAGGGATCTCTATTCCCATATTTTCCAGTGCGTTTAAACACTCTTTCGTGGTGTCATGGAACTTCATTAAGTTAGATGAATTCGGTTTGTCGATAACTGATTGATTGAGAAGCGTATCGATGTATGAGGTGAATAAAAGTCGCTTGTTGTCAAAGCGATGCTGTATGATATCCAGGCATGTGTCATAGTTGTCGGCACTGACTGGAAGGTGTTTTATTAGCCGCTCCGCTTCACCCTTCAATTTGGATTTAAGAAATTTCATCTTCTGAGTTTTGTTCAGCGTTGGATTATTATGGATCATTTCAAAGAATAAATCTCTAAAGGGTATCCAGTTTTTGTAGGATCCATTGAACTCTGGTAGTTCCATCCTTGGGGTTGTTTTTTCGTAGTGAGAGGTTTCAAACATTTTTCTGTTTAGGTTTTCCTTGAGGTCATCGTAAATGTGCTCCCAGTAGTCGTACTTATCGTCATACTCCTTATTACTCCCCTGCAGTAAGTAACTGAGTTCCCAATGGATCTTGTCAATAGATGCCCACTTTGTTTGTATAGTGTTTAAGTGATCTTGTAGTTGCCACTTTTCTTTTGTATCCAATGGATTTATTTTTGACACAGCTCGTTCGAAAGCATTAAAGTTGAACATTTGGTTGCGAAACAGCAGAGATATTTGCTTGTCCGTCTCTTCATCCATAGGCTGTTGAACCTTAGGGGTGCCAAACTTTGGTGTTTCATGAATGTTAGACACTTGCAGCTTGGATACTTCTGAAGGTCCAGGTGCAGTCTTAGATAACTCCTTCTGTAGTTGAGTCATAGATTCCATTGTTTCGTCGAACATGGTCTTAGTTATTTCATAAATGTCCTCCTTAAAGTAGTCATGGCCGCTCTTCGCTAACTCATACTTCTTCAGGATCTCGTGATTAGAAAGAAACTCGTCCCAGTGGGATCGTAAAGCTTCAATACGTTTTTTAAGGTAATCTAAGGATTTTCTACTTAAAGGATCCTTTTTGTAATTGGTTTTAAGGGTTTTGATATTCTCGTAGGAATTCTGTTGTTTGTTTATAAGTTCAAGGAAGTAGTTTTCCTCCATTGTTAACAGTTAGTGGCTGGTTTTTGTGTACTCACAGTAGGTTCACAGTTCGGTAAGTTGTAACAGTAGACGTTGTCTCTGCTCGTAAGTTAATAGTTCAGCAATGACAGCAGTAGACGTAATCTCCGCCGCGCTAGTTCGTTGTGAAATATTCTGGCATTCAGTGTAGCTCTCCCGACTTACGCTATTTGCACCTTCTCAGTACTGCTGGTGAAACCCGCTGGTGGGAGGCCAACAGCACCGATTTGCTAACGTAACCGAAAAACACCACACTAAACACTTTCCAAAATAATTTCTTCTCGTAGGACCAAAAAGGGTCCAAAAAGCTCGAAGGACCAAAAAGGATGTTGGGGTTATCTCCTCGTTGAGGGCACTCCAGTTATAGTTAAGTTTGTAGGTAATATAACAACACCAAACCACTATTTAAAGTCTTTAGATTTATTAACAAGTTAAACGTTAATTAGGTAATCTGAGCCGCACGTAATGTTTAGGTAGGTAAAGAGACACACGGGCGCGTGGCAAAGGTTTCGTTACGACTGTTTTTATTGTTTACTAAATCTGCTGTATGAGCGATATTGGCTCGTACATAAGGAATTGGTCAAAACGCATAAATTCAAGTGCTTGACGCTTTCTCCCTTATTAGCGTGCATTGACTCCCCAAATCTACGTGACACAAGAGTTCACGTCCGTTTACCCTAATATTAAATTACTTAATACTTTTTGTGACTTTCACCAGATGCCGATTCGGCAACATCTCTAATCTCTTTAGCCGTAGATTCATTATTTGTACTGCAACGAGGTCTAATCAACTTGCAAAAATCTCTGAGGTGACCACTCATCTTACATAGGCTGCATTCAACTTTTGGCTTTGGGCAATCAGGCCGTATGTGGCCTTCTGTGTTACAATTATAGCAAACAATTGGTTTCTGCCGATTTTGTCTTCTACCATTTGCTGACGTCCCCGGATCTGCAAGATTTCTGTCCTGATTTGTTCCGTCTTTCCTATCATTACCAACCTTTATCGTCTTAAAGTATTCGAGCACTTGCCCGGGTTCGCGGAATTGTGCTGCTTGCGCTCCAATACGAACTGCTCTGTCTTCAACCCCGTGTAGAATACAGTCAACTGCTTTACGACCCTGGATACCACATCGATTTAATAAATTAAGTTTCCCGTAAAAGTATTGTTCCAGTGACTCTCCAAAACGTACTTTCTTTGACAACATTAGTGTCAATAGTTCTGCAAAGTCTTCTCTCTCTGGAAATGATTTCGTTAGTTTCTTTTTCCATTCATTCCACGAATAAAGGACTGTATCGAGACCCGTGTACCAGGTTTTTGCTACACCTGAAAGTTTTGGAAGGGAAAAGTGTATAATTTCCCTTTCACCCCATCCATAAATCTCTGCGCATTCTTCTACTTTCTTAAGCCATGTCGAGATGGTTTGGTTTTTATCTGCGGGATCAAATTCTGGTACGACATTAGAATGAGATAGCTTTGAGCCTTGACTTGGTAACATTATCGAGGATACCTAGGAACTTCTCTGACACAGATTCAGACTTTGCTCCCTGGCCTTTGTTGGGATTACAATGCGAGTCACATTCATTACGTTTATTATTTGACCGATCTCTTGGAGAGCGAGAGGATCGCCTTCGTTTACTTTGAAAGTTTTCAAATGAGTTAAACTCGCTCGGGCGTTTCCTCTTCTCTGCAAGAGATTGGTGATAACTATAAGGATATCCATCCGGCAAACGTGAGCGATACCGTTTGCGTGTCCTCTCATAACCAGGGGAACGTTCGCGCTTCCCTTCATCAGCTATTTTACGGCTGTCTGAAGAGATCATACTATCGCTCGCGCTGTTCGGATGAATTTCACGGAGCCTTCGCGTGAATGATCTAGATCGTCGATTTGTGGTTTTAATAGGGGAACGATCGCTGTCATAATCAGTACGATAACGGTAACGGTAACGACCGATTGATCTTTCACGTTCACGCGAAACTCTTTGACCAGAAATTAGACTTCTATTTCTTGAGTAATGACGTCTTTGTCCAGCCTTGTAAACTGGATGATGGCGGCGGCGACAGCGCGATCTGTCGGATGATTCACTCGAACTGTTCGATCTTCCTTGGTCGGTTCTTCGTCGCGCTCTGACACAATTTACAGCGGACGGCGCTCTGGCACAACTCAGAGCGGAGGGAACTCTGGCACAACTCAGAGTGGAGGGATCTCTGGCACAACTCAGAGAGGAGGGAGCTCTGGCACAACTCAGAGCGGGGGAAACTCTGGCACAACTCAGAGCGGAGGGAACTCTGGCACAACTCAGAGCGGAGGGAACTCTGGCACAACTCAGAGCGGAGTGAACTCTGGCACAACTCAGAGCGGAGGGAACTCTGGTACTACTCAGAGCGGAGAGAACTCTGGCACAACTCAGAGCGGAGGGAACTCTGGCACAACTCAGAGCGGGTTCTCGATCATCGTTGCCTCTCGTAGGCAACGGCACATTTCGATCACCCCTGTTCCTATATCGGGATATCGGCATCGTGTCTGCATCATTGGACTGGCGGCTACTAGTAAACTAATATTCTATGCTCACCAACTCGTCGGATGCAGGAGGGATTTCATGGATTTCAGCCACAGTAACGCCCTGAACACCGGACGGTTCATGTCCATCGTCAGACGCTGAATCAGGCACTCCACCACCGTCGTCGTCCACCGCAGTGTCGGGGCCGATATCAGGTTGGCGTGACCTTTTCGGTTTCTCGTCCATGTCTGAAACTCAAAACATTTATTGAGTAACCAAATACTAAGCAAGTTATGCCATTACTTGCGTACGGAACCATTCGCTTCGACGCTGGGGCCATGTCCTTATGATCCCATGAGTATACTGCATAGCTTCATGATAGTCATAGCCACCTCGAAAAGAGAGAGAGTAATATTCATGAGTAAAACACAGAAGTCATATAATAATGATATTAATACCAGATGGATACCATTTATTAATTGAGCCAAGCTATGAGGATATTTTAGTGTTGTTGATACTCTAAGAGCCTCTTTCTCATAGTGCATTTGTTTAATATAAGCCCCTATTATAATGCTCGTAGGTGTTCAAGAATTACCACACGCATCCTCGCTGCCGTGCATAATCTACACAATCTCTATATCGGCCCCCATGTATGCTACACACAGGTCGCCACATATGTACATGTTACACACGTGTTCCGGCACGTCTACACATTCACGCATGTTCCACACATGGTTTACACATGTTCCGCACATGGTCCACATATGTTCCACCCATGTTCCACACGTGTCCACACATGACCACCATATGTTCCACACATGTTACAAACATGTCCACACATGTACGCACGTTTCCACACATGTGAACACATGTTCTGCACATATTCCACACATGGTCCACTCGTGTTCCACACATGTCCATGTTCTGCATATGTTCTACACCCGGATTACGTATGTCGCCACACTATAGACTACTTTAGCTACCATCTAATTGTTTCCAGCAATGGACCAATACAGGCTGTTAAGCTTGAGCAGCATCGGTGACGGTGAAATGCGTATAAACTCTATAATCCACAACAACCACGCTTTCCCGTCTGAACCACTGGCTTTATTCTACAATTCATAGAACAAATGAAAAGAAAATAAGGAAGGAAAGCCCAACGCATTCACTGCCAGGGCTCGGTGGCGGTGCGACCCACAGGCGTGCTTCACCGCCATGCAGCGGCGCTGAACGACACGTGCGTCTTGGGCCACGAAACCGCTAGCATATCGTATTTACCGCCCAGCCTCGGAGGCGCGACCCGCAGGGGTGCGCTGTCGCCACGTGGTGGCGTTGAATATGTGCTTGCGAATCGTTGACAATATTAATAGGTAGGCGAGTAAAGTGTTATGAGCAGTTTTAATTTAGGTGGGTAGTACAAAAATATCTATTTGTGGTGCATTTTCCAGAACGAGAGATAAAATCAAGTACTTATCGATATTAAAAGACGGATGAAAACATTATCTATCATCAAGACGACGAACGAGAGGTTGGAGATAGTAGGCGAAGTGCACGAGTGGTTTATTTCCTTCATAAAGTAAAAGGGAAAAAAAAACACCCGTAATATCCCACTTCTGAGTTGAAAGGGATGGGTTTTACAAATTAAAAGGGAAAGACTTAAGGCTGCTCAATATCACTTTTATTACTTTCCTCAGCACTTTTAAACATGAAAGCAAAATATAAAGACACAATGACTAACCTTCACAGCAAGTATTTCCAGCAGGACACCAGTTTTAGACACTTTCACCCTTTTGAGGTCTTTCCTCGACGAATTACAGAATGAGACTGTCCGTTTTTGCTTTCAAAAGCAAATGAAATAATGACGTGTAACAACATGGCCGTCAAGCGGAAGTGCGCAGTACTAGAAGACATTTTAGTTGTGAAAATTACAATCAATTGAACAATTATCGTTGTTGAATAAATACTTTAATAATTTAAATATTAACCTATGTATTCATATATTTATACTTTGCCATTTAAATAATACTGTAAAGATGACCGGAAGTAACGTTTTCTTTTATGATCAAATCACGTAAAAATAATTCATGAATATGAAAATAGCAGATTTTAATAACGGTATCCTTAAAACAAGGATACCGGAAGTTCAGATCTCTCATTACTTAGATCGATTATAAAATCAGGTATTAATTTAGTAAATTGTAAGTAAAATCAGTAGATTCAACCATGTTTTATTACGGTATCCTTACACGTAATATTAAGGTTTTCGTGTGGCTGCTTAAAGTAGTGAATGCTTTATTGGTTACGAAGAATCTACAATAATATAACAATTTGGTGATATTACCGAGTTCTGTGTCACTTCTAGGTATTTATTTATTTATTTATTTATTTATGGACTCCCAACAGAAAAATCACATCACAAACAGAATAACATAAATAAAGTAGTTTTAAGTCTAGTGGTTGTGATATACCTACTAATAGTTTTTGAATACTTGCTATAGTTTAATTGATTTAGCGGTCACGGAGACACTTTTTAGGGTTTCGAAGATCGGTTTCGAAATCCTTATGGTCTCGCTTTGTCTGTCCTTTTTTCCCTCCTTAATAACTCAGCAACCACCGCAGCGATCAACTTGAAATTTAAAACAATAAGACAATTCGTGCGCCAGTACAGATTTTAAGAAAAAAAAATGAATAAAATGAAAAATGAAATTGAACATTTTCCATACAATTTGAGATGTCGAAATTTTAAAAGAGACCAACAAAGTCAAGTGGGGTATCAAATGAAAGGTAATGGTTTGGACATTTCAAAAAAGATTTTGAAATTTCTGTAGGTTTCATACTTTTTGAAATATTTTGAAAATAGTCGAAAAAATACCCATTCCCCGCCCCCCCCCCCCCTTATCTCCGAAGTTTGCAGAGCGATCCATTCAAAATGTATGAAGCGTTTGTAGATATAGATCTATATTTTACAGGAAAAATATAGAAGAGTCTGAAAAACTAACACTTTTTAAAAAATGATCAAAAAAGGGGGGAATAATTTTCAAAAGGCGAGGCTACCCCACTGAATGGGGTATCATATAAAAGGTATTGATTTGTACATTTCAAAACCGTTTTTAAAATTTCTGTAGGTTTCATACTTTTTGAAATATTTTGAAAAAAGTCGAAAAAATACCCATTCCCCCCCCCTTATCTCCGAAGTTTGCAGAGTGATCCATTCAAAATGTATGGAGCGTTTGTAGATATAGATCTATATTTTACAGGAAAAATATAGAGAAGTCTGAACAATGAACACTTTTTGAAAAATGGTCAAAAAAGGGGGGGATAATTTTCAAAAGGGGAGACAACCCCACTAATTGGGGTATCATATGAAAGGTATTGATTTGTACATTTCAGAACCGTTTTTGAAATTTCTGCAGGTTTAATACTTTTTGAAATATTTTGAAAAATGTCGAAATTTTACCCGTTCCCCCCCCTCTATCTCCGAAGTTTACAGAGCGATCCATTCAAAATGTATGGAGCGTTTGTAGATATAGATCTATATTTTACAGGAAAAATATAGAGAAGTCTGAACAATGAACACTTTTTGAAAAGTGGTCAGAAAAGGGGGGTATAATTTTCAGAAGGGGAGGCTACCCCATTAAGTGGGATATCATATTATTATGAAAGGTATCTGTTTGTACATTTCAAAACCGTTTTTCGAGTTTCATACTTTTCGAAATATTTTGAAAAAAGTCGAAATTTATTTTCAAAAGGGAAGACTACCCCTCTGAATGGGGTATCAAATGAAAGGTAATAGTTTGTACATTTTAAAACAGTTTTTAAATTTTCTGTAGGTCTCATACTTTTTGAAATACTTTGAAAACACGGAATTAAAGTAAGGGGAAATGGTAAGTGGGCGTGGCACGCGTGCTACAAGTACGCGCTGGTATGCTTACTCGACCCCAGTCGGGTTCTAACATCGCGTGGAGTAGCTAGTCTCGCAACCAATTCATTTTTTCCGTAATCATGCCGTATTGTTCGATTTTAGAGTGTAAAAATGATAGTAGGAGAAAAAATCTTCAAAATGGAGGTGTCTCGTACCATCGGGGAGAACGGTTTTTATTGTTTTGTAATAAAATCTTATTTTATTTCAATTTGTCAATAATTTAATAGAAGGGTTAGTCAAAATCAACCTTATGCAATTAAGATAAAGTTGATTTTGGATTGATTCTATTCTTCGCTACTCAATTAGTGATGTAGTCAAGTCGGATGTTGATTTTGTCGATTGATATCGATACAAGAAATTCAATTTTAATTTCTAATTTTAATGTTAATGTTAAATAAGTGATTAGTATTATTATGTAAATTAATTATTTATTTAGTATTTAGATTACAAGTCACTTAATTGACATCATTAGGTCCTCTAACCTTTATCTTAAATATTTGTAGGTTTCCCAAAGATACAAACGTCAAAGAGAAATGGATAGATGCAACGGGTAGAGTTAATTGGATGCCAACCAAATTAAGCACGATATGCTCTGAACACTTTTTGGAAGTCGATTTCAAAATATCAAATAAAAGATATAGATATACAATTACGAAACATACAGCGCTTGTATCACTGAAAATCATATAGATATACAATTACGAAACATACAGCGCTTGTATCACTGAAAATCGTTAAGTTTAAATATATAAATGTTCACATACACCATTTACTAAAATTAAACATAAAACTTTCCAAACACCAGTTTCCTAATAAATACGTTACATAAGCAACATACATTTATTTTTACCTGCCTGTCTGTGTCTATTTATAAATGGTTTAAAATATACAGCTCTTTGTGTGCCAAGTAAGTAAATAAACTACCAACAAGTTCAATTTTTTGCGAATTGAACAAAAAATCGGGTATCTATCGATATCGATAATGTACTTCAATGTGCTACCTGGTGCAGCTCTAATCGAGTAGCAGTCGATGGTCGACCTATCACGCGAATGTCAATCTTAAGTCTGAGGAAATTAAGTTTATAATTGCGACCACTGAAAATACCGCCATCTATGGTCAAGTAGCGGAATTAACTTGTCAATCGAATGTTTGGTTACTATAGACCGTAAATACGTTCTGATGCTAAAGTAAAATAAATCTTATCTGTAGAAGTCAAGGTTTATTTCCAAATCAGTGACGTTGGCTAGTTTTGACTAAACTTAAACTACCAATCAAACGAATTGTTTCTTTGTAATGCATTATATGATTACTGGTTTATTTGTGTGAGTTTGGCGACACCGGTGCCCTTAGTAATTTTGTTGCATTGTCCTTCCACTCAACTTCCATTTCCGTGTTTGAAAATAGTCGAAAAATTTACCGCTGCCCCCTATCACCGAAGCATGCAGACAGATCCATCTGAAATGTAGGTTGGTACCTACTAGTATTAGGTCTTCATTAAATTTTGGAGTCTCTAACCGGTACCTTTAGTACATACCTACTTGTTCACAAACGTTCGAAACCCTCGGCGCGCGAGTTACACTCGCACTTGACGGGTCTTGTTTATTGTGTAAGCGTAAAATTATTGTGTAAGCGGTTTTAATACTACCTACGACTATTACATCACCATTTGGTGATTTGCCTCACCTGCTATGTCAATTTTAAACATCAAAAATATCATGCCTGCAGCCGCTAATAGAAATACTATATCGCTGACAATTGATGTATCTCTGCACCAAAACCTAGTTAAGTAAACGTTCTTTGGCAATTTATAGTACTTACTGTTCACTAACACTAAATGGTTTTCGAGAAACGTTCTATGGGCTGGTATGAGATATCTGTTTGCTAGTTGGGTGAATAGTCTGATCTTTACTGTGGGTGTTACATGCTGAGAAAGACTAGCTGAAAGGAAGAGGGGAGAGGGGGCGATAATAAACGCAAGTATTTTCGTTTAATTCCCAGTGTTCTCGTCTCGGAACAGCGCAGCCAGTTAACTAGCAGCTTCTCTTCTCCCCCCTGGCGACCCACAACCTTCCTCCTCGACCTCGAGCTCTAGCTACTCGCAGTTCTCGAACTAATAAGATAATGTGCGTGCTGCTAATGAGACAGGCGAGGCGCGCGCGCCACGCGACAGACACTCGGCAACTGTTGTCGGCGACCACTATCATAAACAATGCATAGTTGTAGCACAGCCTACCTTTAAATACGCATATAGTCGTTCGAGAAGGGTAGTAGCAAGTAATTTGTTGTACTGTATACAGGGTTATTGATCATCCACTGACACTATGTGAACTGCTGGTTCTGCCCACCATCATGAACACATCTGTGAAGACGCCAGGTCTCAATTCTTAAAATTGGTGGAAAGGGAATGATATTAGTATGTGCCCCCCTCCATTCAAAAATCGTTCATTATAGGGGCCCTGAATTATCAGAGGGTTTGTGTGTTCGGCTGACTCCCGGCCAGGCTGATGCCACTTAAATCATCTTTCGTGGATATAAAATAGTGAGTGGATCGGTAATCGGTATT
The DNA here is from genome assembly GCA_963564075.1 of Eupithecia subfuscata. Taxonomy (NCBI): domain Eukaryota; kingdom Metazoa; phylum Arthropoda; class Insecta; order Lepidoptera; family Geometridae; genus Eupithecia; species Eupithecia subfuscata. Next base: position 18,286,662 of record OY751101.1, read on the forward strand.
TAGTAATTAATTGGGCTTGCACATTATTTTGTATGCGAGCCAATTTACAAAACAATTAAGAATTGAGAGCTGGCGTCTTCACGAACGTGTGCGTGGTGTTGGCAGAACCTGCAGTTCTCGCAGTGTCTGTGAATTACCAATAACCCTGTATAATAGAATTTTTATAAATTGTTTTATAAACTGCTGTGTCAAGACAAATCTCAAGTCTTGAGATTTTTATTTTGTGCTATCTAATTTTAATTAACTACTTATGTGTTTTTGATGTTTAGGTAGGTACATACCTCTGTTGTAAGTTTAACCGGCAGACTAGAGATACTTTTATAAATTTGACATAATATTAATTTAATACCTAGTTTTACCACAATAAATTCTTTTATCTTTATCATTTATTTACGTCATTTTATTTCAATTCCCTATATTGCATTGTTATGCAAATTTTTCATCTGTTTAATCTGTATGTGTTAATTCTGTGTTGTATACTATCTTCTCCTATTTAGGGTTCCGTACCTCAAAAGGAAAAAAGAAACACTTATAGGATCACTTTGTTGTTCGTCTGTCTGGCTGTCTGTCCGTCTGTGAACCCTCTTTTCTCAGGAACGCGTCCATCGAGTTGAAATTAACATGAAATACTCACCTCTTGAAGCCGTGATATAAATCAAACTTCTAAGTCAACGCACTCAAAAGTTACAGCTGTTTAAGTCCGAAAATTTTTAAATTTCCAAGGGAATCACATGCACCCAAAACCTATAGGATACTTCCCGTAGACCTCGAATGATGAAATTTGGTGAGCACCTAGGTCTTATAGCACAAGTAAAGAGAAAAATCCGAAAACAGTAAATTTATAGTTAATTCACCAAAAAAAATACTTTTAATTCTTGCTTTTGACCAAAACCTATAGGGTACTTCTTACATAATGTAACGACTTAGCTGTGAATCGCAGTAATGTTACGTCTATGATTAGTTCCAATAAACTATAGTGATCAGATCACGTAGGTATGGATAGGTACTTACCTACCTATTGAATTGAGATCCAGATTCTTTACAAACTGCAATCGTCAACTTGATATTTCTTGAGCTAACTATGAGCTATATGCTAACTTGAGCTAACTACTTACTAACCAGCAGTTTGCGCATGCGCAGGGTCAGCAGATTACCAATAACTCTATAGGTATACCTAAGTAACATAATTAACCTGAATCAAAAACCAGACACGAAATGGCTAAGCAAATTTAGATCGTCTATGTCTCAACTGAACGCAACTCTGATTTATATGTAACAGAAACGACTATTTCAATAAACATTTACATAAACTTTGGCTCCTATTTAATATGATACGGTTCGGTCGCGTGCTCTACCTAAACCGGCTTGAATGCGATTAAATTTACGAAGCCAATGGATCCTAACAGGCGATCCTAACGGGTTCTACACACCAGCTCGGCAGCGCCGGCAACACAACCAACCCAACAACCGTCCTAACGGGTTCTACACACCAGCTCGGCAGCGCCGGCAATACAACCAACCCAACAACCGTCCTAACGGGTTCTACACACCAGCTCGGCAGCGCCGGCAACACAACCAACCCAACAACCGTCCTAACGGGTTCTACACACCAGCTCGGCAGCGCCGGCAACACAACCAACCCAACAACCGTCCTAACGGGTTCTACACACCAGCTCGGCAGCGCCGGCAACACAACCAACCCAACAACCGTCCTAACGGGTTCTACACACCAGCTCGGCAGCGCCGGCAATACAACCAACCCAACAACCGTCCTAACGGGTTCTACACACCAGCTCGGTAGCGCCGGCAACACAACCAACCCAACAACCGTCCTAACGGGTTCTACACACCAGCTCGGCAGCGCCGGCAACACAACCAACCCAACAACCGTCCTAACGGGTTCTACACACCAGCTCGGCAGCGCCGGCAACATAACCAACCCAACAACCGTCCTAACGGGTTCTACACACCAGCTCGGCAGCGCCGGCAACACAATCAACCCAACAACCGTCCAATGAACCAATGGAACGTCCACAGCCCGGCAGGCGACATGACTTGTTATATATTTTTTTATGTTATTTTTACAATTTTGGAGAAACTTACAGCTAGTTTTACAAATTTCAGATGAACACTAAAGAACATGCCTGGATAGACCAGTGCATGTTTGTTGAAGGTCAAAAGTGTTTGTCAAAAGTTAGTGATTTCGTGGCGCCGAATGTTCAGATAACCGGTGGCTTTGGCGAGTCCTTAACGAACGAGCACCGCCCGCGCCGCCCCGCCAGCACCACCCGCCAGCACCGCCCGCCAGCACCGCCCGTCAGCACCGCCCGCCAGCACCGCCCGCCAGCACCTGACGGAGACGGCTCCGTGATGGCACGCGCCTGGAAATCTAATGGACTTACTAAGGTATGGGCTCAATCAAAATCAACTGTGAGACTGGGGACTGGGCCGCCGGCCACTCGGTGCACGGCGGGGTGAATACAACGGACCTTCTTTCTTTAATTTCCCACATTTTGCGTGCATTATTTTTCTAATAAAAACTTAATTTTCTTTTGATACGGAGTGAAGTTCTAATGTTTTCCCCAGGTTTTACTGAGAGTGCTTCGCTCTACAGCACGAGGCGCGGGGCGCGGGGCGCGGGGCGCGGGGCGCGGGCCCGCGCCGCCTCGCGCCCGCATCGACGCAACAAATGAAATAGAACAATCAAACATCCATTATAACTCTAAGTATAATAACAATACTCCAAGTTTTCCCTGTTCCTAAGCAATTTACAAATTCACATATCTTCGAAAACTTTCCCGCGAACAAACATGAACTGTATTCACGGGAGTTTAGAGCTCTAATTATTTTGTGGGTAAATCAAAAGATGATACCCTGAAGCAAATAAACGTAAACTTTATAATGTAATGCATAGAGTCGAAGGGATTTGTTTGGGGCAGGCGACGAGGCGACGATGCGACGATGCGACGATGGTGTTCAAGTGAATATTAACGCGGGACTAATGGAGTAATGCCACTTTCCTATGAATCATTCACGTATCGAATTAGAGCGGAGTTGTTTACATTTGCGTGCCGCGCAGCCTGTAGCCTTTCGTCGGCGCCATCGCCGCGCTGCCGCCGCGCCGCGCCACGCCGCCGCCGCGCCGCCGCCGCGCCGCCGCCGCGCCGCCGACCGCCTCCGGCTGGATGCCTCAAGCTTGTTGCACCTGAAAATCAGCACAGCAGAAAAATGTGCATTCAAAACATTTTTCAATTCAATTCAATTCAATTCGTTTATTTCAGACAAAAAATAAATTAATGTCCATATTCGAGTCATCATAAAATTAAATTAAATACAATAAAGATAAATTACAAAATTAAAATTAAAATCAATGCGTACTAAAATTAAAACCAAAATCATCATTAAAATCAAAATCACAAAAATTATCACTGAAATTATAACTAAAATAAGATCCATCAGAGTACCTATGGAACACTGGTCAAGAGAGGACAATATACTCTCTTGTCCAATGTTCCATAAAGAGACAGTCAGTGTCAAGCCTCTCAGGAATGAGCTGTAGGTAGCTGTTGGAGCTGTCACGAACCCGGCGCATCAGGGACGCAGATCTTTTGCGCATTATCGCCGCGAACCCGTCTACTCTTGCGTCAGCAAACATTCCTGATGCGCTGCAGAAGCGCGGCAGCCTCAACAACACCCTGAACGAGTTGTTATATTGGATCCGCAGGGCATTCCATGACTTCTTGGTGTGCTTGACCCAGAGGCTGCACGTATAAAACGACTGGCAATAAGCACTAAAAAGCGTCGTTTTCACTTGCTTAGTGCAGCGCGCAAACCTACGGGCCAGCATGTTAGCTCTGATGGATAATGCCCTGCGTTCCCTTTCCATATCCTGGTCATCCGTAAGAGACTCGGTGACCCAATGGCCCAGATACTTAAAGCAAGCTACTCGCTTCAGCTCGCTGCCGTTCAGAAAAACCGGCGGAATAGTGTTATAAGTCTTATTGCCTGATTTAAAGACCATGAATTCGCTTTTGCTTGCATTGTATCTGAGCCCGTGAGCCTCCGCATATCTCTCACAGATCCCGAGCAGCTTTCTAAGAGCACTGATGGATGGGCTCAGCAGCACCATATCATCGGCATAGCTAATGTTATTGACCATAACACCATCAATAGAGCAGCCGATCTCAGTGCCGCTGAGCTCACGAATCAGACGGTCAGTGTACAGGTTGAAAAGTCGGGGCGAGCTCACCCCGCCCTGCCGCACCCCACATTCCAACCTGTACTCGTCCGATAGTGATCCCGACCACTTTACATAGTTGCTCTGGTTGCCGTACCAGTGTTTGAGGAGTGATATGAGCTCACGGGGAAGGTCGGTATCCTTTGATAGCTTCTGCCACAACCTATCATACGCCACTAGATCGAAAGCTTTCGATAAGTCGAGAAAGCAGGCGTAGATTGGTGTACTTCTGCTGGTGTAGTACTGGACGGTGTGTTTGAGGCATAATACAGCAGTTTCAGTGGACAGCCCAGCTCTAAATCCGAACTGGGCGTCATGCAGGTTCACATGTTTAGTAAGATGCATGTCAATCACACCGTCCAGTACCTTTGCTATCACAGTAGCCAGGGATATGGGTCTGTAGTTGCCTATGCTGGAAGCGTCTCCAGTCTTGTTTTTAATAATAGGTACAACTACAGTCCTTAGCATATCCCCTGGTAAATGCGAGTGGCTGACGCAGAGGGTGAAAAACATGGCGATTTTAATTCATTTCGTATTGACGGCATCAGATGACAGGCCACTCCCGAAGCTTGTGAGAAGCCATTTTTGCCACTGTAAAATGTATCTAAAGATAACGAGTTTAGGCCCAAATTTGAATGCACGTGTTTATGCTGTGTGGTAGCGGTATTGGATTAATGAGCCTAGAGATTTACCAATCCCTCTTTTATTCTTAACAGGGCAAATCATTTGAGGACAATTATGATAAGATAGGTAATTGTTACTTGGATAGACGACCTTTGTGGCGCAGCGGGCGAAGGTCCACCTGCGACGCAGGAGGTTGCGGGTTCGATTCCCGCCTCGGGACAAATGTTTGTACGATTTGCAGATATTTGTTTAGGGCGTTCTGGATGTTTTGTATGTATAATAAAAATATCTATCAATATTGTGTATTGTATTTATGTATATCAGTTATATAATACCCATAATACAAGCTCTGCTTAGCTTGGGGCTAGATAACGCTGTGTGAATTGTCCAGCATTAAAAAATAAAAATAGTAGCTTAACTAACCATAACTTGCTCATAAGCAGTATGCTGACTAGCGAATGCTCCTGCGACGAGCGGGGCTCGTCACCACACCACTGTTCGTGTGGTAAGTCCGCACGGCCGTCGTCACCACACCACTGTTCGTGTGGTAAGTCCGCACGGCCGTCGTCACCACACCACTGTTCGTGTGGTAAGTCCGCACGGCCGTCGTCACCACACCACTGTTCGTGTGGTAAGTCCGCACGGCCGTCGTCACCACACCACTGTTCGTGTGGTAAGTCCGCACGGCCGTCGTCACCACACCACTGTTCGTGTGGTAAGTCCGCACGGCCGTCGTCACACATTCACGTATCGAATTAGAGCGGAGTTGTTTACATTTGCGTGCCGCGCAGCCTGTAGCCTTTCGTCGGCGCCATCGCCGCGCTGCCGCCGCGCCGCGCCACGCCGCCGCCGCGCCGCCGCCGCGCCGCCGCCGCGCCGCCGACCGCCTCCGGCTGGATGCCTCAAGCTTGTTGCACCTGAAAATCAGCACAGCAGAAAAATGTGCATTCAAAACATTTTTCAATTCAATTCAATTCAATTCGTTTATTTCAGACAAAAAATAAATTAATGTCCATATTCGAGTCATCATAAAATTAAATTAAATACAATAAAGATAAATTACAAAATTAAAATTAAAATCAATGCGTACTAAAATTAAAACCAAAATCATCATTAAAATCAAAATCACAAAAATTATCACTGAAATTATAACTAAAATAAGATCCATCAGAGTACCTATGGAACACTGGTCAAGAGAGGACAATATACTCTCTTGTCCAATGTTCCATAAAGAGACAGTCAGTGTCAAGCCTCTCAGGAATGAGCTGTAGGTAGCTGTTGGAGCTGTCACGAACCCGGCGCATCAGGGACGCAGATCTTTTGCGCATTATCGCCGCGAACCCGTCTACTCTTGCGTCAGCAAACATTCCTGATGCGCTGCAGAAGCGCGGCAGCCTCAACAACACCCTGAACGAGTTGTTATATTGGATCCGCAGGGCATTCCATGACTTCTTGGTGTGCTTGACCCAGAGGCTGCACGTATAAAACGACTGGCAATAAGCACTAAAAAGCGTCGTTTTCACTTGCTTAGTGCAGCGCGCAAACCTACGGGCCAGCATGTTAGCTCTGATGGATAATGCCCTGCGTTCCCTTTCCATATCCTGGTCATCCGTAAGAGACTCGGTGACCCAATGGCCCAGATACTTAAAGCAAGCTACTCGCTTCAGCTCGCTGCCGTTCAGAAAAACCGGCGGAATAGTGTTATAAGTCTTATTGCCTGATTTAAAGACCATGAATTCGCTTTTGCTTGCATTGTATCTGAGCCCGTGAGCCTCCGCATATCTCTCACAGATCCCGAGCAGCTTTCTAAGAGCACTGATGGATGGGCTCAGCAGCACCATATCATCGGCATAGCTAATGTTATTGACCATAACACCATCAATAGAGCAGCCGATCTCAGTGCCGCTGAGCTCACGAATCAGACGGTCAGTGTACAGGTTGAAAAGTCGGGGCGAGCTCACCCCGCCCTGCCGCACCCCACATTCCAACCTGTACTCGTCCGATAGTGATCCCGACCACTTTACATAGTTGCTCTGGTTGCCGTACCAGTGTTTGAGGAGTGATATGAGCTCACGGGGAAGGTCGGTATCCTTTGATAGCTTCTGCCACAACCTATCATACGCCACTAGATCGAAAGCTTTCGATAAGTCGAGAAAGCAGGCGTAGATTGGTGTACTTCTGCTGGTGTAGTACTGGACGGTGTGTTTGAGGCATAATACAGCAGTTTCAGTGGACAGCCCAGCTCTAAATCCGAACTGGGCGTCATGCAGGTTCACATGTTTAGTAAGATGCATGTCAATCACACCGTCCAGTACCTTTGCTATCACAGTAGCCAGGGATATGGGTCTGTAGTTGCCTATGCTGGAAGCGTCTCCAGTCTTGTTTTTAATAATAGGTACAACTACAGTCCTTAGCATATCCCCTGGTAAATGCGAGTGGCTGACGCAGAGGGTGAAAAACATGGCGATTTTAATTCATTTCGTATTGACGGCATCAGATGACAGGCCACTCCCGAAGCTTGTGAGAAGCCATTTTTGCCACTGTAAAATGTATCTAAAGATAACGAGTTTAGGCCCAAATTTGAATGCACGTGTTTATGCTGTGTGGTAGCGGTATTGGATTAATGAGCCTAGAGATTTACCAATCCCTCTTTTATTCTTAACAGGGCAAATCATTTGAGGACAATTATGATAAGATAGGTAATTGTTACTTGGATAGACGACCTTTGTGGCGCAGCGGGCGAAGGTCCACCTGCGACGCAGGAGGTTGCGGGTTCGATTCCCGCCTCGGGACAAATGTTTGTACGATTTGCAGATATTTGTTTAGGGCGTTCTGGATGTTTTGTATGTATAATAAAAATATCTATCAATATTGTGTATTGTATTTATGTATATCAGTTATATAATACCCATAATACAAGCTCTGCTTAGCTTGGGGCTAGATAACGCTGTGTGAATTGTCCAGCATTAAAAAATAAAAATAGTAGCTTAACTAACCATAACTTGCTCATAAGCAGTATGCTGACTAGCGAATGCTCCTGCGACGAGCGGGGCTCGTCACCACACCACTGTTCGTGTGGTAAGTCCGCACGGCCGTCGTCACCACACCACTGTTCGTGTGGTAAGTCCGCACGGCCGTCGTCACCACACCACTGTTCGTGTGGTAAGTCCGCACGGCCGTCGTCACCACACCACTGTTCGTGTGGTAAGTCCGCACGGCCGTCGTCACCACACCACTGTTCGTGTGGTAAGTCCGCACGGCCGTCGTCACCACACCACTGTTCGTGTGGTAAGTCCGCACGGCCGTCGTCACCACACCACTGTTCGTGTGGTAAGTCCGCACGGCCGTCGTCACCACACCACTGTTCGTGTGGTAAGTCCGCACGGCCGTCGTCACCACACCACTGTTCGTGTGGTAAGTCCGCACGGCCGTCGTCACCACACCACTGTTCGTGTGGTAAGTCCGCACGGCCGTCGTCACCACACCACTGTTCGTGTGGTAAGTCCGCACGGCCGTCGTCACCACACCACTGTTCGTGTGGTAAGTCCGCACGGCCGTCGTCACCACACAACTGTTCGTGTGGTAAGTCCGCACGGCCGTCGTCACCACACCACTGTTCGTGTGGTAAGTCCGCACGGCCGTCGTCACCACACAACTGTTCGTGTGGTAAGTCTGCACGGCCGTCGTCACCACACCACTGTTCGTGTGGTAAGTCCGCACGGCCGTCGTCACCACACAACTGTTCGTGTGGTAAGTCCGCACGGCCGTTAATCTCAAGACATGTCTGTATCTAAGAGGCTGGTATGTTGGGCACGCAGTGGCTCAGAGCGTTGACCAGCCGATACTCGATCGACATACTCGTAGCATCGATCGGTGGTAGGCATAGCGTAGGTAGATAAGGTGCCCTGGTAGGAGCTGCATGCGGCGGGTGTCACGGGACTCGGAGCGCGTCGGGGGATGCCGCAGCACGCCCGCACCGCGCCCCGCGCCCCGCGCCCCGCGCCTCGACGGTAATGGACCGCACAGATACCTGTTCTGGACTACTCTACACTGTACAGTCAGTCACTAGCTATCTATTATTACTTTCCTCTATCAAATGTGCGATCCAAATGTTAACATGGGTTCTTGTTCAGAAAGTTAGACCGCATCTACATACCACTCTCATGTATCGGTAGAAAGAAGTAGATTTTGCGTAAATTTCTAGATCGTTCTAGATTCAATTTACCCAACTCTATTAGTAAACTTATTTTCTGAGTGACATAAATGTTATTGTTTAAATTAAGTATTTTTAACTCAATTTGACATGATGTAAATAAAGTATGACTACTAGTATAGTATTATAATATCGGTGGTAGGACGAACTCACTTTTGCAGTGCCCTTCCAGGGTGCATGTACCTAGCTAGTGATAAGCCTATAACTAACCATTCACTTAGACCTAAGAATGAATGTACATGCAAGCAAAAAAAAAAAATAAAAAAATAAAAAAAAAGTTTCATGCTCGCAAAAAGGCGAATTTGATGAACTTGTGCAAAGGATTGTTAACATATTTCTTTTCTGATCCTCCGTAACAAAGCCACTCTGCGACACAAAGCGGGGCATTAGCATTTCATAACAAGTTCCACGAGCGGCGCGACGCGACGCGCCGACGACGACGACGGTGGCATTTTGGCCAAGTTGTGCAACTCTTAAATCGAGCCGCTCTACCCGCGCCCCCGCACCCCCGCGCCCCCGAATCAAGCAAATCCTATGATTTGGTTTAATAACGTCATGAAATTCTTTCTGATAAGTAAATACCGACCTACGTACGTACATACGTACACAGTACAGTTGGTATTCCTTCAAATCGTATGTTTTCTTTAGCCAAGTTCGTCCACCTGGACTGGAGTTGGTGCGAAGTTTTAAATAAAAGCGAAGTATCGAAGTGATTCCGCACACACGCAGCAAACAGAAGTTGAAGCCACTACTTATTTTTTATTTTTATGTTTATTTATTAGGCATTGTTTTTATTTTGTGGAACATTAACTTAATTTTAAGTTTTGACCTAGTGAGTTCAACAGATAATTTATTAATAAGTATTTGCTTTAATTAGTCCAATTATTTCAATATCAAAGGTACATTTAATTAATATTGTTTATTATTTCGATAACTAGTGAAGCGCCATTTACTCCTTTATTATTCGCGTGCCTGTACTCTGGCGAGACATGCAGCTCTACTGCATTATTCTGTACTCTGGCGAGACATGCAGCTCTACTGCATTATTCTGTACTCTGGCGAGACATGCAGCTCTACTGCATTATTCTGTACTCTGGTGAGACATGCAGCTCTACTGCATTATTCTGTACTCTGGTGAGACATGCAGCTCTACTGCATTATTCTGTACTCTGGTGAGACATGCAGCTCTACTGCATTATTCTGTACTCTGGTGAGACATGCAGCTCTACTGCATTATTCTGTACTCTGGCGAGACATGCAGCTCTACTGCATTATTCTGTACTCTGGTGAGACATGCAGCTCTACTGCATTATTCTGTACTCTGGTGAGACATGCAGCTCTACTGCATTATTCTGTACTCTGGTGAGACATGCAGCTCTACTGCATTATTCTGTACTCTGGTGAGACATGCAGCTCTACTGCATTATTCTGTACTCTGGCGAGACATGCAACTCTACTGCATTATTCTGTACTCTGGTGAGACATGCAGCTCTACTGCATTATTCTGTACTCTGGTGAGACATGCAGCTCTACTGCATTATTCTGTACTCTGGCGAGACATGCAGCTCTACTGCATTATTCTGTACTCTGGTGAGACATGCAGCTCTACTGCATTATTCTGTACTCTGGCGAGACATGCAGCTCTACTGCATTATTCTGTACTCTGGCGAGACATGCAGCTCTACTGCATTATTCTGTACTTTGGTGAGACATGCAGCTCTACTGCATTATTCTGTACTCTGGTGAGACATGCAGCTCTACTGCATTATTCTGTACTCTGGCGAGACATGCAGCTCTACTGCATTATTCTGTACTCTGGTGAGACATGCAGCTCTACTGCATTATTCTGTTCTCTGGCGAGACATGCAGCTCTACTGCATTATTCTGTACTCTGGTGAGACATGCAGCTCTACTGCATTATTCTGTACTCTGGTGAGACATGCAGCTCTACTGCATTATTCTGTACTCTGGTGAGACATGCAGCTCTACTGCATTATTCTGTACTCTGGTGAGACATGCAGCTCTACTGCATTATTCTGTACTCTGGTGAGACATGCAGCTCTACTGCATTATTCTGTACTCTGGTGAGACATGCAGCTCTACTGCATTATTCTGTACTCTGGTGAGACATGCAGCTCTACTGCATTATTCTGTACTCTGGCGAGACATGCAACTCTACTGCATTATTCTGTACTCTGGTGAGACATGCAGCTCTACTGCATTATTCTGTACTCTGGTGAGACATGCAGCTCTACTGCATTATTCTGTACTCTGGCGAGACATGCAGCTCTACTGCATTATTCTGTACTCTGGTGAGACATGCAGCTCTACTGCATTATTCTGTACTCTGGCGAGACATGCAGCTCTACTGCATTATTCTGTACTCTGGCGAGACATGCAGCTCTACTGCATTATTCTGTACTTTGGTGAGACATGCAGCTCTACTGCATTATTCTGTACTCTGGTGAGACATGCAGCTCTACTGCATTATTCTGTACTCTGGCAAGACATGCAGCTCTACTGCATTATTCTGTACTCTGGTGAGACATGCAGCTCTACTGCATTATTCTGTTCTCTGGCGAGACATGCAGCTCTACTGCATTATTCTGTACTCTGGTGAGACATGCAGCTCTACTGCATTATTCTGTACTCTGGTGAGACATGCAGCTCTACTGCATTATTCTGTACTCTGGTGAGACATGCAGCTCTACTGCATTATTCTGTACTCTGGTGAGACATGCAGCTCTACTGCATTATTCTGTACTCTGGTGAGACATGCAGCTCTACTGCATTATTCTGTACTCTGGTGAGACATGCAGCTCTACTGCATTATTCTGTACTCTGGTGAGACATGCAGCTCTACTGCATTATTCTGTACTCTGGTGAGACATGCAGCTCTACTGCATTATTCTGTACTCTGGTGAGACATGCAGCTCTACTGCATTATTCTGTACTCTGGTGAGACATGCAGCTCTACTGCATTATTCTGTACTCTGGTGAGACATGCAGCTCTACTGCATTATTCTGTACTCTGGTGAGACATGCAGCTCTACTGCATTATTCTGTACTCTGGCGAGACATGCAGCTCTACTGCATTATTCTGTACTCTGGTGAGACATGCAGCTCTACTGCATTATTCTGTACTCTGGCGAGACATGCAGCTCTACTGCATTATTCTGTACTCTGGTGAGACATGCAGCTCTACTGCATTATTCTGTACTCTGGTGAGACATGCAGCTCTACTGCATTATTCTGTACTCTGGTGAGACATGCAGCTCTACTGCATTATTCTGTACTCTGGTGAGACATGCAGCTCTACTGCATTATTCTGTACTCTGGTGAGACATGCAGCTCTACTGCTTTATTCTATACTCTGGTGAGACATGCAGCTCTACTGCATTATTCTGTACTCTGGTGAGACATGCAGGGTCCGAATCTCAAACTGATCCACGGACGAGATGTCCTCTTCACTTTTGAGTAGGGGTACATCTCGTCCGAATCTAAAATCTCTTGGTTTTAGATTCGGATCAGTTACCATTACAAAGCACCACCGTTGCGTGAGCTGGGTACCTACCTACATTATTGAAGACATGTCATATTGTAATCATTCCTCGCTAGTCGAAAGAGATCTCTGAGGTCCGTATTGTAAAACAGAGTAGGTACCGCTTTTCTATGGCACATGCGCAGGACTAAGACTCATTTATTTAGTCTTCAAATATGAACGTCAGTTAGGACATATCTTAAGAAGTCTAGAATATTTACAGTTATAATTATATCTCCCTGTTTTTGATCCCCCAGAGGTGCACTCAAATAAATCAAATTTTCCTATGAAAATGCAAATCCATAGGTAGCTACAATACCCGAAACAAAAGGAAGCTATATTATCCCAAAACCAGACAGGTCTTATTAAACTAGCTATGTTCAACGAATTACCTCGAGAAATGACGGAGTTACCTCTGTGCAAGTTCATCAATATTATTATAATTATATTACACTAGCTTCTGCCCGCGGCTTCGCACGCGTTGTTTCTACGGAACCGTTCAAAGGTTATTTCTATCCCACGGGAACTGATTTATGGGATGAAAAGTAGCCTATGTTTGATTCCAGGCTTAGAGCTACATCGATTCAAAATTTCAGCTCAATCTGTTTAGTAGTTTTGGCGTGAAGAGGTAACAAACATCCATCCATCTATAAATCCATCCAAACTTTCGCATTTATAATATTAGTGTTCATATATAATATTAGATAATTTATGGGATAATAGAAGAAGAATTATTGAAAACTAACCCGCAACTTCGTCTACCAAGGTAGGTAGGCGGTACCATTGTAGCTTATGCAGTAGGAGTTGTAATGAAAGGGGGAAAACTGGAACGCGAAAAATCATCGAGGGGGAAAACTGGAATTTGAAAAAAAATATTCCAGTTTTCCCCCTTGAAAAATTTTTCTCAAGGGGGAAAACTCAAAGGGGACTAACCCGATTAAAGAGCCTATTTTTAAACATAAAATAAAAAACAAATCTTTTTTTTTTCAACCATTTTGTTGGTCAGGTTGTCCTTCGACATAGGCCTCCCCTTGTTTCTTCCACTCTCCCTCTCTCTCTCCCGAGCTGATCTCCTCCAACCTTATGGTAGATCATCTTCCCATCTCTTAACTTCACGTCCCTTTCGTCTTTTTCCGTTCTTAGGATACCATTCCATTACATCTGTCGTCCACTTTTCTCTATTCGTTCTCATTATGTGGCCAGTCCAGTTCCATTGGAGTTTTTTTATTTTTAACTTATTAGTACTCCACCTCAACTGACCCGATATAAGTTTTTGATCAGTTTATGAATAAGGATCGATTGGCATCAAAAAAGGTTTGGGTAAAATACCCATATTTTGAGAACCTTCCACTTTTTTAACATCTTAAAGCGAGGATTTCTCAAATAATTATGGCTTCCTGAGACCATTTTCCAGTAGCTACGCTAGTTAAGGTACCTCTCCCTATGCCCAGTACAAAAATTCACCTGTATACCATAAGTACGTAAAATGAAGCGCAAAGGAGTAGGTACTTTATAAACATCCATCCAAACTTTCGTTCATAATGACATAATGAGCATTGCATATCAATCAGTCCATTCCCTAAATCCAAGTAGGTACCTATGTTATAGAATCTACTCGAACTACATTAAGGACGTAATTACAAATTTGACTCGCTCAAATTTAGGAATCTGAGCCTGCACACTAACGCAAAAACTCCACGCACACATTGAAGCCGCTTTACGCTTGTTTTTATACATTAACTAACAAATCTTGATACTTGAAGCTTTTGTAGGATCGATGGCTACAAAAAATTGCAGTAGCATAGCAAGTTATTTATCTTTTATCTATTCTATGCATAATAAAATAAACAAGATCCGTCAAGTGCGAGTGTGAATCGCGCTCCAAACTTTTGTCAATTTACTACTAATATAGGTACCAGGTACTTCGGAGATTAGTGAGTAGGTACTCTAAGGTAAGGTAGGGTGAGTCTCGGCAAGGCGTGATCAAGACGTCGACTTCTCGATTACTATCACGATAGCTACTGGACTACCAACAGTGGAGACTGTTAGTAGTCGTGGACGTGTCGAGTAGCTGTCAAGCAGGGATATAAAAATAAAACGTCAAGTGCGAGTCTGACTCGCGCACTAAGGGTTCCGTTTAATTATAAGACCTTGTTTCTTGCCAAATATTATGATTCTAGGTACACGAGAAGTACCCTATAGGTTTTGGTCCATGGCGACCATCAAAAGTAATTTTAGTGAATAGATTATGAATTTATGATTTTTCCCTTTACTTGTGCTGTAAGACCCTGCTGCTCACCAAATTTCATGATTTTAGGTCTAGGGGAAGTGTCCTATAGGTTTTGGGTGCATGTGATTCCCTTGGAAATTTGAAAACCATTGAAATTTGTAATTACGTCCTTAAAGGTACATTCGTTAGACGTACATATATTTAATCGATCCAGTTCAATTAGAAGTTCAGAAAATAGCAAAACAATTTAAATTAAATTATAAGCAGCAGCAGGCAGCAGCTGAGGCGAGGAGAGGTGTTCCGCACAACTCAAATAGCAACTCGCCGCGCCGCCGCCCGCGCCGCCGTTCGCAAGTTCAGCGACCACGTGCATCCCACGTGGGCAGTACGCTAGGCTGTGCTCGGAGCGCGGCGCGGCGCTCTGCCACGCACTACTTATTACACAATGTATGCCATTACGGAACTGAACGGTAACGAGATACCTCCCTATCTACCCACGCAAGGAGACCTCATTATCTGCTATCAAAAGGATTCAGTTATTCACCACCTACCAGAGCACAATACATAATATTGTGAAGTAAAGTGGCCTCGAGAATGAGAGAGACTCGGTCGGTACTAAAACGCAAGCTATTCAAACAATAATAACTTTTAATAGGAAATGGGAAGCGGATGAAACATAAATGAGTTGTGAACTCCATTCAGCGACATTCCACCGATGATCCGCGGCGGCGGCGGCGGAATTCACATTACGAGTTTGACAAGTTTGACAAACACTTTGGCGGGCAAATATGGCGGGACGCGGGAGCCAGGTGAATGTGTCGGCACGCTAGGATCGACATCGAAACTTAGGCTACCTTTTAGTTTTTACATGTTCGTAATCCAGCTTTTTATGTTCCCAGCTAAACTTTAAACATTTTAAACTTTTATAAACAGCGTAGATGCTGTTTTTGTGTTTGTCTTTATACTAACTGCTGATAGAGAGTGTAGGTACAACAACCAAACAGAACAGTTTCGCAAGTGGTATAGTTTGTGTGCCGTCGTCGGCGTCGCGAAGTGGCTGCCGACCGCGGCGAGCCGAGTGGCCAGTGAACAATGTCAGCCGCACCAACGCTATACACAGACTATGTATATGGAAATCTCTACGCAAATCTTTAAGGATATATAGGTCCTACATAATTATGAAATTGGCGTTCTGTCTTACTGGCCACTTTGATCTCAAATATCTCCTCTTTGGTTAGGAATTCCAATTTCAAATTTATAAAGCTATTAACACAATACATAAATATACAGTAATCCGACTCCATACTAGACGGCCCGAATCGACGCACGCACATATAGGCGTCATTTACACGGCCGCTAAGGTAGTCTCGGCATGCACATCTATCCAGTGTCACGCCGCGCGCCGCGCGCCCGCGCCGCCGAGACTGGTCGCTGCGCTGAACGAGTTTGTTGTGCCGCGACCCCCGCGCTGTCAGCTCCTCAGCTCCCGTTTCGGTACCTCAACGTTGCAAGTGCGCGAAATAATAAATTAAATAATG
The DNA here is from genome assembly GCA_963564075.1 of Eupithecia subfuscata. NCBI lineage: Eukaryota > Metazoa > Arthropoda > Insecta > Lepidoptera > Geometridae > Eupithecia > Eupithecia subfuscata. Next base: position 18,303,045 of record OY751101.1, read on the forward strand.
GCGGCATCACGACCACGAGTATACTGCAGTGTTTACGGGTGCCTTAACTCAACGTTCGTTAAACCAACACTGTCATTTTTTCGACTTCCTGATAATGCTGAAAGGTAAAATAAATATAGTCTTTACCACGTTTTAGGGTTCCGTACCTGAAGTATAAGTAATGCCAATGTTACTAACAAATATTTATGAAGTACCTCCATATTATTTTTTCTGAAATTCACTTATTTTTTCCTACCTACTTATTTTGCGGTCTAAATGTATTCTACATTAAATATAAAAGACCTAATTTTGGTACGGAACCCTAAATGTGCCAAGTCGACACGCAATCGGCCTTCGCTTTCTTGTTTGTCTCTTCGGAGGTGGGTGATGGACAAATGATAGGTAGGCTAATAGGTAGGTATTATCATTAAAAATGTATGGGAAATTCTGCTATGTATTTAATGTAATATGTATGTAATGTAGGTATATATTACATATTAGCTTTTAGGGCGCTTTTCCTGTCATTCGTTTTTGCGCCCGCGTGCGGTTCTCGACCGCGAGTTGTGCCGCGAGCAAAACACGCTCGTCAAAACACGCTCCGGGCCACACGCATCACAGATTTCGTTCTGGAGATGGGAATGGGAGTTATTCTTATTATAGGTATTTTTTCTAACAGTTATTAGCTGGTTATTTTGTTCTAATAACGTTAGAACCAACTGGTACCCAATAACGTTACGATATTTAATAAGTACTTGATAATCATTATCATCATCATCACCCACAGATTTTACCCGGATTTTACCCACTGCTGGGTATAGGCCTCCCGAAGTTTGTGCCATCCACTTGATAATACCTAAACATAACCATAAAATAAATAGATTAGGTAGTTACTTATCTACTAATTATAATCCATAGATAGGGGCCAATCATTTATTACGTAAGACGATTTTCGCTAGTTTTGACCCACTTCCCCCCTATTATAAGAAAAAATAAAAATAGGCCGACCTCCTTCCCCTGTTTAATATTTATTACGTTTGAATCTAAAGTAAAAAATGAATACACGTTTGGTTTGTTTTAATGTTTATTTTTCAAAGTAACAATTTTAGAAATGTTTATTTGTACCTACTTACAAAGGTAGGTTAGGTACTAATTAGTCCACAAGCGGGGAGTTCCCGGGATGCGCAGTGCGAGTGGCGCGGGTCCGTTGCCATGGAAATCGTTTACCTACTCGTATAGGTACGCATCCGATCGAACCTCGGCACTCGCGCGGTTGCCCGCGCTTTTTCAAAGTATAATTTTTAACTTTGCGCGTTTTTGTGATCGTACGTAAGAACTGTCGAGACTCCCTCCCACTCCCTTGTAAGAAAATTAAAAATAACACAATGGTCGCCCCATAAATCGTCTTACGTAATAAATGAATGGCCCCATATCAAATCAACGACTGAGAAAAGCACAGAAAAATTAGATTTCTTGTTTGTACCAACCCTAGCGCTCCGCTCAACTGTAGGTATAAAGTTCAAAGAGACGGCTGAGTCATTCTACTGTATACATTTATCTACTGTGCTATTAACTCATGCTTTCGTGTGCTTTTGTGTTTTGATCGCCGTAATTTAGTTGTTTTTTCCTCTTTTGTTTTTTCTTTTGTCACTCAGTTTACAAAATGAAAAACTTGAATTATCGCGTTATTTACGAGTACATACGAGTTCCATGGTGGCCAGTGCTGCGGAAACGGCTCGAAGGATTAATGATGTGTATGTTCGATTGCTAGATTTATGAAATGGTGGATAAATGGACTGTAGAAAATTAGGTAGGCAGTGAATGTTTGTGTGACTCCGAAATTGTGTCGACACGATTGCAACGAAAGTAATTATAATCTTGGAGCGAGAATATGAGAGTAGGCGTGAATTGTGTGAAACGTTTTTGTTCTGGTAATTTCGACCTGCAGAACAAGCCCCCCATGAGATAAATTACCCCCCATGAGATAAAAGCCAATAAGGCGCTCATCAGGGGGAAGCTTGCGTCGTGCGTCGGACGCACTGAGTCCAGCAGTGGACCACTGCAGGCTAATGAGGTTGAGGTGAGGAGTAGTACAAAACAAAATTTACAATATTTCTAACATACATTAAAGAATAATAAGTTTTATTATACCTTTATTACATTGAACCACAACAAAGCAAGTATAATAATAGTGACCTACCTAATGAACGAAGTAACGTAGCCGTCTTGTCGGGTGTCGGCAGGCAACATACAGATCGTGGCAATCGAGAACCAAATCCAAAAAGTTTCGTCACCTTTCCACGAGACTTTTTGAAATTGATCGCAGCTGTCGTATATTTGAATGTAATTCATGCACATTTCGCGTCCAAATCCCGTCTCCGAATGTGTCACCAGCCCATTCATAACGCGAATGGATTCCGCGTTATTATGTAAATTTGTTGGCAGTAAAAAATACATAACACGGAGCCTTGAGTGGGGCCCAAATTGATGACTCGCGCCGAAATGCTTTTATTAACGGGGTTGCGTAGACACGTGCCGGAGAGTATTAGAAGAGGAGTTTTCCTTGGTTTGAGCTGGGTCTTACCAGCATAAATGTCGCTTAGCGTAAGGAATCGCGCAATGCGAAATTTATGCAGGCCAACGCAGTTAGATGCCGCCACCTGTAGAAGCATTCGAGGTGAGGTCAGTAACACTGGCAGCGACGGCGAGAGCGGGAGAGCCTCGACCGGAACCAGCCACGTCGACACGAGGCCGCTTGTGCGAGGTACGGGGAGATGCTGCTTGCCCTGGGCGATTGTAACACTGGCAGCGACGGCGAGAGCGGGGGAGCCTCGACCGGAACCAGCCACGTCGACATGAGGCCGCTTGTGCGAGTTACGGGGAGATGCTGCTTGCCCTGGGCGATTGTAACACTGGCAGCGACGGCGAGAGCGGGGGAGCCTCGACCGGAACCAGCCACGTCGACACGAGGCCGCTTGTGCGAGGTACGGGGAGATGCTGCTTGCCCTGGGCGATTGTAACACTGGCAGCGACGGCGAGAGCGGGGGAGCCTCGACTGGAACCAGCCACGTCGACATGAGGCCGCTTGTGCGAGGTACGGGGAGATGCTGCTTGCCCTGGGCGATTGTAACACTGGCAGCGACGGCGAGAGCGGGGGAGCCTCGACCGGAACCAGCCACGTCGACATGAGGCCGCTTGTGCGAGGTACGGGGAGATGCTGCTTGCCCTGGGCGATTGTAACACTGGCAGCGACGGCGAGAGCGGGGGAGCCTCGACCGGAACCAGCCACGTCGACACGAGGCCGCTTGTGCGAGGTACGGGGAGATGCTGCTTGCCCTGGGCGATTGTAACACTGGCAGCGACGGCGAGAGCGGGGGAGCCTCGACCGGAACCAGCCACGTCGACATGAGGCCGCTTGTGCGAGTTACGGGGAGATGCTGCTTGCCCTGGGCGATTGTAACACTGGCAGCGACGGCGAGAGCGGGGGAGCCTCGACCGGAACCAGCCACGTCGACACGAGGCCGCTTGTGCGAGGTACGGGGAGATGCTGCTTGCCCTGGGCGATTGTAACACTGGCAGCGACGGCGAGAGCGGGGGAGCCTCGACTGGAACCAGCCACGTCGACATGAGGCCGCTTGTGCGAGGTACGGGGAGATGCTGCTTGCCCTGGGCGATTGTAACACTGGCAGCGACGGCGAGAGCGGGGGAGCCTCGACCGGAACCAGCCACGTCGACACGAGGCCGCTTGTGCGAGGTACGGGGAGATGATGAGAGAAAACTTTTTTACTGAAATTCCAATCTCAACTACAAGGTGTTTAAACTCTTCTCAGGTAATTGCTGAGTCATTGCTTATAGAAAATGTATCTAAATGCAAAAATAAATTTAATTTCACCCATGTTGATGAAAAAGATATTAAAAAGCCTTTAAACTTTTAAATATAAAGAAAACTTCAGATCTCTGGGGCATTTCCGTTAAAATTATTAAACCATTGATTGATACCATTGCAACAGATCTAGCTTTTATATTTAATGAATCTATTGATTGTGGCGTATTTCCTGATCTAATGAAATGTAGTAAAATAATCCCACTGTTTAAATCGGGTAGTAGGTCTGACCCCACTAATTTTAGAACAATATCAGTACTGCCAACATTCAGCAAAGTTTTTGAAAAACTTATTCTACATCAATTGCTTAGGCATTTCAATGGCAATGACCTGCTGCATTGTAAGCAATTTGGGTTTACTCGCGGCAGGTCAACTACTGATGCTGGTGTAGAGTTAGTATCGCATATTTTTGATGCTTGGGAGAAGTCACAAGACGCTTTAGGCGTTTTTTGCGACTTGTCAAAAGCGTTCGATTGCGTACACCATGAAACATTAATCAGGAAACTACATCACTATGGAATAAGAAACACCTCTTTGGATGAGATTGAGTGATAGGATACAAAGAGTTGACATTAATGGGAAACGGTCTTCGGGGTCTGTAGTTACAATGGGTGTACCACAGGGTTCTATCCTCGGTCCTTTCCTATTCTTAGTTTATATTAACGACCTGCCTCATCTTGTTAAGAATAATCACGAGATTGTATTGTTTGCTGATGATACTTAATTAATTTTTAAAATGAAACGACAAAACACAAATTTCGACGATGTGAATAGTGCAATCTCAAAAGTAGTTCATTGGTTTAGTGTCAATAATCTTTTGTTAAATGAAACCAAAACAAAATGTATTAGATTTATTCTACCTAATGTTAAACAAGTGAAGGCTGATGTAAACGTTAAAGGAGAAACTTTAGAAATAGTAGAAAGTACCGTATTCTTAGGAATCACCTTAGATAATAAACTTCAATGGGGCCCACACATAGATAAGCTATCGAAGAGACTTAGTTCTGCAGCATATGCAGTCAAAAAAATCCGTCATCTTACAGACGTGGACACATCTAGACTTGTTTATTTCAGCTACTTCCATAGTATTATGTCTTATGGTATACTGCTGTGGGGGAACGCTGCAGATATTAACACCGTATTTGTGCTGCAGAAGAGGGCTGTTCGTGCAATCTATAATATGGGTCTCAGAGAATCCCTGCGTGATAAATTCAAAGAAATAAACATAATGACAGTACCATGTCAATATATTTATGAAAACTTATTGTACACTCATAAAAATATAAATCGGTTCCCTAAAAATAGCGATAAACATAATTTGAATACCAGAAACAAACATAAGATCGCTGTGCCCACAACTAGGCCACACAAAATTAATGTATCTTTTAAAGGGCAATGTATACGCTTCTACAACAAAACTCCTAGTGAGTTGCAAAAATTATCAGTAAATAAATTCAAACAAATTGTCAAAACCTTGCTGTGCAAAAAGGCTTACTATAAAATATCAGATTATCTAGAGGATAAAAAAGCTTGGGACTGGTTTTGCTCCAACTCGAAAAATAACAACTAACAGGCTAAAGGTTTCTTCGTCGCTTCTTTACTTTAGTCTACATACCGAAGCGACAGAAATAAAAAAATATCACTTTATTTCCGTGTCAGTGCTTAGTTTTATAATTTGACCTTTTGTAGTGTACATTTATTGTATTTATGGAAATAAAGAGTTTTTGATTTTGATTTTGATGCTGCTTGCCCCGGGCGATTGTGACACTGGCAGCGACGGCGAGAGCGGGAGAGCCTCGACCGGAACCAGCCACGTCGACACGAGGCCGCTTGTGCGAGGTACGGGGAGATGCTGCTTGTCCTGGGCGATTGTAACACTGGCAGCGACAGCGAGAGCGGGAGAGCCTCGACCGGAACCAGCCACGTCGACATGAGGCCGCTTGTGCGAGGTACGGGGAGATGCTGCTTGTCCTGGGCGATTGTAACACTGGCAGCGACAGCGAGAGCGGGAGAGCCTCGACCGGAACCAGCCACGTCGACATGAGGCCGCTTGTGCGAGGTACGGGGAGATGCTGCTTGTCCTGGGCGATTGTAACACTGGCAGCGACAGCGAGAGCGGGAGAGCCTCGACCGGAACCAGCCACGTCGACATGAGGCCGCTTGTGCGAGGTACGGGGAGATGCTGCTTGTCCTGGGCGATTGTAACACTGGCAGCGACAGCGAGAGCGGGAGAGCCTCGACCGGAACCAGCCACGTCGACACGAGGCCGCTTGTGCGAGGTACGGGGAGATGCTGCTTGCCCCGGGCGATTGTAACACTATCAAATAAATAGTCAAAATAGTCAGACAATTTCCCGATTAAAATAAGGGGTTCGAAACTTTCAAACCTCTTATTTTACTCGGGAAGATGAACTCAACGCTTAATTACTAAAACAACAGCAAAAATAACGTATTTTTGATTACTCAGTATTTGTCCTTTCTGCTTCTGTAGGTCAAATCGCTTCTCATTTTTGTTCGTTCCCTTGTTGTTTGATCCGATAAGGACTTCTAATCTTTATTGTATAGGCATAAAATATTAAATTCCTGTCGTGGCCAGCTGAGTAGCCGTAGGTAGCTTCTCTCGAGCTTCGACTCTGAATCGGTCCAATTAAAAATTTATCTATAGAAAGTTGAAACTTCTAAACTGTCCGTCAATCTCACAAACTTCCCCAAAATTGACTTCGAAGCCTTTACCGAGTTCAAGGAGGAGCTGCCACGTGCTGCCACTCTCAAACTACAAGAATTAATTAAGATTTATCTCTAGGTTTTGTGGAAGATCATTTTATGAGTAACAATGCCATTCTGATCTGGACGGGTTGGGTGAAATGTTTGAGCGATGTTCGTGATAAGACTGGCTCTATACATATCACTACATAGTCTAAAACAAAGTCGCTTTCTCTGTCCATAATGTATGCTTAAATCTTTAAAACTACGCAACGGATTTTGATGCGGTTTTTTTTTAATAGATAGAGTGATTGATCAGGAAGGTTTATATGTATAATAATAGTAATAGTAGTATTTCATTGCACCCGTGCGAAGCCGGGGCGGGTCGCTAGTATATTATATAATACAGCTTACTATATGTTTATAGCAAACCACTTGGACCTGGTCAATGTCATCGCAAGTTCGCACACGTTGTATTATTAGTACTTACCTCTGTAGTTGATAATTGTGTAATACAAGTTAATTTCGTGTGGTTCGATCGCCCGCGCCGTCGCGTCGTCGGTCGATGGCCGCTAATCTCCGCGGAGCAGCCGCAGATACGTCGGTCCGCACCTACTCGCAATGTCCGCCTGCAGCATTACTGCTGGTCCGGCTCCAGCCCCGATGACACATGTCGATACCCCCCCTCCCTACTGAACCCAGCCCAGACCAGCCCAGACCAGCCCTCGTGCTGCGCTACACTACACGGTAATTGGAAAAAGTCATGTCTTCGGAAAACATGCGGCTAATTATTTTGAGACAAGTCCCTTGAAGACAACTTTTTGAACAGAATTTATGGCAAATTATGAAAGGTTAGTTTCTCACGTAAAAGAATACGAACATAAAGCAAAAATCTCTTTTTTTTTTCAAATATATTAAATCTTTAACATTGAAGAAATCGTAGAACAAACGTTGACCCCCTCGATGTCCATAATCAGTCCCCTGTATGTCATTCGACTTCGTACACGCTTTCCGTGGCACCCTAATAAAATAATATAATAGATAGGTACGTTACCTGTTCAAGTCAAGTCAACAAACATCTAAATATTGTTTTATGAAGGCTTTCCATGGTATTTTCTATCAGAGAACCAAAGTAACTTCATTAGTACCTATTTATGGGATAGAATTTAAAAATCTAGCCTGGTCTGTTCAGTAGCTTTGGCAGGAAGAAGTTACAATAAAACATCCATACCTACATCCCAATTTTTCTATTTATTAAATTAATACTAAGATACCTAGTTCCTATGTATACTTTAGAAATAAGCACTTCGCCAACATCTAAGATTTGCAGAGCTTTTCTTTGAAATCGTTACTTACCTCGTTCGTTATCTTGCTACCTACGTAACATTGTCCCCAGTCGGGGCCGGGTACCAAAGTATCATACAAGTTGCAGCGTGGCGCGGCGGGACGTGGCGCGGCGTGGCGTGGCGCGGCGCGGGGCGGGTCGCAGGCTCCATTCCTCATTTCCGCGCGAGGGGTTGCCCCGTGGCCTCAGCATGTATGATTGATGGCCGTGTCGCCCGCCCCCGCACTCCTCCGGGCCCTTCGCTCCGAGTCCGCACGCGCTGCTCGGGCGGGACCTAACGAGTATCTAGCACGTCGTCTTCTCTTTGCTTATTTCTTAAAATTCAATTGGAAAAGCTCTTTTCTTTATCAGCCTTTTGTAAATAGAACTTTGTTTTAGGACGCAGATTCTCGTTATTTTCATAATGTTCTTAGCACCTCGAGCCGGGACTCATTGAACATTTCATGAAGTCCTCGCAAACTTCTCGACTTCGCCACTTGTTCACACACACCTTCTGATAAAGGTTGTCAAAGTGATTATGGTAAGTTTATGGTGTGAAATTAGGTAAAAATTAGAACCAATAAGTATTGATTTAAGATTTAAATTATCGCTTGAGTGAAGGAGAACCGATGTAAATTTAATAAACGGGGCGGCCAAAGCTCAGTGTGAATAATTAAGTTATTATGAGTCAATACTTACCCAAGTAACAATAGGAAGTACCTACTCAGCATATTGTGAAAAACGTTTCTTGTAAGTAGGCAAGTACCTACTAGTTATTTATTTGTATTATTTGTCCTACACATTTGCTCCCCTTGGAGTCGAGACCCTAGGTCCGTGGGATACCGAGGATCTTCGGGATTTAAAAAATTATCTGAGTGTATGGTCGAAGCGACGCGTGACCCGAGAGCTGGTGAGTATCTGGCACAGCGCATCAGCATTGCCATACAGCGTGGCAATGCAGCCAGCGTAGCGGGGACGCGACGACTGGTATTGATATGGACCAGTTGAGCTACCTGTAGATTGTTTGCAACAGTCTGCAGTTAGCTCAATTGTTTAAATTGTAAATACTAGTGTAATTTTCTTTCTGAATAAAGGCACCTACTTTATTCGCAATCTAATATTGATTTCATAGGTACCTGTAAATACTAGTTGTAATGTATGTCAATTAGTTGATTGTAATTTTCTTTTTGAATAAAGATTATTTTTTTGTCTTCTCATCATCCGGAATTTTAAATAAAACAAGAAATTTACAGGAAAAAGTGGTCTTTTATTAAAACCTTTCAGAGGATGACGAGTCATCAAAGTTCACAGATAATATAATATTCACGACAATTTCTAATATTTACAACTTCAGGAAACTATTCGTAGTTCGTTTTATGTACAGAAGTGAATGGCGACACTCACAGATCTTACTCTAAGTGAATGGCGACACTCACAGATCTTACTCTAAGTGAATGGCGACACTCACAGATCTTACTCTAAGTGAATGGCGACACTCACAGATCTTACTCTAAGTGAATGGCGACACTCACAGATCTTACTCTAAGTGAATGGCGACACTCACAGATCTTACTCTAAGTGAATGGCGACACTCACAGATCTTACTCTAAGTGAATGGCGACACTCACAGATCTTACTCTAAGTGAATGGCGACACTCACAGATCTTACTCTAAGTGAATGGCGACACTCACATATCTTACTCTAAGTGAATGGCGACACTCACAGATCTTACTCTAAGTGAATGGCGACACTCACAGATCTTACTTTAAGATATAAATTACTGAAACGGATATACTGTTTCATTGTACTGAGTAAAGATAGTTTCTATAGAGGTTTATTATTATACAATGAAGATAGTTTATTTCTCTTAAACTTTTGATTTTATACAATTTGATTTAAATCTTTACGTGATTCCTACGCACCCCGCACCCCGCACCCCGCACCCCGCACCCCGCACCCCGCGGTAGGTAGGTACATAGGTACGCCTTATTGTTATTAGATACACAACTTGTAAAACTGTAGGTTATTATTAAATCTTCTAAATGAAATCAAATAACCATGAAGACTTCAGGGTTCATTAAACATTTGAGAACTTTACACTCCGGCCAAACTTAAGCCCAATAACAATTTTATAGAAACTCCAACAAAATTTAAGAAAGCGATTACAACAGCTGACTCTAAGTGAGCGCAAACAAACGCAACCACCATACTGTGCATTAACTAGGGACCCGTGCGGTCACACGAGCCGCAGATATAAACGAACAGAACAACGTCGATCCCGGGTTCCGGAGTAACGTGCTGATGAAGTGAGGGACTTGAGTTGTTGCAGAAGAAACAATATCTGGACTGGACTAATAAAAACAATGAACAAACTATCATTAATCAAGCTGCTCAATATCCGCCGCCTTGATCTATGTCTGCAGCGATAACAAGACCAGGAGTCGGTACAATTGGTCGAAGCTAGGAACGCGGAGGAAACTAATCACTCAGTACTTCAGATGTTTACAGCGCAGTTATAGTGAACGTAGTGGACCACCACCGCCGCTGCCGCGCCGCCGCCGCGCGGGAGCGCTCCGGCACAGTGACGGAGACACGCGACTTTAAAATTGATGAAGTATTAAACTTCAAAGCTAACTGAGATAAACTTCCAAGGCTACAACAATATAGCACGCGTCTAAAGTGAAACGTATAAAATTCCTTGATGCAAATATTCCTCGCAAACAAATGGTTGAAACAATAGCCGTGAATTTGGCTTTGAATATTATCGTTTGTAAGCGACCAAGTGACAGCTCAACGAACAATGTCGAAATTCTCAAATGATGGCGTGTTCCCGGTCAGTGCACTCCACATCACCGGCGCGGCGGGGTGCGGCGGGGCGCGACCGGGCGTGGCGGGGCGCGGCGTGGCGCGGTGCGGCGCTCTAATCACATCTCTCACTTGCTGCATATGCGCCATCTTGGACGCCTCACCAAGCTCCTGAGCTTCAATGAACTGCGCACTGCGCTGCTGCTGTGAAATATTCTAGGACATTTTCTCGAAATAACTTTAGAGTTTCGTAAATTGAGACGGCGGCGCTCTTTTCTACATTGAAACAAAGGAAAACTTTCCTCGCACGTTAAACAGATTTACGAAATACACTTTGTTTCATAAGGAAAGATTTGGACATGACCGTTTCAGAAAAGTTGCCTTAAAATAGAAGATAGGTACTACTTTCACGTCACTAGTACAGTGTAAAGGTCACAAGGAGCGCGGTCGCTCGCCGCGGCTCCTCCTCTTGCACAGGTAATGGTCACAAGGAGCGCGGTCGCTCGCCGCGGCTCCTCCTCTTGCACAGGTAATGGTCACAAGGAGCGCGGTCGCTCGCCGCGGCTCCTCCTCTTAGCGCAATAAAATTCACTTGAGTTCGCGGCACTTTGTTCCCGCTCATTCGTTACGTGCTGATCGAGGGCTTGTGATAATTGTCTTACACTTTAACTAGATAGACTGAGAAGATCCCGCTTGAAGAAGTGAAGATCCTGGGGAGATGCGGGAGAGCCTGCGGAGAGCAGGTTCAAGCGTGGATGTAGAAGTGCTCCTCTACACCGAGATCTCCTGGATCTGCACGCGCTTCTTGGGCGCCCCGCCGCCCGCCCCGCTGCCCGCCCCGCTGCCCGCCCTCTCTTTTAGCTCTGATTCGCAACTGCGCTGTGAAAATCCAAAGATATATTAATTTGTGCAAGTGTACACCGCTACAGGACACAGAATGGAATGAAAAAACATGCCCATTTCAGGATGAACCCTACGTTTATTTAGGATTTCACACACAATACAGTGGTATCTTTTGTGTGCCGGTAGAAGCATATTAATGAATATGAACATTTTCAATGAATAATTAGTAAACGCCCGCGGCTCGCGCCGGGCCCCGCCGCGCGCCGCGCCGGGCCGCACAAACACGCACGAGCCCTAATGGCCGAGCTTGTTCACTCACCGATTACTAATATTATTTCAGTAGTAGACATTGATTCGAACGGTTAGATATATGCATGCATTGTTATAGCGGCGCCGCCGGCCTCGTTATAAGCTCCCGTTCGCACGACCGCTAACGGCAGCTAACGGCAGCTAACGGCAGCTAACGGCAGCTCGTGTCAACGGCGATGCAAGCCTTACAAACTTATAACTACCGCGCTCCAACAGTTTGTTGTGTTTGATATTATGAAGTTTAGTTCGCTTTATCGGCGTTTATTTAGTCTTATTTTGTATGGGTTAAAAATGAACTAGAAAACATTCCGGAGTTTGCATTGCCCAATCGGGAAGCTTCGGCTTTCATACAGGAACTAAAGATTACTCAATAATGTTCTAGAACTGCCTAGCTAGGTTTCCATCGAAATTGAAGTCCAGTGAAAATCAAGTAACACTTCTCGTATAATTTGACCAATTTATAGTTTAAAATGTTGCTTGATTCAGTTTTAATTCTTCAGCCTAAAGAAATAAAAGTTTTGATTTCTGAATTCTGATCATAATCGAGATGAATAATGTTGTGTCTGCAGAGAGCGATAGTGTTACCTTCAGGGTGCTCTTCCTGGGCGAGGGCGCAGCGCCCGCGGGCTCCACCAGCTCAGCCGGGGCGCCGCCCCCGCCACCCCCGCCCCTACCCCCACCCCCGCCCCGGCTCAAGCTGCCTGCAACAACAACTGTACTTACAAAACTATCATGTAGGTACTTAAGAGAAAAACACAAAAAGTTAGTAGTAGGTACATGGAATAAATAGTTTGTATTGGAAGTGTTTCTTACGCCAGAAACTATCACAAACAGCTAGTTTAGTACAGCAGTAACAACACCACAATTTCTAACAAAGCAGTAATGTCTAATGTTCCTTTTCTGACTTGTTAGAAGCCAACATTCCCAAGCACGTTGTCAAAGAGAAAAGAAAATCAAGTGAACTGCAATGTTCCACCACACCGCGGCGCGGGCGCCTCAAGTGAACTGCAATGTTCCACCACACCACGGCGCGGCGCGGGCGCCCTTCCAACCCCTCCATGTAACTGCAATGTTCCACCACACCACGCTTCATAGTGCTGTGTGATCACTCGTTCCGCTTACGCGTCCAACCGCAACATCTTTGGTAAAATATATCGTCAACCTTTGGCTCAAAACCTGCGTACTTTTTTCGTTAGTAATTTTAAATAAACCACACCACAACTTCCAATTCAACAATGAAGTGTCCAGTCTGCTTCGTTGAATTCACTGATGGGGTTCAGTGCTCTATTTCGGGATGAAGTCTCCTAGGTCACGTTCTCGTATCTTCTCAAACCTTTCATTTATTTTTTCAGGCTCACTGCGTAGTGCTTGCAAAACATTTTCTCTTCGTACCTTCATAGTTTGGGCGGCTCTTTGCATTAGAAGCCGCTTTTCAGAAACTAATTTTATTTTATTTATTTGGGAAACATAAAGCTTATGTTTAGGTGACAATAAATTCTTAAACTAGAACAAATGAAGCTAATGACAGTTTCCACTCGTAGTCTGTAAGAATAATCAGAACGAATTTCCATTTTATAATAAAAATTTATATATTATAAAAATGAAAAATACAATACTTTCCTGAAATTATAAATTAAGTACTGTGGGCCGAAATAGATATAAAAAAACGAATTTAAATTCCAATCAAAAATTTTAAATAGGAGTTCCAAACTACGAATAAGTAATAAGTCGTTCCAAAGCAGTTTATATTTAGCTGGTGTCAATACCAAATCAAGCGGACTGGCAACTACAACTGGTGAGGAACTAGGATGGATATTTATATACCGATCATAAATAGGTACTGATACCAAAACTAAAAACAGCAAAGGGTTTGATCACCGACGACGGTCACGAGATTTGCCACCAATTTAATATCTTTTTTACGTCAATTGGCGCCGATCTTGCGAATGATATCCCTGGTGAGTACCATACAGAACATGGAAACATCCTTATGTACGAACAGGCTCGTATTACACACTAAATTACTTTAACAGAATTTGCTCCCTGTAGTGTTAATGAAGTAAGTATCTAAAATAATCGACAACAGCTAGACAGCAACACCAGTACTGGTTGGGATGGAATGAGTACTAAAGCGATAAAATGTCATAAGGATTTAATAGTTGACAAATTTACCGATTGCATCAATCTATGTTTAACAAACGGGGTCTTTCCTGACTCGCTCAAAATTGCCAAAGTTAATCCCATATATAAATCAGGAAGCAGATCCGACCCAAGCAACTATATGCCGGTGTCAGTTTTACCTGTTATCTCGAAGATTTTCGAAAGAATCCTGTATAACAGATTAAACACCTATCTAACACAGAAAAACTTTCTTATAGATCAACAATACGGTTTCCGTACGGTTCTAAGTCGAGCACGCGGACAGCAGCAATGGACCTAATCACAAAAATCTAAACCAATATGGACCAGAAAAATATAGCTCAATGCATATTCTAAAATTAGAAGAAAGCTTTTGATACTGTTTGTCATAAAAAGCTTCTTCAAAAGCTTCAAAATATAGATATCCAAGACACAGCTCTGAAAATGTTTACATCTTACTTGGCCAACAGACGACAAGTCGTCAAAATTGATACTTTCTCCAGCTCAGTTGAAAATGTGACTTATGGCATTCCTCAGGGATCCATTATTGGAACTTTGATGTTTTTGATCTACATTAACAACATAAAAAAGATAGGACTTACCGGCCATCTTACACTATATGCCGATGATACCTGCCTCTTTTACTTTGACAAAGATATACATGAGCTCATTACTGACGCTCAAAGGGACCTAAATGTGCTTAATGAATGGTTCAAATATAATTGGCTAACAGTAAATACATCTAAGACTTATTTAATGCTATTCTGTGCGAAAAATAAACATTATACCGAACTTTCCGGCTCTGACTATAAATAACGATCGAATTATACAGTCTCACCTAGAAAAGTATCTCGAATTATGGATTGACGACAAATTGTCTTGGACACCTCTTAATGAACACGTTAAAAACAAATTAACATCTTTACTAGGGGCATTGCGAGGTTGCCAACTGTATCGCAAATAAGGCACGTAATATTTTATATAATTCATTAGTTAAACCACATCTTGAATTTATACTTATAAATAGAACATGAATTTTGTGAAGACAAATTAGAAAACCTGTACAAGTTAAAGCGAGAAAGTATCGCCGTAGCTCGGCCGGGTGCCAGATGTAACCGGAACGGAACGACTGTGTCCTTAACGCCGGAGCATGGGCAGCAAGTAGAAGCAGTATGTACCGTCTCTGGGCGGGCGGCGGCCCGCGCGGGCGCTGCGCGGCGGGCGGCGGCGCGCGCGCTGCAGGTAGATGCCGGCGAACACCAGGATGTTGAGCGCCAGCAGGAAGCAGCCCGCGCCCACCGTCACGCCCAGCGCCACCGTGTAGCTGCACACACACACACACAAACAATTATACTATATGAGCATAAACATACGCAGATACATAAGATAAGATAATTTTTATTAGTTCACAATACAAAAGAAAATACAATGATAAAAAGAATTAGAGATAAATTAGTTCTATCGTGAATACTTTCAAACTTTCATCTGTAGGGTAGTTGTCGTGTTTTATTATGTAGGCTCAAGATCGCAGCAAACTTTTAAATAGTTTTGAGTTTGTAGTTCCACGGCACGTGGAGGCACGCGGGCGCGGGGGCCCACTGTGAGATGAGCTTATCAAAGTAATGCAGGCGAGTGAACCAGGGGCGCGGCCGAGCGGGCGAGCGGTCGCGCCGCCGCCGCGCCCGCCGCCGCCGCCGCCGCGGGGCAAACAAGCCCATGCGGTCCGGGCACCGCAACCGTTCTCCTGAAATATGGCCTTCATTAGCTGTGGCCCGAAAGTTTTTTTTTTTTTGCAACTTTGCCGCCATCTATTATGATTACGGTAATCAGAAAAAAAGTGTTCATGGGGCCCCCGCGAAGGTGATTACGAAAGAAACACTCCAACAAAAAGCGATAGGTATTCTGTTACAATGATATTATAGCGGCCGGTGTTCGAGATATGTGGAGTTGCGCGCGTGCCGGCGCCGGCCGCGGTGGAGGCATTAAGAGGAACAAAAAGCCCCGCGAGTAATGGACGCACATTAAGGCATTATTCGGAGACAAAGGCGGTATCGGAGGCGAGCAGGTAAACACATTAGTGAGATTATTCTACTCGGGGCGATCTGTCTTGCGAGCGCCGCCGCCGCCGCCGCCGCCGCCGCCGCCGCCGCCGCCGCCGCCGCCGCCGCCGCCGCCGCCGCCGCCGCCGCCGGCACCTGCGCCGAGATTGCTCTTATTTATGAGCTCCCGTGAAAAAATACCCCAGCTTTTGTTGCCGACACAACTATAACAACTTTTTATAACAAAATGAAACATCGAATTTGTTTCATTCATGATTCAGTAGGACAGAGGCGCCGAAAGAGGAAGCGTGAAGTATTCAAAGAATAAAGAGAACTAAAATAAGTGGAACAGCGCTCAGAGTTCAATGACAAGGCACCTGAAGGCACGCCTGCGATAATAAGAACTGGATTTATGAAGTGCTCGATGTGAGTTACAGAACAAGAGCGAGCGTAACGGCAGTCGGCAGTGCGGGCTCACAGCCCGGGGCGGCGATAGGAGCTTATTGGGAAATGAACTCCGTCTAATGCACGAAACGTGAACTACAAGTCTACAAGCGAAACACGTCCCGATAATATTCAATGAAAACGCCAATTGTTTGTTCAGTTCGTTCTCTATTTTGGAAAACCATCGGAGTTAGGGCTAAATTCTATGCGAGTGATTTTTGAGCGTGTTTCAACGTGCGCTCACTTTTACAAGCAGCTCTAACATGTGAGTTACGGTTTGGGATAGTTGGAGAGATGCGCGAGTTCAAGTCCTTCAAGTTTCATTTACAAGTGCAGATGGCTGAATAGCAATGTTACTTTATGAAGCCAAAGTCGAGGTGACGTCCAAACAATGAGACGAGAAGCGGAGCCGCGGCGGCGGGGAATGTAGTAGCGGAGCCGCGGCGGTGGGGAATGGAGTTGAATTAGCAAGTTTAATGCATCTCCGACAAAATGCATTCACTAATACGAACAAAATAATTGGAATGAACATTTGCTCAACAACGTTAACTCAACTAATTCGAAAGAAGTTAAAACTGACCGGAAGTTTAACCAGTTGCGCACCGCGCGAGCGTTCCGGCTGGACCGGTCCGCTTGCGGAGGCCGGACCGGTGCGGTCGGGCCGCGGACGGTGCGGAGGCGTCGCGAGCGCGGCGGCGACGCGGCGGCGACGCGGCGACGGGGAGAGGATGCCTTTCATTGTATTACGACGACGCCGAAAGCCCTTTATTCCATTCAACATCAAACGTTTTATGGAAATCCAGTTTGAATAAAACGATTATTACATACTCTAAGCCGGGAGAAGTAGGTACTTTTGTGAAATTTTGTTTCGTTATAAAATATATCCAGAATAAAAATTTCTTTAAAAAAATCTCAATTATTAACGGCCAGTAGGTTACCAAATCAATATCGTTTGTTCATATTAAGAAAAAACCGTAGGCGTTTACGAGCAATGTCTTGGTGTTAATGAGTGCCATGTCTCCGTTATAATTAGAGCATGTCCCTTGGGGGCCTCCTCTCGCCGCTCATTAGGGGAACAGGGGCCGCCGGCCGTGTCCGGTGAGGGCCGGCCGCGACCACGTACACGGACGAGATTGTCCCACGAGCAGGTACTATTTGTTTCCAGCGAGACTTATCTCGGCGGCCCGATGTTTTCCTTCTTCCTTTCGTGCTCTAGATTCATTAATTAGGGCATTGTGTAAATCACAGAAGAGGAAAAGAATTTATTTTCTTGGAAAGCTGAGCAAGTTTACGAAAACCGATTATTAGCGACAAATAAAACAGGACGGATACTGGAAATAGCAGCAGAGTTAATCTTTTGTCCTTTTATGATTCAGATAAAGAATTCGCAGAAGCGTGTGTGTGAAAGCGCATAGATGTGCTACGGCGTAGGCGCGTAGCACGTGTGTCGTAGCAGCTCGTAGCTGGTGCTACGAGCTGCTACGACGTGCTACACATGCCACATGCATACTTTAGTAGTAGAAGTAACCAATGGCACGGATATCTTTCGGCGTGTGCGGGGGCCCGTCCATGACGTCACATCGAGTTCGGTAACAGAACACACATTCTTTTTTCCCGTACATTTTATCGCGGAAAGTGTATTTCTTTCGGTCTCGAATTCCGCCCGTTTTTTACTTTTCCCCCGGGGCCCGCGGGCCGGGCCGGGAATTGATGCCAAATTATTTATAACATTTTCTCCGCTGGACGTTTTATTTTCGGCGTAAAATGTAATACTAAGATCATGTTGTATCCATCAATCTTTTTTATTCAGCCTGTTCTGTTCATCTAAACGTCAAATAGAATTCATGAATAGAGGTGAATGTTTATATCCTGTTTTAGACTGTATTTAATTCTGAGCGAGGCGGACACGGGGAATGCGATCAGGAGGCCGCCTGCTGAGGCTACGACACAAACAAACTCGCGAGAACTTCTGAAGTGCGGTGGACAAGTGACGTGGATCGAACACCTCGGAAGTGGCAAGTTTCATTTCGTTTGTTAAACTTATAAAGTTAAAAGGGATTTGCTATTTTTTAAAAGGCAGTGGCTGAATGAATTTATCGGCGAGCATCATTCACTACGTACTATCGAACCAGTTGATTCCTCGCTTATTTTCTTAAAACATTCGAAGACAGTTAGTGTTCGATACTAACATATGCATAACATATAACTGATAGGTACTAACTGCAGTCTACAGTTAGTACCTATCAGTCCGAGGAGCACGCGAGCCCGCTCCGGGCTCGCTCCGCAGGCGCAGCATGCTATAGACGCGCTTGCTAGATTTTGTAATTAATTTAATGATAAATATATATAACTAGCTGTACCCGCGACTTCGTTCGCGATTGCCATACCTGCCGACTAATTAAGTTCACATTTAACCACAGTTTCTCTCATTTATGAAACGCCGTGCAAAAAAACTTCTATGCGCAGAATGGGGCCCGTTACACTTTTAACAGGTATAAGTATCGATATCTAGGTACCTAGTTAAATTGTGTATAAATCTACGGGGGATAGCATGTTGTCATCTTCAATCCCATTCCTTATCTATAGGACTTATAGCTACGACTCGGCCAGCGTCAGTGTTAAGAAGTATCATACTCGTTTCACTTCTTACTCGTAGTTCCGGTCAGCTGGGGCCCTATTCTGCTAAACTGACAGTGGTATCGTCACAGAATGACATGTTTTGGGATTCTACCTTAGATGAAAGAAATTATGATGATGCAGATGGAGAGACGCCCGTCAAAGTGTCAAGTTTGAAACTATTAATTTATCTCACACGCACTACCTGGAGTTATCATTTTCTTCAATCTGCAGATTATTTCATCAATGTACTGATTTTCTACTCGACTTTCGACTGATTTAGTCAAATTCGATCTTGCAACACTGTTTCTAACAAAAAAAATGCATGAAATCGAACGACGCGTTAATGAATTACAACTAAGTACACATTTTGACTATTATCATGCCAAGTTTCATTTGAATTCATTCAGTAGCATATTTTTACTTTCATCCACGCTCCCAAGGGAACCGTACTGATTCCGGGATAAATAGTTTTGTTAATTTGAATTCATTCTGTACTTTCGGCGAGATGCGCGGCCAAAGAATTTGACTTTCATCCCCTCTCCACGGGGAACCTTACTGAATTCCGGTATAAAGTGTAGTTATCTTTCCCGTAGTATGAACTCAAATCGTGAAGAGTTCTATTCGAATTCATTTGGTAGTTCCGTCGTGATGCGCGCTTGAAGAATTTTACTTTTATCCTCTCTCCCAGGAAAACCTTACTGAATTCCTGGATAAAATCTATCTTTTCTCGTAGTATGAACTCTAATCGTGCCGACTTCCATTCAAATTAATTCAGTAGTTTCGTCGTGATGAGCGGTTAAAGAATTTTATTTCCATCCTCTCTCCCAGAGGAAGCTTACTAAATTCTGGGATAAAAGGTATCCCATGTCCTTCTTTGTACTATGAACTCAAAACGTGCCAAGTTTCATTCCAACTCATTCAGCAATTTCGGCGTGATGCGCGGTGAATGAATTTTACTTTCATCCCCTGTCCCAGGAAAACCTTACTGAATTCCTGGATAAAATCTATCTTTCCTCGTAGTATGAACTCTAATCGTGCCGACCTCCATTCAAATTCATTCGGTAGTTCCGTCGTGATGAGCGGTTAAACAATTTTATTTTCGATCCTCTCTCCCAGAGGAACCTTACTGAAATCCTGGATAAAAGGTATTTCATGTGCTTCCTTGTAGTATGAACTCAAAACGTGCTAAGTTTCATTCCAACTCATTCAGAAGTTGGGCGTGATGCGCGGTGAAGGAATTTTACTTTCATCCCCTCTCCCAGTAAAACCTTACTGAATTCCGGGATACAATGTATGTTTTCTCGTAGTATGAACTCTAATCTTGCCGACTTCCATTAGAATTCATTCAGTAGTTCCGTCGTTATGAGTGGTTAAAGAATTTTAATTTCATCCTCTCTCCCAGGGGAACCTTACTGAATTCCGGGATAAAAGGTATCCCATCATACGTGCCAAGTTTCATTCCAACTCATTCAGAAGTTAAAGAATTTTACTTTCATCCTTTCTCCCAGGGGAACCTTACTGAATTCGGGAATAAAATGTATCCCATGTCCTGTCTTGTAGTATGAACTCAAATCATGTCAGGTTTCATTCCAACTTATTCAGCAGTTTCGGTGTGGTGCGCGTCGTAAGAATTTTACTTTCATCCCCTCTCCCAGGGGAATCTTACTGAATTCCGGGATAAAAAATATCCTATGTCCTTCCTCGAAGTATGACCTAAAATCATGCCGAGTTTCAATTCAATACGTTCATTAGTTTCGGCGTGATGCGCGTTTAAGAAACAGACAGACAGACAGACAGACAGACATGAACGTAAAAAAATACAGTTTTGGCTTCAGTATCGATAATAGAATGCTCTCCAAAAAAAATTTCAAAATATCTTCAATGTACAGAATTGGACCTGTTACAGTTTTATTATAAGTATATAGATGTACAGAATTGGACCTGTTACAGTTTTATTATAAGTATATAGATAACAAATATTTGTAGGGTTAAACAATAAAGTTTCAAAAGATATTCATTATTAAAATGTAACAGACGATTTCCTACTTGTTCTCCCGCCTAAAGTCGCCAAAATTATAAGGTTATCTATTCTTTTATAATCTTTCTATTCATTGGTCTAATGCTTTTAATAACGAACATGTTAGTATTAGACACTTATGTGATTACATAATATAAACTTGCTGGTGGTTTCTTTTTCACTTCTCCCACTAGTGGACAAAAGATTGAAGTGAAGAGAATTTCAATAACACTTTATTTCTTATTTGATAGTAATTGATGGGTAGACTTGTCTGTGTAAGGTAGGTAATTCCATGATTCTAGCGAAATAAGATCATTTTATAGGTAGGTTAAGCTCATGAATCTATCACGCTCATGACGGAGGTGACTAAGTAAGGCACTACATCGACGTGAAACGTTATCTCACAGGTTCAGTGGAGCCGCAGATTATCTTACAGTCTAGTACAATACCTGTAGTACTGAGAGTCGAGAGTGAGCTGCGACTCGTTGGGCGTGGGCGGCGGGGCGGGCGGCAGCGCGGCGAGCGCGGGCCGCGCGGGGGGCGCCCCCTCGCACTCCGCGCCCGGCGGCGCCTCTTCTCCCGCCTCCGCCTCCGCCTCCGCCTCCGCCTCCGTCTCCGACTCCGCGTCCAGCGCTGCGCCCGCGCTGTACAGTTCGGGGAAGATCTCGCCTGCACACAAACGCAAAAAGATTAGTCCCATGGTTCAGTGGAAGATATATCTCGTAAACGGCTTCATTCGTTCAAAAAAAGTAGTAGTAATTTCTGTTACCACAGCTGTGGGTACCTACATCAGGTCGGTGGGTACCGCCAACATTTCCTACCAGACTTCACAGACTGAACGTGTAGTGTAGTGTGTGTAGTGTAGTATAGTGCGTGTAGTGTAGTGTGTGTAGTGTAGTGTAGTGCGTGTAGTGAAGTGTGTGTAGTGTGTGTCTATGACATAACAAGCCGGAAACATTGTTGCAGGCAACACAGTTTTTGTGTGGTCTGTAGTCTGTCTCTTATACTCTATGGGTCGAACAGCAATATACAAAAAGTTTGTGAGTTTATCAAGTCAGTGTGTGCGGTGTGGTGTGGTGCGGTGTGGTGTGGTGTGGTGTGGTGCGGTGCGGTGCAGTGCATTGCAGTGTAGTGTAGTGTAGTGTGTGAAGTGTGTGTAGTGTAGTGTGTGTAGTGTAGTGTGTGTAGTGTAGTGTGTGTAGTGTATGCGGTGTGGTGTGGTGCGGTGTGGTGTGGTGTGGTGCGGTGCGGTGCGGTGCGGTGCAGTGCAGTGCAGTGCATTGCAGTGTAGTGTGGTGTAGTGTGTGTAGTGTAGTGTAGTATGTGTAATGTAGTGTACTGTAGTGTAGTGTGGCGCTCGCAGGTGGAGATGCCTGACGCCATGACAACGAGCTGATCCGGATCTCGGTGGTAGGTACTTGTGATTCAGGAAGTCAGCTATCGCCATCAGTTTTGGATAACTAAAGGACAATTAACGCGGACTACAACCAAATTCAGCTATCGCCATCAGTTTTGGATAACTAAAAGACAATTAACGCGGACCACAACCAACTTCAGCTATCGCCATCAGTTTTGGATAACTAAAAGACAATTAACGCGGACCACAACCAACTTCAGCTATCGCCATCAGTTTTGGATAACTAAAAGACAATTAACGCGGACCACAACCAAATTCAGCTATCGCCATCAGTTTTGGATAACTAAAAGACAATTAACGCGGACCACAACCAAATTCAGCTATCGCCATCAGTTTTGGATAACTAAAAGACAATTAACGCGGACCACAACCAAATTCAGCTATCGCCATCAGTTTTGGATAACTAAAAGACAATTAACGCGGACCACAACCAAATTCAGCTATCGCCATCAGTTTTGGATAACTAAAAGACAATTAACGCGGACCACAACCAACTTCAGCTATCGCCATCAGTTTTGGATAACTAAAAGACAATTAACGCGGACCACAACCAAATTCAGCTATCGCCATCAGTTTTGGATAACTAAAAGACAATTAACGCGGACCACAACCAAATTCAGCTATCGCCATCAGTTTTGGATAACTAAAAGACAATTAACGCGGACCACAACCAACTTCAGCTATCGCCATCAGTTTTGGATAACTAAAAGACAATTAACGCGGACCACAACCAAATTCAGCTATCGCCATCAGTTTTGGATAACTAAAAGACAATTAACGCGGACCACAACCAAATTCAGCTATCGCCATCAGTTTTGGATAACTAAAAGACAATTAACGCGGACCACAACCAAATTCAGCTATCGCCATCAGTTTTGGATAACTAAAAGACAATTAACGCGGACCACAACCAACTTCAGCTATCGCCATCAGTTTTGGATAACTAAAAGACAATTAACGCGGACCACAACCAAATTCAGCTATCGCCATCAGTTTTGGATAACTAAAGGACAATTAACGCGGACCACAACCAAATTCAGCTATCGCCATCAGTTTTGGATAACTAAAAGACAATTAACGCGGACCACAACCAACTTCAGCTATCGCCATCAGTTTTGGATAACTAAAAGACAATTAACGCGGACCACAACCAACTTCAGCTATCGCCATCAGTTTTGGATAACTAAAGGACAATTAACGCGGAACACAACCAAATTCAGCTATCGCCATCAGTTTTGGATAACTAAAGGACAATTAACGCAGACCACAACCAAATTCAGCTATCGCCATCAGTTTTGGGTAACTAAAGGACAATTAACGCAGACCACAACCAAATTCAGCTATCGCCATCAGTTTTGGATAATTAAAGGATAATTAACGCAGACCACAACCAAATTCAGCTATCGCCATCAGTTTTGGATAACTAAAGGACAATTAACGCGGACCACAACCAAATTCAGCTATCACCATCGGTTTTGGATAACTAAAGGACAATTAACGCAGACCACAACCAAATTCAGCTATCGCCATCAGTTTTGGATAACTAAAGGACAATTAACGCAGACCACAACCAAATTCAGCTATCACCATCGGTTTTGGATAACTAAAGGACAATTAACGCAGACCACAACCAAATTCAGCTATCGCCATCAGTTTTGGATAACTAAAGGACAATTAACGCGGACCACAACCAACTTCAGCTATCGCCATCAGTTTTGGATAACTAAAGGACAATTAACGCAGACCACAACCAAATTCAGCTATCGCCATCAGTTTTGGATAACTAAAGGACAATTAACGCGGACCACAACCAACTTCAGCTATCGCCATCAGTTTTGGATAACTAAAGGACAATTAACGCGGACCACAACCAAATTCAGCTATCGCCATCAGTTTTGGATAACTAAAGGACAATTAACGCGGACCACAACCAAATTCAGCTATCGCCATCAGTTTTGGATAACTAAAGGACAATTAACGCGGACCAAAACCAAATTCAGCTATCGCCATCAGTTTTGGATAACTAAAGGACAATTAACGCAGACCACAACCAACTTCAGCTATCGCCATCAGTTTTGGATAACTAAAGGACAATTAACGCAGACCACAACCAAATTCAGCTATCGCCATCAGTTTTGGATAACTAAAGGACAATTAACGCGGACCACAACCAAATTCAGCTATCGCCATCAGTTTTGGATAACTAAAGGACAATTAACGCGGACCACAACCAAATTCAGCTATCGCCATCAGTTTTGGATAACTAAAGGACAATTAACGCGGACCAAAACCAAATTCAGCTATCGCCATCAGTTTTGGATAACTAAAGGACAATTAACGCGGACCAAAACCAAATTCAGCTATCGCCATCAGTTTTGGATAACTAAAGGACAATTAACGCGGACCAAAACCAAATTCAGCTATCGCCATCAGTTTTGGATAACTAAAGGACAATTAACGCGGACCAAAACCAAATTCAGCTATCGCCATCAGTTTTGGATAACTAAAGGACAATTAACGCGGACCAAAACCAAATTCAGCTATCGCCATCAGTTTTGGATAACTAAAGGACAATTAACGCGGACCAAAACCAAATTCAGCTATCGCCATCAGTTTTGGATAACTAAAGGACAATTAACGCGGACCAAAACCAAATTCAGCTATCGCCATCAGTTTTGGATAACTAAAGGACAATTAACGCGGACCAAAACCAAATTCAGCTATCGCCATCGGTTTTGGATAACTAAAGGACAATTAACGCGGACCACAACCAAATCAATCAAATCAATCGTTTATTTGCAAGAATACAAAATTCAGATACATACAATATAGTTTTTTAAACTTACACAATCAGAACACATTATTATAAATATTCGCGGGTATTCACCGCGTTTATTTACCTATTTTTCCTGACTTTTTAACAAGTTTACAGCCTGTCAGGAAAAATAGATGAATGAACGCGATAAATACCCGTGAATATTATAATAGTACATACAATATATGTCAGATCGTATATCGTACTCTTTTAGTAATTGTATTCAGCCTGCACGCTGCTGCAGGCGTGCAAATATTATGTGTCATATTATTATTATTATATCAAATTATATTAGTCATATAAGTTACAAATCAAATTTGCAAATATTTGTTCTCCTTATTTTTTTTTTTTTTTTTTGACGTGACAACGTCTTATAATTCGATAGAGCCGGCTGCACGCACGAAAAAACATGACGTCATGCGGCGTTACCTCGCTCTAAGGCGTTCCATGTAAGGCTTGAAGTGCAAGCGAGAGCGCTCGACATCCGTCTCTCTCCTACTTGAGTGAGCGATGCGTCTGCGTTGTCACGTTCAACTATCGTCAGTAAACCGACTTTACAGACAACCAATTTTTTTATTTTTATTTATAGTTTCACAAAACTGGTTTTTACACAGAACAAAGACAAGGATTAACTTAAACATTATGTAAATTAGAATGAGTGTAAAACCTACTCGTTGTGAACACGGCTTGCTTATTAATGAGTTGTATCAATAAGTACCATTAATGAAGTGAATGAGAAAAAAAATAGGTATACAAATAAAAGGTAAACAGAACAAAAATTTGTTGATAGGGGCTTACAGGCTAGAGAGTCTCTTAAGAATGGAAGCTGATACATAAAATATGTCTACAGTTTGACAGATTGCATTGTAGGAAGAACACATGCGATTAATTGGAGAAAATTGGCTATACTTGGAGTGGCACTGAGGAATGTTAAACGTTTTTCGGTTACAGAGACGACTAGAAGAACGAGGAACAGCTAGTAGAACTTTGTTTACGAGTTGAGGGTTGTCAATTCTACCACTAACAATTTTGTGCAGGCACACAATGTCAGCAACGTACCTCCTATGTTCTAGCGTAGGCATTTTAAAGTGACCGAGTCTACATTGGTAGGAATCTAGAAAACGACAGAGATTGTTAGCATAGGACAGGTGGTAAAGAAATTGTTTTTGAAGTCTTTCAAGGCGGTTAGAGTGGACAGCGTAGAAAGGGTTCCAGACAGGGCAGCAGTACTCGAGCAGGCTACGAACATAGCTGTTGAAGAGAATGACTGACACATCGGGGTCACGAAAGAATTTTGTATGCCGGGTGACAAATCCAGCGAGACGCGATCCCTTTTTGGTGATGTGATCAATATGTTCCCGAAATTCGAGCTTCTTGTCCATTATGACACCGAGATAAGTTATGCTCGACACCTCTGCTGTCGTTGTGCTATCAATTGTGTAGGATGCTTGTGTAGAATTTTTTTTCCGGTAAAATTTGATATGAAAGCATTTGGAGATATTGAGTAACATTTTATTTATTTGACTGGCTGGATTTATTTGAACGACTGGTCGTTTAGAGAATTGATATCAGTTTAGAGTGTTGTTATGTCATCTTGTGAGTTTACAGTTCTATAAAGCTTAAAGTCGTCAGCAAAGAGCTGGTAATTTGATTTTATGTTACTGCAAAGATCATTCACAAATACAAGAAAGAATAGCGGACCGAGATGCGAACCCTGGGGCACACCCGACGGTACGACTCTAGCAGAAGATTTGTAGCCCCACACATTCACTAACTGATAACGGTTGCTAAGGTAAGATTCGCACCAACGAAGTAAAGATCCACAGATACCAGCGTGCCCTAGCTTCCGAACAAGTAATCTGTGATCAACGAGGTCGAACGCTTTTGAGAAATCAGTGTAAATGCGTGAACTTCTTTACGGTCTTCGAATGCCTGCGTAATGTCACTGACATAAGTAAGCAGATTTGAGACGGTAGATCGCCCTGGAAGAAAGCCATGCTGCTGTGGGATAAATAGCGGTTTCAAATGGAAGGAGATTATTTTCTGGACCAACGACTCAAAAAGTTGTGAAAAAGGAGTGATGCAAATGTTATAAACATTTACCACAATTCAGCGACCAAAAAGTGGTATCGCAGTGGTTACGTGTGAAGTGTGGTGTGCTGCGGCTTTTGCAGTTGCGTTATGCTAATACGAGGACAATAATAAATAATACAAGTTTAGTACAAAATGTCGATGTGGTTGCGTTGACGCTAGTAGTTGCGATGTGGCCGGCGGCTAGTGCGTGGTGTGGCCGGCGGCTAGTGCGTGGTGTGGCCGCCACCACCACGTTGTGGTTGCGTTGTAGCCGGTACCGACCACACGATTGAATTATACGTCAAAATGTGGTCCTTGTGAATAAAACGATTAATTTTCATACAAATTAGCACCCGAAATCAGGTGTTGTTGTCGTGTGGTTGTTGTACGTGTTTGTCCCCGCTACCCCCCCACTACCTACGTAGGATGTGGTTCTGGATAATGAAGTGGTACTATGTAAACACAACACACATGGATGATGTCCTCCGAGGCGGACTTCGATCGCGGCGGCTCATCGGAGACTAGAAAGATGCACATTACATTACATGTATTATATTTAATGATCAAACGAACTTAAAGTGAAGTTCGATCACAATTATGTGAACGGCTTCATTCTTAGCGATTTTTATAATACAACACAACACAATAATTTCGTTAGTCTGTAATAACAGCGTATACAACCTTTGGGCGCGTTAAGTAATTAACCGTGCGACATAAATTAGCCGCGTCCATTATTTCCGTGAATACACTCGGAGGATATTTAATTAATTGGGCACGTAAGTCACACTCGTGAGTTACCTTCCTAATGATACGCATTAACTCCGCCGGGACGCCGCGCCGCCGCCGCCGCCGGGAATGTTATACGTACAATCACAAAAATACGCGGTCAAAAGCTGAACAAAATGTAGCAAAATGTGTATTTGGGTACAAGAGAGACCTATTAAAATCTCACAATAAGTTTGGCTTATATTTATAATCGCGATGGGGTTTCTTTGGATCGGATGAGGTTTAGAGTGGGCGCGATTGGGAGCGCGAATCGGAGGGAGGTGCCCCGGATGGCGCTTCACAAAGAACAACGTCACACAAAGTAGTTTGGGCGCGAAACAGGGCCGCACGCGTCCCGCACGCGGGCGCACGCACTCCGCGTGTCACCGCGCCCCGCACGCGGGCGCACTCACTCCGCGTCTCGCCGCGCCCCGCACGCACTCCGCGTTACGCCGCGCCCCGCACGCGGGCGCACTCACTCCGCGTCTCGCCGCACCCCGCACGCACTCCGCGTGTCGCCGCGCCCCGCACGCGGGCGCACTCATTCCGCGTCTCGCCGCGCCCCGCACGCACTCCGCGTGTCGCCGCGCCCCGCACGCGGGCGCACTCACTCCGCGTCTCGCCGCGCCCCGCACGCACTCCGCGTGTCGCCGCGCCCCGCACGCGGGCGCACTCACTCCGCGTCTCGCCGCGCCCCGCACGCACTCCGCGTGTCGCCGCGCCCCGCACGCGGGCGCACTCACTCCGCGTTACGCCGCGCCCCGCATTGCACGAGCCGCTCTAATGTTCGTTCTGTAGAGCGCCGACCGCGGGGACGACGGCGTGAGTATTAGTGATGTATTTGATCGCGGCGAGCGCCCCCGCACCTCCGCACCCTGCGCCGCCGCTCCGGTTTCTCCGGTTTGTTTTGTTATTAAACTTTCCATTATTATCTCATTAGTTACGGTTTAAACCCATTACTACTAACTAATGAATACCGCGTTAGATAATCCGAATACAGCAGTAAATTGTCTGTGATCAAAGCCATGACTATTCAATCTCCATTGTATAGCTGGTTGTTATCAATCTCAATCCGATCCGAAGTGACCGTTAACCGGGCCATCAATCTTACGGCCAACAAAAACACAGTAAACAGCCGAAGTGACCATAAAGTTCGCGTAAGAAAGGACCATTAGTGCCATTAGTTCCGTAAAGTCGCCGCAAACAGCACTTGAAGTGGATCAAGATTATGGGCTCGAGGGCTCTCTGCGCCTCCGCGCGCCCGCGGGACCCGCCCACCTGCTGGGGCCTTTTTTATCCTCTGCTTTTAGCGGCTGTTGTCGGCGAGCGAACGTGCGGGCTGCCTGTGGCTCGGCGCGCGGCGCCGAACAGTTATATCGCTTACTATTCCTGCATTTAACATTCAACTAAAATCTACTTCTTGAAAAATAAAACGTTAAATGCGAGTCGGACTCGCGCACTAAGGGTTCCGTTTGATTGTAAGACCTTGAACGTTTCTTGCCAAATATCATGATTCTAGGTCAACATGAAGTGGGTACCCTGTATATTTTGGTCGAGGGAGTAAGTCAAAAATTATTATTTTCTTGTAATTAAACTACAAATTTACGGTTTTCTCGTTCTTTGTGCTATATGGCCTTGCTTCTAACCAAATTTTATGATTCTAGGTAAACGGGAAGTGGCCTATAGGTTTTGGTCCATGGCAAGCATTTAAAAATATATTTTTTTTATGAATAAATTACAAACTTATGATTTTCGGATCTTTCCCTTTATTTGTGCTATTAGACCTTGCTGCTAACCAAATTTCATGATTCTAGGTCTACGGGAAGTACCCTATAGGTTTTGTGTGCATGTGATTCCCTTGGAAATTTCAAAATATTTGGACATCAACGGATGTAACTTTTGAGAGTTTTGATTTAGAAGTTTAATTTATACTCGTATCACGGCTTCAAGAGGTTACGGACTTGAGTATTTGAAGTTAATTTCAACCCGATACCTCCACGCGTTCCTGAGAAAAGAGGGTTGACAGACGGACAACAAAGTGATCTTAAAAGGGTTCCTTTTTTCCTTTTCAGGTACGGAACCCAAAAAATTAAACCAGCTCCGAAAAGTTAGATAGTCCGCAACCGAGCCAATGAGGCGATGAAAACGTTTAAAATCCTCCCTTCAAATAAATATTAAAATCTGGAAGCTATAATAATTTCGAGAAATGAATCACAATAATTGCTTTCCTGCGGCGGCCGTTTGCGGAATCGATCGCAGACGCGTGCCCATTCCTTGCGTTCCCGAATCTGAGAGCAACAATTAATTACCGCGGCTCGCCTTCCGGCGCCCCGGGCTGCGGGGCTGCGGGGCTGCGGGCCGCTGCGGGCCGCGACCAGTTTTTGTCACCTTAGGCCGCGTTTGCACCGCGAGGGATGGCGACTAACATGGACTAGACCAACTTCAAAATTGAACGGTCATGCTTCAAACTGAACTGCTCTAAAAGCTATAATCGGCGACTTGTTTCCGTATTCTGGCACCTGCTAGAGACCTACCGGAGCGCGGACCGCATCAGGTGTGAATGTCGCCTTGTGTTGGTGTCATTATAATTGTTTTCGGCCCATTAGCTTTTTGCAGAGAGCTTTTATGGCCATTAGTTTTAACAGCGACGGCGCGCCGGCGGCGCCGGGCTTACGGGATTAGGAGGACAATTGAAACATTGATGGGCAAAAGAAATGTTCAAGACATTCACCGAACTCAAGATTCATAGAACGTCGATGATTCAAACCGGTGTCTCTCGTAACGAAACCTTTTATTATTCTGTTGCAGCAAGTTCTGCGGGGGTATTTTAATTCGTCGGAAAGGCCGTCGGATTCCATATCGGAAACTTATACTAAGAAAAAAGTTTCCGATATCGAATCTGACGGCCTTTCCGACGAATTAAAATTCCCCTGCTGGTGTTTTCTGGGACGATTTCAGTTCAACAGTGCAATTAGATGTCCAAAAGACGGTGGCTACAGGCAATGTAGAAGCGTCGCTGGTTTGATGCTGGCTACGAATCCCCGGCATCAGTGGTCGGTGCAGCGGTGGCGCCGCGCCGAATGCACGCGACTCATCGGACGCAGCCGTGGTGTGTCCACTGCGTACTACCAGACGGTCGGACAGACAGCATATCCACATATCCACAAGGGAAACTAACACACTACGCGCTGGCTTTCATCTCCTTCTATCCAAATTCCCCAGAGCAACCAATTTGTGATTAATTGTTATTTCTTACTTTTTATAAATTTCGTCAAACTTAAAGAGTTACCCAGACCCGAACAAACATACAACAAAAGTACATCGTCAGCGGCAGCGTCGGATCGGGATCGGCCCAGTTGCCAGTGAGATGTTCGCTCGCTCCGCTTGCTCAATCCACTATTACCTAGGTGTATACGTACAATAAGTAGGTAGGTTGGCATCCATTTCGCCTTCAGCCAAATCAAAAACGTCTCTATCCAATTAGTGTAAATGCGCTCTTGATGCTAGATTGGTTCTGTGTTCCTGACATCAGACTGAGAAATTAGGTACCTATCTACATCTACAATATCCACAATCTATGCTTATATTATAGGAAAGATTTGATTGTTTGTTTGTATTGAATAGGCTCCGGAACTACTGGACCATTTTGAAAAATTCTTTCACCGTTAGGAAACTTAATTTTGAGGGACTCACATAGGCTATATTTTATCCGGGAATTCCCACGGGAACGGGAACTACGCGGGTGAAACCACGAGGCTATCGTCTAGTAATATTAAAAAGACGAAAGATTTGTATGTTCGTAACGAATAAACTCAAAAACTACTAAACCGATTTCAAAATTTCTTTCACCATTAGAATTCTACATTATCCTCAAATAACGTAGGGTATATTTATAACTAGAAAAAGGAATGCCTACTAAAACTTCAGTCACACAAGGTGTATTTTGTTTTGCCATAAAATGTCTTTCATCGCCTGCGCTGCGGAAACTACTGATGCTCAACAGCCTGTATTGGTCCACTGCTGAACGCAGGCCTCCCCCTGATAAGCGCCTTGTTGGCTTTTATCTCGTGGAGTAATAGCCCATAATCCCCACGCTGGGCATGCGGTTTGGGGATCGCAGTTCGGTGGTAGAATCGTTCTACAGGGGCGCTGCTGCCCGCCCCCGGAGGATATTCAACTGCAAGCGCAGCTGAATGCATATCTGCTGCGTGGTCGGTGCGACCCGAACACAGCTAACTATTGATGATAGAACAAAGAATGTTAGAACATATTGTAGTGACACAGTTTAACATAAAGTACGCGGCGCAAACGCGTTTCGATTATTATATTATTATATATATATATTAATTTTGTTTGGTTAATAAGCCACAAATTTACGGTTTTAGGATTTTTTCCTTTACTTGTGCTGTAAGACCTTGCTTGTTGCCAAATTTTATGATTCTACGTCAACGGGACCTCTATATACCCTATAGATTTTGGTCCATGGCGAGAATCAAGTATTTTTTTTGTGAATAAACTACAAATTGACTTTTTTCGGATTTATTCCTTTGTTTGTGCCTTGCTTCTTGGCAAATTTTATAATTCTAGATTTACGGGAAGTACCCTATAGGTTTTGGTCCATGGCGAGCATTAAAGGTAAATTTTTTAGTGAATAAATTACAAATCTATGTTTTTCGGATTTTTCCCTTTACTTGTGCTATGAGACCTTGCTGTTCACCAAATTTCATGATTCTAGGTCTACGGGAAGTACCCTATAGGTTTTGGGTGCATGTCATTTCCTTGGAAAGAAACTTAAACTTCTTTAGAAACTTAAACGGCTTTTATAACTTTTGAGTGCGTTGACTTAGAAGTTTAATTTGTATCACGGCTTCGAGAGGTTACGGACTTGAGTATTTGATGTTAATTTCAACTCCACGCGTTCCTGAGAAAAGAGGGTTGACAGACGGACAGACAGACAGACGGACAAGCGGCCGCATTCATACTCACGGGAAGTGGATAATGAGGCCGCCGCGCGGATATCACCCTAATGGCCTAGACAATAAGACTCGCTCACCTGCCGGTACCTCCGATACGGCGCGTGATTGTGGCTGAACTATTTGAAAGCGCGGTTGTAAAATCAGTTAACAAGCTCGAATTAAAACCGCCTTAGGTTTTAATTGCGGGTGAAGTCTTTATAGCCGACTGTTAGCCGCAGTTGGCTCAAGTAGGTTTATGGTTATGCAGCTACCCATTGACTTTTGTATTACATATAGTGTTTGCCCGAGAGCGGGAGCTAATCACCGCGGGGTGGCTTGCGACCGGGGCGGCGGCGGGGCGGCGGCGGGAAGTTGCCAGAGACGAAGTTAAATAAATGCTGCTTGAGTTTTATGTCACTTCTCCCCTCTACCAACGATGAATCTGAACTGTCAATTCTATTGGCCACGACACACGTCTCGTCTGCGAGTCCTACTGGGTGCCACGTTTGGTCGAGATATAACTTATAAATAAAAGGCGGTAACGTTTCGCAACAGACTAACTTTATTTTTTTATAATAAGCTTGACATGACATTGACAGTTTGAACAATAAACGATAGACAACAGATGTCTCTATGGTCTCTATGGTATTTGGATATCAATCTTTACAACACCCCCACTATATCAAAATAACAAATAAACTGATGTCTTTTGCACTACATACATATGTTTAAACCTATAAATACTACATCGCCATACATACATATATCTCACAATTTATACAAACAAGAAAATAATAATTAACTTATTTTTTAACAATACCAAGTGTTTGCATAAACTCATAGTGTTTTATTCCTGACAATCCCTTAGTTAACAAATCCGCAGGCATACTAGAAGTTTGTCTCAACCGTATCATTATCAATTAGATCTTTGATAAAATTGTATCGTACATCGATATGCTTGGAACGCTTATGAGAGTAATGGTTGCTTGCCATCTTCAATG
Organism: Eupithecia subfuscata; assembly: GCA_963564075.1. NCBI lineage: Eukaryota > Metazoa > Arthropoda > Insecta > Lepidoptera > Geometridae > Eupithecia > Eupithecia subfuscata. Next base: position 18,337,172 of record OY751101.1, read on the forward strand.
CACTCTGATTATCATTATACAGAACAATCTTATTGCAACAACCTATCAATTCACACTCTAGATTCTGTAAATATAAGGCTTCTCTGCATGCTTCTGACAGAGCCATGTACTCTGCCTCACAACTACTGAGAGGTACCGTTCTTTGCTTTTTACTTTCCCAAGAAATAGCAGATCCAGACTTCATAAAACAAAATCCTGTATATGAACGTCTATCAATAGCATCGCTTGCCCAATCTGCATCTACAAAGCCAACTAGATCTGCTTCCTCTCTGGAATATCTTAGGCAATAATTTTTTGTTTTTATCAGATATTTTAAAATTATTTTGGCATAATTCCAATGCAACTCTGAATAACAATTAATAAATTGACTAAGGTAACTTACTGCGTATGCAATATCTGGTCGTGTCAAGACCGCTAAATACATCAAGCTGCCTATTAGTCTCTGATAAGGTAAGTTATTATTACACTCATTGGATTTCTCAAGGTTCAATTTACATTCTATGGGTGTGTTTGCCAAATTACAATCAGTCATATTAAACTTATTTGCTAACTGTTCAATATAATTCTCCTGATTTATTGTAATAACATTTTTACTTATATTAATTCTCATGCCCAAATACTGTTTAACTTGACCCAAATTTTTAATCTTAAATTTTTTACTCAACACTTCTATCAGGGACTTTGTTTCTATCTCATTATTTGAAAAAATTATAAAATCATCAACATAAATACCAACAATAGTTTTCTTATTGTTATTATGACTTTTTATAAAAACACAAGGTTCAAGTTTACATCTACTGTACCCTAAATTACACAATGTTTCATTTACTCTTTGGTACCAAGCCAAGGATGACTGTTTCAAGCCATAAACAGCCTTTTTTAATTTTAATACTTTATTAGACTCTTTAACAGGAAAACCTTCTGGCAAGTGCATATAGATGCTTTCTTTCAAATAACCATTAAAAAAGGCAGTTGTGACATCTAAGTGAGTAACATTCATATCTAATTGCACACCTAAAGCAAACAGTAACCGCAAGGTTGAGTGCCTAATCACAGGTGAAAAAGTTTCATCATAGTCCACTCCAGCCTTCTGGGTGAAGCCCTTCGCTACAAGTCTGGCACGATATCGCACTTTATTATCACAATCAATTTTCTTTTTTAAGACCCATTTGCACTGTACTACTAGTGTAGTAGCATTATCTGGAGCATCGACAATCTCCCACACTTGGTTGTCGTCGAATGACTGTAGCTCTTCTGCCATCGCCTGCAACCACTGTTGTTTCTCAAGACCACTGATGGCCTCTGCATAAGTGCAGAGTCACATGTAGTACTCATATTTGCAACTCCGTATCTTTCTGGTTTTCTTGTTTGCCTTTTCTTTGGTTCTTCAAAGTTTTCCTGAGGTACATTCCTTGCTTCTTTTTCTTGATCTTTCCTGTCACTCTCTTTGTCTACATTAGGTTCTTTTTCTCCATGGAAAAAATCATCTAAGCTTTCCGAGTATTCACACTCACTGGAACTTGATTGATCATGAGGAAGTTCTATCTTTACCCCAGATTCCTCCAACAATTCCCCCACTGTATCTGTGGTCTCTACTGGAACAGTTACAGTTTCAACACTTCTTGGCTTCTCCATAATCACAACATCTCTGCTTGTAGTTACTTTCCTTTTAATGGGATCATAAATTCTGTAACCCTTGATGTTTTCACTGAAACCAACCAGTATATTATGCATTTTTGATTTCTTGTCCCACTTAGTCCTTTTTTCTTTTGGTACATGCACCATTACGGGACTTCCAAATATACGTATATGCTGTAAATTTGGCTTCTTCTTGGTCCAAGCCTCATATGGAGTTTTTTCAATAGGTACCTGAAGCTACTGATCTGTTTTTCAAATAGACAGCTGTGTTAGCAGCTTCTGCCCAAAAATTTTTTTGCAGATCTGCTTCGAATAGTAAGCATCTCGCTCTCTCCACTATGGTTCTGTTTGACCGTTCACTCAGTCCGTTCTGCTCAGGTGTGTAAGGGTTCGTTTTCTGGTGTACGATTCCCTCTTTCTTTAAGAAATCTTCAAAATCATTACTGCAATACTCACAGCCATTATCTGTACGCAGGATTTTAATTTTCTTATTCTGAATATTCTCAGCCATTGATTTTAATTCTTTGAAATGACTTAACACTTCACTTTTAGCCTTTAGGAAGTAAATAAAAGTCATCCTGGTGTAGTCATCAACAAATATTAAAAAATAACGTGCACCGCCTATTGACACTGTCTCCATGGGTCCACAGACATCTGAATGAATGATCTGAAGAGTCTCTGTGGCACGTGATCCGGAACTAAAAGGTAATCTTGATTGCTTTCCTTCGCAGCATGTTTGACAGTTGGATTTGCTAATTTCTACATTACCATGATAAGACATACCATCCACAATACCGTCTCTCATTTTGTGCATGTCTTGACTGTTTATATGAGCTAGTCTTCTGTGCCATAACATTTCATTATCTTCTGGAGTAGCTAACAAACAACTTTGTGATTTTAATCTCAACTTATAAACACCAGCTGATAAATCTGCAGTTGCTACCAAATCATGGTTTTTGTCGCGAATGTAGCATTTCTTCTCTTCAAATACAACATTATTGCCATTTTTTATAAGCTCACTCACTGATAACAAGTTCGTTGTTAAACTAGGCACACATAGCACATTTCTTACTGTTGTTTGACATTCTAAGTCTGATACAATATCGACATCTCCGGAACAAACAACTGGCACTTTTGATTTATTGGCCACAACAATTTCTGATAAACACGGCGATACTTTCATGTTCTTCACCAGAGCTTTATTTGCAATCATGTGTGCACTTGCACCGGAGTCGACGTACTATTCGTCCTTGTTGAACTTTCCATTCAGAAAAACCACATTGAATACGCATTTATTTGCATTTTTCTTCATTAATGGGCACTGATTTCGATAATGTCCTTCTTCTTTACATTTGTAACAAGTGATTGTTTTTGATGTCTTATTATCTGTCACTGTCTTTTGGTATTGGGTTTTCTGATTGTAATTTGGCAAACACACCCATAGAATGTAAATTGAACCTTGAGAAATCCAATGAGTGTAATAATAACTTACCTTATCAGAGACTAATAGGCAGCTTGATGTATTTAGCGGTCTTGACATTGATGAACCACTATTTTTCTTTGATTTAGTGTTGCCAGAGCTATATTTATTTTTTGCTGCAAATGCTGTCCCACTTCCTTCAACATCACTGGAAACTTCCATGTCAAGCAATTTTGACTTGATGACATCAGCAGTTATCGAAATACCTGAATGCTAAATTGCCATAATTCTTTGGAGCTCTTGGTGCTCTTGATGTGCACGTACAATACTGGTGTTATAAATAAAACGATTAAAACCCAATAATGTGGTTCTATCTGAATAAAAGTTGTGCTAGTATGACAGACAGTCGGTTTGGCACCGACTGTCGTACAAACCAAGAAGTATTTACACTACAACTGGATCTATCATTAATACTAACTTTGCCTTAGTTTTGGCGTCCTCTGCCGGTTTTACTTCAAATTCCGCCGTTGGATTGATGTACTTTTCCATTCCTTCCAGCACCAACAAATTTTCAACCGCAAAACACCACTCGTCATAGTTCTCCCTGCCTCGTAACTTTGGCACACTGGCAATATAGTTCTGAGTCATGTTTCCGCGAAATACTGCACGATTTATTATAATTTAAACTGATTATTTGATAGAAGGCGACTGGGCCCATAACCTATAAATAAAAGGCGGTAACGTTTCGCAACAGACTAACTTTATTTTTTTATAATAAGCTTGACATGACATTGACAGTTTGAACAATAAACGATAGACAACAGATGTCTCTATGGTCTCTATGGTATTTGGATATCAATCTTTACAACATAACTAGTATCATTTCAATACCGTTCTTATGGTATAACTACGTTTCTTACTCTTACAATAGAAAGATATGATTTAAAAATGTATTTTAAATCAGATGATATAACATTAACTTGTTATAACAAACATTACTAATAATAATTATATACCTACCTAGTATAATTTACATGATTTAGTTAAGTTTATATATTATCTTCTGCTGTAATTTGATAAATTCAGATTGTATAACTTTCATTAGTATACGTATACAGGGTGTTCGTATGGTAACTGGGGGTAGGCGAAATCAATTAGCTTGCGGCTTTTTTAACCCTAAAAGGATCACGGCTATTTTAAAGTTTTTTCGTAGTTTTTCCGAAATTTGAACTATTAGTGATGTAACTTTTTTTGTACGAAATAATTAAATAAAACTTAATAAAATAAAGGCTTTTTTGGCATGTTAGCTGGTACTATTTAAATCAATATTTAGGTACGTGAGATCTAGGCTTATACAGCAACAAATGCAAATAAGCATGCAAAGTCTTGAAAAGTGAACATTTAAAATAGAGACATTTGGATTGAAATTAAGAAAAAAACTACGAGTATCTGTTTGAGCCAGATCATAGATTTACTTGGTTAAGTAGAATTTTTCGTAATCACGAACCAAGCCGCGGCCGGTCGCCGAGCCGTCGAGAACAAACCTGAGAGCGAGAAACTAAAACAGCGAAGCCACGCATGAATCGCACGAGAGAGAGCGAGACCAAGATACCGGCGATGTGTTCGCGGCGACGAAATAGCCAGTCAGTCGCTTGGGGATGCTTGACGTGTTCGGTTCGGTTACGTACTTGTCTCGCGATATTATCCGACGCTATAAAGAAAACCTTTGGTAGACGATTTTGTGGTTTTCTCATACCCTTGTGATGCTAACAACGCATAATAGGAAGTGTTTGAGAAGTGATAGGCATAGATTATAAGTAGGTCATCGAGTGACGTCGTACATTAGGTATGTACCTACACTACAATAATAAACTGTTCTTAGTAGGTGCTTACGTCCTAAACTAAATTTTCATGCCAAATTTCTGCCTCGCAGCTTTTCTAGATAAGTCTTTTCTAGATTTTCTTGATAAGTCAGTGAGTGGCCTAACTTTAAATCCACACAATTGACCTTTAGGGTGCGAATTTCAAATACCCTTAAATACGTGTCTGTTTATTTTAAGTCATCTTCTTACCCTACAAATTTTGACGGGCCAACATTTACCGTTCTGAAATTATTATAAAAATGGCCCCCCTAAAATACGAATTTACAAAAATCCATTTTTAACGGCCTTAATAAAAACCTCCATGCAAAATTTCAGCTTCGTAGCTCTTTTAGTTAGTTAGAGATTTCGTGATAAGTCAGTGAATCGCCATGAGATAAAAGCCAATAAGGCGCTTATCAGGGGGAGGCCTGCGTTCAGCAGTGGACCAATACATGCTGTTGAGCTGAGCCAGTGAATCACCTAACTTTGACTCCACACCGTTGACCTATAGGGTCAGAATTTCAAAAAACCCTGATACATGTATCTGTTTATTTTAGGTCATCTTCCTATGCTACAAATTTTAACGCGCCCACTGTTACGATTCTGGAGTTATTATAAAAATGACCTTTGACCCCTTAGGATACGAATTTCCAAAAATCCGTTCTTAGCGGGTGCCTGCGCGTCCTGAAAGGAACCTCCATACAAAATTTCAGCTTCGTAGCTCTTGTAGTTTCAGAGATCTCTTGATGAGTCCAGTTTTCTCTTCACTTTTATATTATGTATATAGATAAGTAAAACGTTATTTACGGGCCCTGGGCCGGTGCAGCTGCGGGATGAGGAGCATTCACAGCGCCCCATCTTGTGTCGGTGGTACAAGGTAGGTGCAAGTGTCCTACCTGCGAACGTATCCCTGGAGTGTGCCCGGAACTGGTGGTGCCTGGGCGCGGCGCTGGGCCGGTGCAGCTGCGGGATGAGGAGCAGTCACAGCGCCCCATCTTGTGTCGGTGGTACAAGGTGGGTGCAAGTGTCCTGCCTGCGAACGTATCCCTGGAGTGTGCCCGGAACTGGTGGTGCCTGGGCGCGGCGCCGGGCCGGTGCAGCTGCGGGATGAGGAGCAGTCACAGCGCCCCATCTTGTGTCGGTGGTACAAGGTGGGTGCAAGTGTCCTACCTGCGAACGTATCCCTGGAGTGTGCCCGGAACTGGTGGTGCCTGGGCGCGGCGCCGGGCCGGTGCAGCTGCGGGATGAGGAGCAGTCACAGCGCCTCATCTTGTGTCGGTGATACAAGGTGGGTGCAAGTGTCCTACCTGCGAACATATCGCTGGAGTGTGCCCGGAACTGGTGGTGCCTGGGCGCGGCGCCGGGCCGGTGCAGCTGCGGGATGAGGTGCAGCCACAGCGCCATCTTGTGTCCGCGGTAGTGGCTCTTCACACGCAACTTCGTACCTGCACAGCAATCAGCACGGTACAAACTGTATAATAATAAATAAATAATAAATAATGCTGGACAATTCACACAGCATTATCTAGCCCCAAGGTAAGCAGAGCTTGTGTTATGGGTACTAGATAACTGATATACATAATAATATACGAGTAGGTATATAGATAGATATTTTTTATTATACATAGAAAACGACCAGAACACCCTGAACAAATATCTGCAGATCGTACAAATATTTGTCCCGAGGCGGGAATCGAACCCGCAACCTCCTGCGTCGCAGGCAGACCTTCGCCCACCGCGCCACAGAGGTCGTCACTGGAATACGTCACTGGCGTGTATTCGAAGTCCGTCTAGTTTCCTTACAAAGACTGAGTTCGCATTCAGTAAGTTATGACAGACAGAGCAGGAACCTTTATTAAAATGATCTTGTGACTGAGATAAAAACGGAAGCACTTGAATAAGCACACAGTTGCGTGATCACCCTCCGCTGAATTACATTCAAAATACTCTGTGTTGTAGACTATGCACTCACCGATGCTGAGATACTGCTGCGTGTTGAGTTCGTACCGCGGCCAGGCGGCGTCGTGGTGGCGGTCTGCGGGGACGGAGGTGGGGGCGCCGGTCTTGGCGAAGGAGGCCAGCAGGCCCACGGCGGCCTCCGCGACCGCGACGTCGCCGCGCGAGTAGTTGTGCGGCGCCCAGGGGGGGCCGCCCACCAGCGGGAGGCCTAGGAAGTACGGAAGTGTCTCGCTCGTCGTGCTGCCCAGGCGCTGGGGGAATGAGATCGTCTGTTAGTTACGTATGTATGAGAAGCTCGGCTGTTGTTCCATAAAATGATCATGATCGTCGCCGCGGATCAAAGTGAAGATTTTGTGGTGATTCAATCCGATTCGGAGCCACGTGACCATTAGGAGTATTCGCACCGGTGACGTCACACTTGGCATGTATGCTTGAAGATACCTGGGGGTAGTCGGAGTCCTTGGTCTGATGCGCGAAGTGCGCCAGGTAGGTGGGCGCGCCGCGGCGCGCGTGCAGCTGGGCGAGGCGCAGCGCGGGCGCGGCGGCGGCGGCGTCGCCCAGCGCCTCCAGCGTGGCGTCGCGGATGTTGATGGGGTGCTGGATGGGCCGCTCCCAGTCCGTGTACTCGTTGCGCACCGCCGCGAAGATCTCGTTCCGGTGGAAGCGGTACACGTTGCGGACGTACGTGCGCAGGATGCGGTTCCTGTGGGCAGGCGGGCGCGGTACCTACAGTACTGCAGCACTCACTAAAGATGGTATACACACCACTCATTTTGCTTACATAAATAGTAGCTACATTCTAGAGTACCAACTAGAATGTAAAAATAAGCAACCTGTGTTCCTCCTCGAAGCCGTGCCGGATATCCTCTTCGCTGAAAAACTGGTAGCTTTCCGTGGTTGCAACGACTATGGCGAGCGCACACTCCAAGAATACGTCACTGGCGTGTAGAGCGCGCACCCCCGCGCCCCCCGCGCCGCCCGCCGCCTCGGGCACCGAGGGCGCCCAGCCCGCCAGGAAGCGCGCGCGGGGCGCCTCCACCGCCAGCAGCGCCGCCAGGGGCCGCTCGCGGATGCACTCCACAAACCTAAATCATTTTAAATATAGGTCCCACACTACAGCGCTATACTCTAGCTTACTGCGGACAAAAGCATTATATAACATGATGGGCACCCTAGCGTCCAGAAACTGCGCAGAGGTTCTCATGATGAACCCCAAGATCTTATTTGCATTCTTGCACAGGGAAATTACATGCTTGCGAAAGTCAAGAGGTGAGTCCATAACGAGCCCTAGATCACGAATCTCGCCAACTCTATCCAAGATCTCACCGTCTAACGTATATGGCGGTGCTAAAGGTTGTTGCAATCTAGAAAAGGTGATGAGCTTACACGTGGAGACATTGAAAGCCATCCTGTATAATCGACTTCAACTTACGACCGAATCTACCTATGTATTTTTGGGTTATTCCAGTTTTCCTAACTGGAAAAGGAAAACTGGAACGCGAAAAAAATGAATTCCAGTTTTCCCCGTTAAGGGGGATTTGTCAAGGGGGAAAACTGGAATTCATTTTTTTCGCGTTCCAGTTTTCCCCCTTGAGAAAAATTTTTCAAGGGGAAAACTGTAATAATTATTTTCAAATTCCAGTTTTCCCCCTCGACGATTTTTCGCGTTCCAGTTTTCCCCCTTGAAATATTTTTCTCAAGGGGGAAAACTGGAACGCGAAAAAAATGAATTCCAGTTTTCCCCCTTGAGAGAAGGAAACCAAAGAGAACAATACAGTACTCAACAGTAAACTCATTTTTTATTTTGTACTTTGACCGCAATGACAGACTTAATAAAAAATGACACTAATTGTCAAAAAGACACCAAAAGTCAAAAATGACATCCAATGTCGAAAATGACACCAGATGTCAAAAATGACAAACACCAAAGTAAAAAATGACATCCAATGTCGAAATGACACCAAATGTCAAAAATGACGTAATTTATCAAAAAAACACACAATGTCAAAAATGATAACCAATGTCAAAAATGACAACCAATGTCAAAAATGACAAACACCAAAGTAAAAAATGACATCCAATGTCGAAAATGACACTAAATGTCAAAAATGACGTAATTTATCAAAAAAACTCAATGACAACCAATGTCAAAAAAGACACCAAAGTAAAAAATGACATCCAATGTCGAAAATGACACCAAATGTCAAAAACGACGTAATTTATCAAAAAACACACAATGTCAAAAATGACAACCAATGTCAAAAAGACACCATAAATCAAAAATGACATCCAATGTCGAAAATGACGTAATTTATCAAAAAAACAGAATGTCAAAAATGATAACCAGTGATAGGAATACATAGGTAGTGCAATTTAACGGGACTTCATGATGATACCATAATGTGGACATGCCTTACAAGTCCCGGGAATTTAATGAGAAATGGACACTTCACACAAGTCCTGGGAATTAAATGAAAAACTGTTATTGAATACTATGTAAAATAATATTTTAAATAGGCATTCTTACGATATTATTCATCATTATTATTAATGAAGCTAAACTTGCCGCCAGATTGATATTTACTTCAAGTTAGACCAAAAATATACCAAAAATTCTTTCGGCATCACGAAGGCAGCGATAAGATAAGAAGGGATCATAAAGGCAATTAATTTTATTATTAAGTTAAAAGTCAAGTCGTCGTCGTACATGGCACCGCCATACATTCATAGGCCTGACCAATCGAGAGGTAGAGCTTTAGATCATCGGCGAACATAATACAGTCACATGCTTTAAGTACGTGGGGCAAGTCGTTTATCATGGCTAAGAAAAGAGTTGGTCCAAGTGTGCTTCCCTGGCTCACCCCAGATCTTGTGTGGAACTCATCCGACTGATAAATATTCAGCTGCACATATTGCCTTTAAGGCATCTTATTCTTAAGATCTTATGATCTTTAAGGTAATCAGCGAAGAATTTTATCAGGTGGGGTGCATCCGACAAAGACAGTTTCTCTAATAGTATGCCGTTATCAACAACATCAAATGCGCGCCTGAAATCCAGAAATACAGCGTCTACCTGCCTTCCTGTTATAATTCGCCTGTCTATAATTTGTAACTTGGTCTTTACTGCCAGATTCGTACACAGGGACAATCCACACATTAATAAATAATATAAAATAATAAAAATAAAATAAAATGTATTCAAAGGAACTCGTAAATAAACAATACATAAGTGCACTAAACAAATAGTCAGATTAACATTGAACCGATTTAGACATATTTACTTGCAAAATGTTATCTGAGGCATAAAGCTTGATGGTGAAATAAGAGTTGTTACCAGTTGTCGTCATGTTCGGGTTCGGGCACGCAGCGCAGGGCCTGCGCCGCGTGCTGCCGCGCCAGCGCCGCGTCAGGCGCCAGCGCCGCCGGGGCCAGCGCCGAGCCGCTCAACAGCAGCACACGGGATATCAGACCTGGGGAACCGGGATATTAACAGAACCACTCAACTGGTTTATCTAAAATAAAATATTGAGAGAAAAGGTTAGGTACCTAGGTACTCAAGCCATTTCCAACGCGTAAAAGGTGTGCGAGTAGCAGAATGGGAGAGTGTGAAGAGAACCCGACGGCCAGTATTCACGCTCACCGCCAGGATGTTGTAAGAGGTGACTTGCTCTCTCTCAGGTTTTCCATCGTTGCCTTCGGAAATTGTATAACCCGCCACGTTGGCGCGCGTCCACGTTACCACGTTACCTTTAGTGTCAGGCAGCATGAGCAGCGCGTTGGCGAGCGCAGCGCCGGCCGCGTGGCCCGCCAGCGTGACGCGCGTGGGGTCGCCTCCGAAGGCCGCCACGTTGGCGCGTGTCCAGCGCAGCGCCGCCACCACGTCCAGCAGCGCCGCGCCGCCTGCGCGCGTCACTGCGTCCGCACCAGACGACGTCGTTAGATAACCTACGGTATAGGTCAGTTGTTGATATTTTCCTAGACACGTGATGTGTATTAAGGTGGTGCCTTAAAATTGAGAACTTCAAAGGGAATGCTGAAGAGCTTTAGATGTCAAACAACCAGAAGAGGGATGAGAGCTGACGGAATCACTACAGAGTTAAGTAACCAAGAATAGTTGTGCTGGCTCACCTAGTAGTCCAATCCTGTAGTTGAGCGTGAGAACCAGCAGACTGGTGCGTGCGGCTAGCACGGCGGCGTCCAGCGCGTTTCCGGAGCCCCACTCGTGGGCCGCACCCGCCCACACCACCACGGCGTACGGCGCCTCCACGCCGCGCGCACCTGCAACCGACTCACAGGCTGAACAGGGGCAGGACATCATGATCCTCACACGCTCACACGCACAATCATCTATGATGTCATCATTTTTGTCAGCAACAAAACTACTGCTTATTGTTGTTATAACGCATTGACCGTTGTTGGGGCATAGTTTCAGTGCCCGACGATATGTCTTATCGTGACAGCTTAGAAAATATCTTATTACTTCATTTTAAGGAGACAGGACGTAATGTGCACGTAAAATAGAGACAGCCAGTTCCAAACCTCAGGGGCGGTGACAATAAACGGTAGAGTATACTTAGCCGACCGAGCATGGTCGTCGCAGAATAAGTATATTATGATTAACTTAATATAGGTATGGTCTCTGGAGAAAAGCTACGGTCCGAGCTCAAAGGAACGCAAAGATGAACTCCATCGATTGTCAAGTTACGGTTACGAGCCGTCTCTTGGAAAGGTTAATAGCCAATTAGACTCGCTTCAGATTCACCTTTATCAAGATTTGTGTAATTGAATTATAGCCGAGAGGTTATCTCTGATTCCGAGGTACGCAACTCACCGCTACCGGGCACGTAGATGTTGAGGTACAGGCAGTCCTCGCTCTGGTTGCCCAGCAGTGGGACCGCGGCCCGCAGCTCCTTGTACACGCCCAGCGGCATCTTGGACAACGCTGCGCTCCTGGCCACAACAGAGAGGTTACAAACCACGAGAACGTTCGTCTTCCTTCATCGAAAGGAACCACTTGTCATAAAACATTGTATACGACAGACTTGTATGAGTATCTTACTTGTTGGATATATCCGGGTATCGTTGTGGACAGACTGGCGCGAAGGCGTCGGCCAAGCGCGTGCCGGGCCAGGGTCGCAGCGGCGGCGGGGGGCCCAGCCGCGCCGGGGGCCCGGCGTACGGGACCCCCAGGAACACCTCCACCGGCTCCAGGCGACGGGACGCTGGCTCCACTATGATGCCTCGTATCGCTCCTGCATACAAACCACATCTTTTCGAAACATTTGTCATGAAAACGTTGACTATATTTTTTTGTTAAGTTTAGGACTTGAAGCTGTCACCTTCGCCGGTAATGCTGTGCCCGCTGTGCCTCTGCAGCCTGTCACACCAGCTGGGAAAGCTTTAAAACCGGTAATGCTGTGCCCGCTGTCTGTGCCTCTGCAGCCTGTCACACCAGCTGGGAAAGCTTTAAAACCGGTAATGCTGTGCCCGCTGTGCCTCTGCAGCCTGTCACACCAGCTGGGAAAGCTTTAAAACCGGTAATGCTGTGCCCGCTGTGCCTCTGCAGCCTGTCACACCAGCTGGGAAAGCTTTAAAACTAGCGATAAGTTGGTTTTGTCAAATTCTTCCTTTCTATTCAAATACAACACCCGGATCTGTTAAGCTTTTATTAGGTTCATTGGACCAAACGAAATTTGTTGCTGAATTTTCCGGAAGTTTTATGAAATTAGCACGGTTCAGCTGGCTGATACAGATGCGCGAGTCATCAGTCCCTCGCTCGCCCCCGCGGCCGGCAGATGGCTCGCGGGGCGCGGGGCGCGGGGGCGGGGGCGGGAATCAGATGAATTGGCCGCGTCATGCGCCCTATCATTTGAGAAGGCACCGCTTATCCCATTCGGAAAGGTTTCGGGCTCGAGACCTTCCAAACAATAATTAATTTGATCTCGAGTCGTGTACAAACGTAACGACGTCGTTTGGTGGCGATGTCACGGGAGCCCGCCTGATTGGATTGTCCGGGATCGCGGCATTAGGGATCCGCCGCGCCGGAGGGTCTCGCCGACTAAACTATGTATTTATTCAATTAAGGAAAGCCGCAAGCGAGGGCGCTGGCCGAGCTACCCGTGAGCGATCCTCTGTGATGAATATGATGCCCGGAGTTGATCGACAAGTGTCGGTTCATCGGGTCGGAGGGCCGCGCTCGAGCGGCCGCGTCTGCGGCTCCGACGCAATCAATGCCGATACGTACCGATACAGCACCTAACTTACGAATTTGCAGACAGTTAGTGTTATTATAGTAGTCGTGAGAAAGGAGGAATGGTGTGTGTAACGAGTATCCCTTGAGGGTGCAGGTACCTGCGTGCGTGTGCACGATGCGCGAGCTGTAGCGCGGGCCGGCGGCGCACAGCGACGCGAGCGCCAGCGCCGCCCAGCACCACGCCCGCCGCCAGCGATCCATGCGCCATCACGCGACGATTATCTGCAAACAAACAAACAAACTACTGTCACACTATGTCCCAACAAAAAATGTCAAAAAGACGTTTCAGATTCCTATGCAAATCGAAGTACCTATGTAAGGTTATTAGATCGCGCCTCATAACATAACCCGTGTTGGCATCCACTCTCGCGTCCCGCGGGAAATACGAGATGATGGTCGCGAGATCCGCAAGCCACATCGCGCCGAGATGGCCTCTTTCCTAACAAGCTTGTTTAAACTCGGTTCGCACCGAACGCTGCCGCCGTTACAATTTATTGCGTGTTATCACCATCACTGTGTCGCGATGCAAATTCAGTTTTGCGGCGTTTCACATGAATTTGTACGCACATTCATCAAACCCGACGATTAAAACGTGTTGAAATAATTTATTATCGTGCTTGTCTAAGGCTGGTTTTTCGGAGGAAGAGCGGCAGCGAAATCCACTGCGGGTTCCGCATTTGTTTCGCCGCCGCGCGCGAAAGTTTTGCCCGGCTGTCCCTTCCCGCTGCCCACCGAGAACGCAGCCGCACTGATTGGAACATATAGTCGATGATAGCTCATTTAACTTTCAAAAAAGTTAATGTTAGTATTCAGAGCACTGCTTTCATAATCACAGTGATTGGTTCGTTGGTGGGGTAAAGCAGGGGGGCACCTGATCAAACGTGTTTAATTCTGTTAAGAGAACGAAAGGAATGTGAATCCTCCCTCGCGTAATGTAATCACCCGAGAGCCTACGAATCTGAGATCACTCCACACCTCCGTGTAATAGCTCCGCATCTGTCACCACACCACACACCCTGTACATAATATACCTACGAAAGTAGCACCTACTTTAGTGTAGATACAGATCATTTGTAGCTGAGCTCCGCTGGCTAAATTTATCCGACGATCTTACTGCCAAACGCCACATTACTGTTATTACACAACAATAATGTGACTATCAAGACTTTTTTAGTAATCATTTTGAAACATTATTTTCAAAATTTCCTTACGCTCTCTACGAGCTAAAATCGACAAGTGGACGAAAAAAAATCGAGAATGTACGGACACCAAACCACCCTTAAATGTGAATTACGTTGACGCACATGCATGGCTCATCTACTGTATCGTATTGTGGGGGAGTTTCAAGAAGAAACTGATAATACTTTTCCATTGATTGTAGAATCCTTGCAAACATCATCCTCCAGAAAGTACTAAGCATTTTATATCAAAAGTTTGAAATCAATGTCTGTGTTAGTTAGATTTAGTTGTGTCTTGTCTAGCTTAAAATGTACAGTATAGGTCGTACGTACAATGTACGGACACGACCCGCAGGCCGCCGCGCCGCCGCCGCGCCGCCGCCGCGACAACACCAGGACCAAGTTTTTCAATTATCCCTCCACCCGATTGAGCCGGCGGCGGCGCCTTGTATCCCTCCAACCACACGCTCCTCTCACACAGAAACCAGGCGCTATAACACCTATCAGTGTATCGACTATGCTTGATCGCTACCTACATAATGTCTAGTTGCTACGTACTGGGGTCATTTGCAAAACAAGTTCTTCGAAAGTTATACCCAGCTAATAAATACCAGCTCTGATTCCCTGCTGAGCGGTGATTGTGTCCACCTTGTCGCCGCGACAGCAACTTGTGCTGTCTCAGTTCAACTGCTTTTTGTAGGTCGTTTTTAGTGTTGGGGACATAAAACAGTAAAAACATTTTACCAACACACTTAAAATTACCTACAAAAAAAAGGTTTGGTTCAACCATAGAGTTATTAGTAGGATATAATCCTGTATAATGGAGTTAGACCCTGCAGCCGCAGGCCTGCTCACAGTTCATTGCAACACTTTAATAATTATTGATGGGAACCGTGTTAATGTTGAGTGATCGTTTACCTTCTGCCAAAATCTTTCAGATCAGTTTAAGCAGAGTGCAAAGGTAACAGACAAACAGACAGAATTAACTACGCTTTTATATTATTAGTATTGACTTGATAATGATTTAAGTCAAATTTTTAGTAGACTAGTCTATGAGCTTATTTTATCATCATCATATATGAGTAAGCCTAAATAAAATAAACGTAATTGATTTCTGACGATATCTGATTTATTGTTTTGGCCACAATCATAGAAAACCTGTTAGAAAATCTATATGTATAATATAAAACAGAAGAGAAAACTGACTCATCAAGAGATCTAACTACAAGAGCTACGAAGCTGAAATGTTGCATGAAGGTTCCTTTCAGGACGTAAGCACTCGCTAAGAATTTTGGAAATTTGCAAATTTCGAATTTTTGGAAATTCGTATTTAATGGGGGCCAAAGGTCATTTTTATAATAAGTTCAGAACCGTCAAAATTTGTAGCGTAGGAAGATGACTCAATATAAATAGACATGTATTTCAGGGTTTTATGAAATTCGCACCCAAATGGTTAATGGTGTGGAGTCAAAGCCACTCACTGACTTATCAAGAAAATCTAGAAAAGACTTACCTATCTAGAAAAGCTACGAGGCTGAAATTTTTCATGAAAATTTAGTTTAGGACGTAAGTACCTACTAAGAACAGTTTTTTTTTGAAATTCACATTCTTGGGTTATTATGTTCCTACCCTACTCGGGTTATATTACTCGGTTGTACTTATGGACTTCTACTGCTTCTACTAAAGTCCACGCGAATGAAATCGCGGCGGGTCAGCTAGTCTAATAATAAAATTAAAATACAACGCCATGACTATCCGATAAGCAAATTAAAAAGAATTTATAAATACCCACTCGGCTCAAACGTCCACTAAGCAGGTAGATAGCTGGTCGTTGGCAGAACAAAGCTTCCCGAAGTTGCGAGAAGCTCTGTTTCCTCCCATTAGATAGTATCAGAACCAATTCCTCTCTTATTCGGAGGAAGTTCGCGCAAGTTTTGCACAAAGTACGGCCATTCACAGCGACGTTTCCCACTTGGCAGCTCGCTACATCTCGCTGACACAAAAGAAAATAACTCAAAGTTGTCGCCATTAACCTACATATCGGCGATATGATCTGAGCATATTCTCTAAAGGGTCGCACATAGCCGCCCCCGCCCGCCCCGCGCGCGCCGCCCGCCCCCGCCGCGTCTACGCACCCGTGCTTGCACCTACACAAAATGTTGCACTTACACTCTATGGCTATACCAATATCTCCAATATTTTGTTGAAACAAATAAATCATACTAGCTTTTGCCCGCGGCTTCGCACGCGTTGTTTCTATGGAAACGTTTGGAGGTTATTTCTATTCCATGGGAACTGATTTATGGATCGCCTATGTTTGATTCCAGGGTTAGACTATGTATACTATACTATACTATACTACTATGCTATCGAACGGAATAAATACTTTTCTACGGAATACGACTTTCTTTTATATATATAGATAGATATAGATTGAACTTGATCACACACCATTTAAATAAAACGATTTCAGGAAGTTGTGTTTTCAAAATCATTCCTCTTCAAAGCTCTGTTGTTCCCGTAGATTCGTTTGCGCGTGATAAACTCCGTGAGCTTCGACCTCGCAAGTAGATCGGGAGACACCCAGGCAGGCGCGCGCGCGCGGGTACACAAACAACCACAGCGACGCGCCGAGGGCCGCCGCGGCTCTCGCGTCTCAACTGTAGCAACAAACGAGAGCGAGATGATCATTCATCTTAATTATTTGTTCACGTGAAGTTGCTCCGTTACAGACATGTTCGGGTACCTAATTACGAGCGGCTCGGTTGCGTGGGTGGATTCTCTAAGTGCGTTGCGTACCTACTCAGTATCGTTTGCTATTTGTGCGAGTCGTAAATGTACCTGAGCCGAACTAGAATACTTATTACTAACTAGGTACCTCCATAAAAAGAACAATGGCAACTTTCCCTTATGGTTTGTCCCAAAAATTTGAGGAAAGATAAGAAATATACCATTCGATTCATCTCAAAATTTTAAGGAACTCTGCATTTTTAGTTTTTCCAAGATTATTCCAGAAAAAATTAAATATTTTTTTGAAAATTGGCAGAATAATTTCCTATCCTTGGTTCATCTCTTCATTGCAAATGGCGGCGGGGTGACAAAAAAGGTTTCAATTCTAGAGGTTAGTTTCAGGTTAGGGGCAGGATTAAAACCAACCTCCTTTTTTCAGTTGGTAGGTAGAATAGAGTAGGTTTATCGGCCATGGACGAAAATAGCTAGGTCTTAGGCCCTGCTACATTTTTGGATAGAGATTTCCTAACTTTTTATGTAGGTAGTACCCTTAGCCTATACCTACCTAGCCCAGCCTAACCTAAACCAGCTCAGGTGTATTGCCGCGGCTTTACAATGTGTTACAAGAACGTGTCGCCTACCTGTTCAAATAAAATTGATAGGTACCTAATGAGCGCCATATCGCCCAGTCTTCAGCTTGCCGCATCCAGCATCTCCCTACCAATTGCGTCCTACACTACGTTTGCCGAGTCGCAGTCTCCACTAAAGACAAGAACACGTTTGCTTTTCGATTCTTAACTTACCCATGGCACAACTATTATTTGTATTATAGGTAGGTACGTGGAGTATCGTACGTACCGTACCTTCCTGAAGTGAAGACATATAATTAACCGCTATCTCAATAAAAGTCATAGGTCTACCTACCTATAGTCATCGCCAAAATTACTTACCTAGGTATAGCTGTGAAAAGATGAAGATTCCAATCCAAAGCACAGAGCAGCTTCTGTTGTCTTGCAATAAGTGTAGTTTAGCGATTGCTCTTGACGGTTTTGGAGTCTTCAACTTAACGAGTTACGAGCACCTACCTACCTAGGTAGTACCTAATCAAAAATGTTTTTAGGTAGGTACCTATCTACCAAAATAGATAATTTTGTAATAATTCCTAATATCCCAGAAGGATCGAGTGGTTGGCCTTACTACCTACGTTACGTACCATTCTAGCTTTACCAATAGGTAATACTACCTATCTATAAACTAGCCAAACTCGATGTGGAATGTTTATAAGCAAACCATTAAGAACACACACACACAACGCTTACACAAAAAACTAAAACTCACTTGCTTTGCTTGGCGTCGAGTTTCAGATAGGTACCTACGTATAATAAATTGCATTGATTGTTTGCAAAAGTCTGCAGTTCGCCAAATCGTGGCCAAATTGTTTCACTAAGTAATACTAGTTCTAATTTCACTCTGTTGCTGCGTCTTTTTATACGCAATTTACATCCTTACTTACGTCTGCCGATTTGAGATCCTTCCTTCAATAAATATTGCTTATAATTTATTAATTTTAAATACTTTATTTACAAAGAAAATAAGTGCAATCAAATACCTACCTAATAATTTATATTATATAAAAAGACGCGGCAACAGAGTGAATTTTAGGTTAAGTATGGGCGGTTTGTTTACAAACATTCTAAATCGAGTTTGGCTAGTGTATATGCATAAGATAAGAAAACATTCCAACTAGCACGGTAATATTATAGGATAATATTACCTTGCAACTAGGTAACTGGTCAGTGGAATCGTATAATTTTATTAATATGCGCAGGCAAACTCATAGATGAAATATTTTTTATCTTGGTGCTAAATTATACATTTTCAAGAATGCTTATGTAAGTACAGTATATCAATTCTTGGGGTTAGTTTCTTTCAATTCTTAGTAAGTTTTTCCATTATCTGTGAGGTAGCGCTACCGAGTAAGTATTGTTATTCGGTTTCCTCTCTATCGTCATTTAGATAGGTACCTAAATACCTGAAAAATAAACACATTGATACTATAATATTATAAAGAGGAAAGATTTGATTGTTTGTTTGTTTGTATTGAATAGGCTCCGAAACTACTGGACCGATTTGAAAAATTCTTTCATTGCTATGAAGTTTACTTTTCAGGGAGTGACATAGGTTATATTTTATCCCGGAATTCCCACAGGAACGGGAACTACGCGGGTGAAACCGCGAGGCGATCGTCTAGTTATTTATAAAAGGAAAGGAATGTTCAATGTTTGTAAGACTTAGGTATTACTAAAATGTATGGGAGAATTTTAGTAACGATAGCTAGACAGGTACAATACAAACACTGCACATAGGTATGTAGGTACCATAGAAATCTAAATTGTTATTTAGATTTCTATGGTAGGTACTTACGGAGTATTAGGTAAGTACTAGGTACTAACTTTTACTAGGTATGCATAATTTTATGTAGACTAGGCACATAGGTACCGACAATCTTACGAAGTAGGTAGGTAGGTGAACAATGAAAACAAAATAAACTCTCGATGTACAATAACTTACAATGGCGAAGGGTAGGTACATAAGTACCTAGTTCTTTAGCACCCAAGAAAGAAAATATATTCTTTGAAACAAGTTTCTTTGCTACTACAACTTTTTGTGAAATCACTCTCACAAACACTTGGGCACACATATTATAATACTATATTGGGTAAGGATAGAAGGTTCACCTGTAGTATTATTTTGATAAGTTTATTTTGAAAATCATTTTGTCAACAAACACATTATAAAAGCGCGCGGATTGGACCACAGAATAATAATGACAGGCAGAGTTGGTAGGGCTGTCAATGTCAAAAACAAAAGAGTTTTTATCACCCTAGCTTCGCCCAAATTGCTATTCATCCACATTTTCAAAAATTAATTTAATTTTTCCTGCAATAATTTTGGAAAAACTAAATATACAGTTTTATTCAGAATTTCTGGAGCTATCGATTGATACCCGTGGGATCTTTCCTCATGATAGCTCATAATTCTTGCCATTGTTCTTTAGGAATGTCTTTCAATCTCGAGTGACGGCGACGCGCACTGCGCAGAGCTCGGCAGATTGTTTGCGTTCCTCGACTGGGTAGTAGTAGGCACAGGTAGTGTATGAGGTATTTCCGTGGAAATGTGTGCGCAGTAAATCTGCGGGCGGTGTGTATGTAATCCATCCGACCTGTAATAGAATGGTATTCCATCAATTCGGATCGAATACATGCACGGAAATGGAAGTTAATTCCGTGAGTACATGTGTAGAGTAGAGGGCCCGCGCCGTCGTGCGTGTATATTCTAGCGAGCACACCTGCTCAGTGCTCACCCGGGCTGCGGTCCTATCCTATCCTACCTGCATTACTGATATGATATCTCATCATTTGCGTTCAGCTTCAAAACATCCATGTGTTTGTGACTAAAGATAGAAGAACAAACGAAAGTACGAAAATTATATCAAAATGAGTGTACCTACTGTTGTTATGTTTGTTAGGTACTTGTATATTTTCTCATGAAATATGATTATCTGGGTTCAATAGAATGAGAGTGCGCCTGCCGATCCAGCGGAGCAGAAATGTGACACTGATAATACGTATCAAGATCGTCGCCATTTGCGCAGTCTATTGAGCACGGCGCGGCATATAGATGGCAGGCTCGGTGTCGGACGCGGCCTTCAGGGCTCCGGGACAATAACTCAGCTCCTCCCAGGGTCGGATCCGCCCGTCATTAGGGCGGCGCGGGGGGCCGCGACCGACCGGGCCACCTATGGAGCGCCCGGGACACGGTACACGAGGTGGCTGGCTCACTACCTAGGTAACTATTGAGGTTGTATCTACAACGAGAAGTCACCCAGGTGTATGCTAGCCCTAACGACCTCAACGACATAGCCATAAAGGTGTGTGAGCTAATCTCTAGAAGTCTAGCTAGACGGTCCGAATCCTCCGCCGCGCATTCCCTCGCCGCCTGAGCGGAGCGCCAGCCGCCGGCCGCGCGGCGCCGCTCCGTCCTCATCTGCATGCGAATGTGGGCTCGGGACGGTCGCCGCGATGGCCTCCAGATGAAACGCAAGGAAATACGTGGTTTCCCTAAAAATACGTGGCTGCCTCAAAAAGTAATCTTTTCGAACATAAGACCCGCCGAGATGGGGACATTACTCGGGTTTCTAGGGCAATGCACCTTTGGGTTCGATCAAAACGCTTTTATCTGAATAGGTTTTTGAAGGTAAATTCAAATACGTATGTACGTACTTACCTACGTATAGCACATCTGTGTTTGCTTCGACGGAATTGAATCAATAGCAGGTTCTATTGGGGAAACTTCGGCTTCATCTTGATTTGATTCGGCTTTGATTTTGGAATCGGAAGGAATGAGGTGCTTGCTCTCGAGCTTGGATCCGTCTCCAGCCCTCGGCTATAAAAGCAATCCGAGCTGGCGCCGAACTAATTGATGGAATGGACGGGTCCTCGGGGAGGAGAGGAGACAATTAATTGAATCGCATTATTTCGAGAGTTACCTCGATCAGCGCCACTCGGAGTAATCACCTAGTTTGGTTCGGCCGGCGGCGGCGGCGGAAGGCGGCGCAGTGCGGGCCGTGGTGGATACTATAGGAAGATACAATTTGCTTATAATTATTGAGAAGGGTAAATCATTACCTATCACAAAAATAGCGACCGACTTTATAGTTATGAAAAACTCCTTGTTCGAACGAAACAAAACAATTAAATTCACTCAGTTTCTTGACTATATGAATCTTTCACAGTGCGTTTCTCAACCGACGCATTTCACGTCACATAGCGAGAAGTTATTAGATGTGATATGTACAAACGCCCCTGTGCATGCTATCTCAGTAAATAACATAACTGGTGGCAATGGCCACGCTATGATAAATATCACCTTGTCCTTAAAGAAACCTAAAGCTAAACCACGCACTTTTACTTTCAGGCCTATCAATCGTATAAACCTTAGCGACTTCAATAATGATTTGTACTCAATTAGTTGGGATGAAATAAAAGCATTGCCTTCTGTGGACTTAATGGTTGCTAAGTTTAATTTTGAAATTTTTTCTCTTTTTGACAGACACGCTCCAGTCAAAACAATTTTAGTTAGGAACATCGATCAAAAATTTCCGGCCGGCCCCCCTTAGATGCACAATGCGCGCCCTGAAAACGTCAGTATCAAAAGGTATCCCATTTGGCATTTTGGGATACCTTTTCAACTAGTGTCATTTTAGCTCTCGGACCGACAGCATGGTCAAGTGCTCGTATAAAAAATGCAATAATCGCCCGACCAAACAACAGAAAAAGGATGGAATTTCTTATTTTCAGTAAGTTTAAATGTAAGTTTTACCTGTGTATTGTGATATGAGCCAATTGAGCCTTATATACTTGAGAAATCAGCATTAAATATTGTTGTTGGGTTTGCCTATGTAAAAATATTTATTTTGTTCTAAGTTGATGAATGGAGCGGATATTGTTTCAAATTTTTTTTTATTTATTTGTGGTAGGTTGTAAGTGATAATTTTTTTTTCATGAAAATGCATTTAAAATAACTGGTTAAGGTTGATTGAGGCCCTTTTGTTTGTTGACTGTTGCGTCGCTAATTTATAGTTGTATCAATAAATGATTCGTTTATCTTTACCTGAATTCTGTTAATTTTATAATCCTTATAAAAATAAACAGTGTATAAATTATTTTTAGGTACCTTCCTACCTACTTACAAAATAAAATAAAATAAGTTCGACTCCACTAATCTCTTGTTCCGCATGCAAAAAACTTGACAGGCTCTGCGCAAACTGTCTGCGTCAAAACAAAACGTGGACATTTTTCAGTGTCATTCTTGTAAGGTTCTAGGTATCTACGGGGGAGGCCGCATACTTGATCGATGGTTAGGAACAATCATTCATTGCCCTGGGTTACCGATGTGTGCAAGATCATGATCGACGAACATATTAAGGCTCATGATGCGTTCCGCAAATCACGTTCTGAGCAGGATGAAAATTATTACAAGGAACTAAAAAGTCTTGTAACCCGTAGTATTGCTAGTGAGAAACGTGCCTATTTTGACAACTTAGTAAACTCTAAACTAAAAGACAGTAAATCCCTTTGGAAAAACTTAAAGAGTAAAATATTAGCAGACCCCAGTAAAGATAAATCCTTACCATCGCATTTTAATGACCCCAATAAATTAAATGATCATTTTTTAAAGGTGCCAGGAAGTAATGCTGTGCCTGATACTGAAATGTCTTTCTTTACGCAAAATAAATATTCACCCGCGTTCTTAGAGCTCGGGCCAATTACCTCAACAGATATCTCTAGATTAATATTGTCATGTAAGTCTTATGCAATCGGTGACGATGAAATCAGTAGAGACATGATATTATTTTCCCTTCCTTGCACTTTAGACGTCATTACAGAAATTATCAATAAATCAATTTTAACAGGTGTGGTGCCCAGGCAATGGAAGAAAGCTCTCGTCACACCCATACCTAAAATCAATAGCCCCACTGAATATAAAGATCTTCGACCGATAAGCATATTACCGTTTCTCTCGAAGCTGCTTGAAAAAGCAGTCTGTAGCCAGCTAACAAAATTTGTCGAGACTCATAATATTTTGCCTTCTTTTCAATCAGGATTTCGGAAAGGCCGTGGTACGGCGACAGCTCTCCTGGACGTTACTGACAATGTGTTAGCGGGACAGGATAGAGGTCATAGTACAGTCCTGACTTTGTTAGATTATTCACGTGCCTTCGATTGTCTTAACATCTCTCTTCTCCTTGCCAAGTTGTCTTACTATGGTCTAAGCGAGGGGTCAGTCAGATGGTTTGAAAGTTACCTGGGTGGCCGCACAGTCTGTAAAACTGGTCAGAGATGACGGTTCCGTTTTGTGCTCGCGTCCTACGCTTGTCGATCGGGGCGTCCCGCAGGGCTCCATACTGGGTCCTCTTCTTTTTATTATCTACAGTGCGGATCTTCCTAAAGTCATCAAAAAGTGTATGTTCCATTGTTACGCGGATGACGTCCAGGTTTATGTGTCTGATTCACCAGACCAGCTACCACTATCCGTTTCTTTATTAAATGAAGACTTGGATGCAATTGCGGACTGGTCCATGCGTAACGCTCTAGTGCTAAACCCCGTAAAGTCAAAGTATATGGTTTTGGGCACAAAGAAACAAATTGCTAAAATACGTTGTAGCCCAGATGTAAAGATCCAAGGAGTCTCGGTAGAGCGAGTGGATGAGGCGCGGAACTTGGGCGTTATCTTCGATAGCCAGCTTAGGTTCGAGAATCACGTACTTAGTTTAGTGAAAAATTGTTTTTATCGTCTAAAAGGGCTCTCTAACATCCGCAATCAGCTCTCAGAGGCTTCTCGCGTAGCTCTCTGCGAAGCATTGATTCTATCTAGGTTAATTATGGTGTCATAGTGTATGGTCCACGATTGCTGGCGCGGACTCAGCAAGTAATACAGCGTGTGCAAAACGCATGTTGCCGTTTTTGTTTCAGTATCCCGCCTCGGTGTCACATTACTCCTTATTTGAACAAAATGTCTATGCTCAATATGGAATCGCGTAGAGAGTTGCACCTTGGGGGGTTGGTTTTTGATATTGTCAAATTCAATAAACCTGAATACCTGCACTCTAAGCTAAAATTCACAAATACGACTCGAGGCCTGCGGTCAATTAAATCAGCACTCCTGTATCATAGCCATAAAACAGCAGCGTTTAAAGGTAGTTTTCGATATCTGGCAACGAAGTGTTGGAACAATATACCTCCACCCTTACGTAATCTCAACACTAAATTCACTTTCAAATTACATCTCAAGCTTTTACTGTTACAGAAACAAAACGAGGGTATTCCGAAACGCTTCGTTTGCCAGAGATAGGAAACACTGGGGCTGCTACTTCTACTTATTTAATGGTTCCTAATTCCAGCCAAACTACAGTATACCTACGACAAATTATACCGCCTCAAAAACACCAAACCCTTATTTATTATCATGTGCTTAAACACTGCATCAGTCAAGATCCAACATGACTTAAATACATAATAATGCATGCAATCACACATTATGTTTTATTAGTGTTTCGTTCTTCTGGTCGCCTCTAAGGGTAATACTGAAAATCAGTGTTTTGCTCTTCGAGCAAAGCTTTTCGCTGAGCTATTGCCTTTTTGAGCGGCTGCAGCACACACACAATTTCTAAAAAATGTACCTACTTCTAAATTATTTACTATTATTTACTATTCCCAAGTTTTGTACCATCAAAAAATTTATATTCTCTGTGTTATGTTAAGATGTGCCTTAATTATTGTAATCGTTTTATATTATGTGCTGCAGTGTCAAATAAATCTTTTATCTATCTATCTTGTTCGCTTCCAGGTTTTCAGAGCTACCATTTAAACCTTTACCGTCTGCCTCAAAACAATTAAATGGCATTAAACTCTCGGATAGTGAAAGCTTTGGAGATTTTACTTTAACGAGGAAACAGTTCTGTTGAAGCGCCGACTTTATGGCTGTATTATTGTTCGGGTCGCACTGACCACGCAGCAGATATGCATTTATCTGCGCTTGCAGTTGAATGCGTATTCGCTCGCGTTTACCTAAATTTAATCAGTTCGCGATCGACCGCCATCGTCGCGGGTTCAAACCAATTCAACCATTCATACCATTTATACCATAAGTTGGCGGCAGTAGTTTAATTAGCTATAAAATACGTGTGTCTTGTGAATATAGTCCATACCATACCATACCTACCAGTGACTTTCCTTGACCGCATACCAAACACCAACCAAACACCAACCTCAAAGGGCAGTTTGGGGATCAACCAGCACCATCTACCACAACCCCAACCATAACCCTTTTCAATTATTGTTTTGCTCTCTCTATCAGATATTTCCGCACTTAACATTTGCACAATTTGAATAGTTATAGTTACCCACAGAATGCTTGAACAGTTAGTTGACGTCGTGAACTGACGTTCTTCGTTTCAAGTCTGGCCAAAATAGCGTTTCTGTAAGTATGTCCGTACTCCTCTACAGGTCGTATTTTACAACCGATCGGTACGAAACTTTGTGTACAGATTCTATGACTTTATAGAATTTTATTGTCGTCGGGATTTTTTTATTAAAGGCGTATTTCTTCCACAATAAGGCAAAAAGGCGGCTTTAGATTAGTTTGCTTGAGATCTGATTTTGATGATTGTATTTTTAATTGAAAGATAATAATTTTAAACTGTTCTTATAAAAATTTGGTAAAGATCGGATGAGGATTTTTGGCATGACGAGCAGAATAGCTCCGCAAAATGCAGTAATATGCAAGAGAGCATTTACAGTACAGCGCCACCTATTAGAACATCTTTGTAACACTTCGAGAGTTATATGAAATAGCGCGGCCGCATACACCGTCGTCGTCGGATAAATAATAACAACAATTTTGGGCTGATGGATCAACGCCATCTATTGATACCTAGGTACAGAATTTCGAGCTTTGCTGAGGAACGTAACTTAGGTACTTTGTATGGACAATTGGTCTAATGGTTGATGTGTTTGTGCAACATTTCGTTCAAAAATTCCGACAACAATCGTATCGCAAGTGAAGTGATCTGTAATACCTACCTACCTTTCCAAGTGCACCTTACCTACCTTACCTACCCTACCCTACCCTCAAACAAGATTTAATCCGTTCTGGAGAAACAGACGCCTAATTCTTGCACGGTGTGCATTATTTCAAAGGTAGGTACTTATGCAAATCATTTCATTAGTTTTGAGCTAGGTATATAATTATACCTACTAAACAATTACCCTTACCTACCTACCTCCCACCTAAGGTTGGTAAGTTGCACAATGCACACCACACTAGCGTAAACCAATATTTAGGTACCTACCTACTTAAAAGGGTTTTTCTGATTTTTGGGTATACCTACCTGGGTAGGTAGGTAGTGTATCTCTACACTTTACCTACCCATATAATTTTTCTTACAACGCGTCAAAAAGTAAGAGGCACCGATAATTACATAGATATTAGGTATAATACTTATGACAAGTTTAGCGCCATTATAGGAAGGCTCGTGCCTACCTATGCTGGTGCTTATTCTGATAAGAGGGCACTTTTCCTCCGTGATAAGATGCGGGTGAAAGTTTAACCATTTCGACTATTTTCAAAATATTTGTAAAAGTATGAACCCCACAGAAGTTCTCATTATATACCTACCTACAAACAGGAATTAGAAAAAACATGGTACCTACCGAACCTACCTACCAAAATATCCCGTTTTAAATTACCTTAGTACCTACTTAATAAGTATAATTAATTGTTGAAAAAAGTTGTTAGTGTTCGCGACGTCTACTGTTCGTAGAACTACTAGTAAGTACCTAGTACTCTAAGTCTCGCCTCCGCGGCAGCGTGGGAGCGGGAGCGGGAGGCGCCGTTAGATCATTTCCGCAGACGTGGATCGGACCACACGACACTAATCATTTGAACGCGGAGTTTTTCTTTGATGATGTTGTATAAGTTTGTAAAAATTGTAAAGGTATCTGCGCGCGACTCGCGACTGTTTGCAGCATGAATGAACGAATGATATCAAACACGAGCTGTGTTCGCAAGCCTTGCGGGAGGCGGGAGGGAGCTCTCCCGTCACGGAGCACTGTCTCAGGTTGCAGGACCCCGAGCCTCGGCTCACAGAGGACACGGGAGCTTTCATTAGATCATTGACTTCGCACTCAGCCGCAGCCGGAACTATTAAAGGTAGAGCAAAAGGTTAAATCGCAAAAAAATACTTAATATTGAAGGCACATGGCTCCTTTAGACAAGTGTCTTGTTACTTGGCACGGCGGTGATGCATGATGAATGATGAATGATTTTATTGTCACCGTGATGAATGATGAATGATTCACGCAATACGCCGCGACACGTGTCGCCTGATTGATTCGCGGCGCGGCGCGGAGCTTGTTAGTCGAGTGTCTCGTGTCGGTCGGCGTCTTCACATCGGCCCAGTGGCACGATGAGCTCGGAGACTGGCCCAAGTGGCCCGCCCGCGCCCGAGACCACTTCACCTACCTGTCTTTATAAGAGCGTGTAAACGCGGCTAAAGAACAGGAGTTACAGTTTATGACGTAACATTATGAATGTCGTAAAGAGATCCTGACGCCATGCAATCGCGAGTTTACGCCTGTCCGGGGCGATAAGGAGCGGATGTGCAGATCAGATTTATGACTCGACTCGGCCGTGGCTGAGATTGCTCCGGCGGCACGGCGCTGCGGCGGCGGCGGCGACGCGGCCCTTTTACTGCCTTTATTGAAATTTATGTATTCATGGCCCGTAAAGATAAGTCATTTGTACATTTTTATTGAAACAGAATTAATCTAACTCGTTTGCCGTTTTATTCGCAAAAATAAAAGGTTTAGTATGATTGGCGCCGGGACGAGTTTACATGAAATGATGAGTTTATCAACAAAGCCGTTACTAAATACAATTAGCCGCCTGAACGGTCCGAACGTTCCGAGGGCGCGGCGCCGCGGCGCACTCCCGCCGTGCCTGAACGGTCCGAACGTTCCGAGGGCGCGGCGCAGCGGCGCACTCCCGCCGTGCCTGAACGGTCCGAACGTTCCGAGGGCGCGGCGCAGCGGCGCACTCCCGCCGTGCCTGAACGGTCCGAACGTTCCGAGAGCGCGGCGCCGCGGCGCACTCCCGCCGTGCCTGAACGGTCCGAACGTTCCGAGGGCGCGGCGCAGCGGCGCACTCCCGCCGTGCCTGAACGGTCCGAACGTTCCGAGGGCGCGGCGCAGCGGCGCACTCCCGCCGTGCCTGAACGGTCCGAACGTTCCGAGAGCGCGGCGCCGCGGCGCACTCCCGCCGTGCCTGAACAGTCCGAACGTTCCGAGGGCGCGGCGCAGCGGCGCACTCCCGCCGTGCCTGAACGGTCCGAACGTTCCGAGGGCGCGGCGCAGCGGCGCACTCCCGCCGTGCCTGAACGGTCCGAACGTTCCGAGGGCGCGGCGCAGCGGCGCACTCCCGCCGTGCCTGAACGGTCCGAACGTTCCGAGGGCGCGGCGCAGCGGCGCACTCCCGCCGTGCCTGAACGGTCCGAACGTTCCGAGAGCGCGGCGCCGCGGCGCACTCCCGCCGTGCCTGAACAGTCCGAACGTTCCGAGGGCGCGGCGCAGCGGCGCACTCCCGCCGTGCCTGAACGGTCCGAACGTTCCGAGGGCGCGGCGCAGCGGCGCACTCCCGCCGTGCCTGAACGGTCCGAACGTTCCGAGAGCGCGGCGCCGCGGCGCACTCCCGCCGTGCCTGAACGGTCCGAACGTTCCGAGAGCGCGGCGCCGCGGCGCACTCCCGCCGTGCCTGAACGGTCCGAACGTTCCGAGGGCGCGGCGCCGCGGCGCACTCGCTGTAGCCCAGCATGTGTCTTCGCTTAGGAAGTATTATGTTTCCTTCAAAAGCAATATAAATAAATTAAATCTTTATTTCAGACAACAATAATGGGCCAAAGAAATATAAAATTACACTTCTCAAAATTACATCTTCCGAGGACATCCGTGAGGGCGGGTGCGGCGGCAGATTTGGCCGAAGATCTCAAGAGGCGCAAATATGCAGGTCTCGACAGAGCCTACACATTTGCTCCCCTTGGAGTCGAGACCCTAGGTCCGTGGGGTACCGAGGCTCTTCGGGTTTTCAAAAAACTATCTGAGCGTCCGGTCGAAGCGACGCGTGACCCGAGAGCTGGTTAATATCTGGCACACACAGCGTATCAGCATTGTCATACAGCGTGGCAATGCAGCAAGCGTCATGGGGACGCTTCCGACTGGTGTTGATATGGATCAGTTGAGCTATCTGTAGACTGTTTGCAACAGTCAGCAGTTAGCTCAATTGTTTCAATTGTAAATACTAGTATAATTTTCTTTGTGAATAAAGTTATTTATTATTTTATAAATATCATAGTTTAAATCACAACAATATAAAAACAACAAAGTAATGAAAACACGAAAGTAGAATTTAGTTATGCGAGTATAATTGGGTTATTCCAGTTTTCCTCCTTGAAAAATTTTTCTCAAGGGGGAAAACTGGACTCCGAAAAAATGAATTCCAGTTATCCCCCTTAAGGGGAATTTGTCAAGGGGGAAAACTGGAATAACCCGTATAATTCAACTTAAAGTAGTTGAAACATGCACCCTTGGATTGTGGCACAGATATATGCAGTCAAATCTATTAGTGAACACGCTGAGAATGCTGCTATTACATAAAGAAAATAAAACTCATTTATTTTCAGATATATGTGATCCATAATTTGTTCGTATTAGAAATATCTCTTATATTCATATTTTATATTTATCATATAATGAATGAAGTTATGGATATTATCAATTTATTATAGTTATCCGTGCGGGTACCTAAGTCAGTGGTTACAAAGGCGCAGGATCAATAGAGTCCGAGTCACTCGCTCGAGCGGAGAGCTCGTCCGCTCGAGCGAGTGACTCGGGCGAGTGACTGGGGCTAACTGGTCCTCCGAGTGTGTATCTCGTACATGCTCCGCAAACAGCGGCAGAATTATTGATAGCAAGCAGCTCACCGACGCGCTGCGCCGCCGCCGCGCCGCGCCGCCGCCGCGCCGCGCTAATTACGCCCGGACTTCCGCTGGACAGAATTCAATTAGCGACGTTTGGTTCATTTCGTTTTTATAAAAGTACGTCCTTTATTATATTGCCTTTCCTAGTGAGTGTCCAAGTACAGGGCCAGCAGTCTAAACCCATCCAACTGCGCAGAGGAGTGAGAACGGGGGGATGTTATATCCCCGAAACTGTTCACGAGCGCGTTGGAAGATTTGTTTAAGACACTGGACTGGAAAGGTAAGGGCATTAACATAAACGGCGACTACATCTCACACCTGCAATTCGCTGATGACACAGTTTTAATGGCGGAGTCGCTAGAGGAGCTGAACCAGATGCTGGACGGCCTAGCCTCAGCCTCGCGACGCATCGGTCTTGGCGTGAGTTTGGATAAAAACAAAGTCATGATCAATGGCCTCATTGATGCGGGACCGGTCGTCGTACATGGCCACCTTCTCGAAATTGTTTCCGAATATACTTACCTTGGGCAAATTTTGTAGTTAGTTAAAAATAATTTTGAGAAGGAGGCCAAAAAGAGGATGCAGCTAGGCTGGGCGGCGTTTGGGAAACTACGTCGAGTCTTCTCGTCATCGCAATGCTTGAAAACGAAATTTTCAATCAGTGCGTCCTACCCGTCATGATCTACGGAGCTGAGACGTGGACACTCACGGTAGGGCTGGTCCACCAGTTCAAAGTCGCTCAGCGAGCTATGGAAAGAGGTTATTTAGAGGAACCTGTTTATTAATTGATAATCTACGATTAAATTTACTTAATTAAAATATTTTGTATATCGTTGTTAACAACATATTTATTAATAAAAATAATATTTTAAAATTTTTAATAAAAATAAAATCAGATCAAGATGCAGATTATAAATAAGAATATAATGCTCGGAGTTTCTCTGAAGGATAGGATTCGTAACGAATACATCCGACAGAGAACCAAAGTTATCGACATAGATTTAAGAATTAGCCAGCTGAAGTGGCAGTGGGCCGGTCATATCTCGCGAAGAACCGACAACCGCTGGGCTAAACGTGTTCTTGAGTGGAGACCACGACTCAGCAAACGTAGTGTAGGACGCCCTCCGGCCTGGATGCAGCAAGCAAAGACAGGGCGCTATGGCGCTCATTAGGGGAGGCCTATGTCCAGCGGTGGAATAATATAGGTTGATGATGATGATGAATAAAGGTGCATCGCGGGCACTCGAGCTAGGTATAAGGTGAATTTTTGTAGGAGTGTTTTCAGTTCGGGTTTGGCCTCTCTCGCAGCGACATCATTGTTTTACCTTAAAATGTAAGTACCAAGTCTAATAAATTTAACATTATCTTTTAAAACAGACTTTTCTGACATACATAGAAAGGATTCTTGTTTTGCCGTTGGTCAGAGCAGACGTGCTCATAATAATAATTTACCTACCTACTACAATTCAATATTCACTTGCTGACTCGTGCCCTCGATTACTAGCAACAACATTAACTGTGACATGTATGCATACGTGCATGTACAGTGAATTTTTTAAAATGGTTTTTTAAAATTTAAAGTGGAATTATAATTTACATTATGGATACACTCACTCCCTACATTGAAGCTTTAAATGCAGCTCGCAGCCCGCCTCGGACGCCCGTCACTCCCTCGGCCGCCCCGGAGCCCAAGCCTCGCCCAGCGCATCCGCCCCAAGGAGAGACCCTGGAACTGGTCTCTACACCAGAGATCCAGAACTGGATGTCGACAATCGAGCAGTACCTCAATGAAGTGTGCTCAATCGCAGAAAATGGCAAGTTGAACTCGGAGCAAAAGCTCAAAATTAATAGTTTGTGCCGCAAAATAGGACATGGAACATCGCAGATGGCAGTGCATTACCAATCGGTGAAAACACGGGCTGTCGCAATGAGCATCGAAACTCAAGCTCTGAAGGAGAATATAAATCTCTCCCAGCGACTCCAAGACCTAAAAACTAGCATTGATGAGACCTCTAAACCTCCCTCCGGATATTCCTTTCCGGCGCACTCCCGCCGTGCCTGAACGGTCCGAACGTTCCGAGGGCGCGGCGCCGCGGCGCACTCGCTGTAGCCCAGCATGTGTCTTCGCTTAGGAAGTATTATGTTTCCTTCAAAAGCAATATAAATAAATTAAATCTTTATTTCAGACAACAATAATGGGCCAAAGAAATATAAAATTACACTTCTCAAAATTACATCTTCCGAGGACATCCGTGAGGGCGGGTGCGGCGGCAGATTTGGCCGAAGATCTCAAGAGGCGCAAATATGCAGGTCTCGACAGAGCCTACACATTTGCTCCCCTTGGAGTCGAGACCCTAGGTCCGTGGGGTACCGAGGCTCTTCGGGTTTTCAAAAAACTATCTGAGCGTCCGGTCGAAGCGACGCGTGACCCGAGAGCTGGTTAATATCTGGCACACACAGCGTATCAGCATTGTCATACAGCGTGGCAATGCAGCAAGCGTCATGGGGACGCTTCCGACTGGTGTTGATATGGATCAGTTGAGCTATCTGTAGACTGTTTGCAACAGTCAGCAGTTAGCTCAATTGTTTCAATTGTAAATACTAGTATAATTTTCTTTGTGAATAAAGTTATTTATTATTTTATAAATATCATAGTTTAAATCACAACAATATAAAAACAACAAAGTAATGAAAACACGAAAGTAGAATTTAGTTATGCGAGTATAATTGGGTTATTCCAGTTTTCCTCCTTGAAAAATTTTTCTCAAGGGGGAAAACTGGACTCCGAAAAAATGAATTCCAGTTATCCCCCTTAAGGGGAATTTGTCAAGGGGGAAAACTGGAATAACCCGTATAATTCAACTTAAAGTAGTTGAAACATGCACCCTTGGATTGTGGCACAGATATATGCAGTCAAATCTATTAGTGAACACGCTGAGAATGCTGCTATTACATAAAGAAAATAAAACTCATTTATTTTCAGATATATGTGATCCATAATTTGTTCGTATTAGAAATATCTCTTATATTCATATTTTATATTTATCATATAATGAATGAAGTTATGGATATTATCAATTTATTATAGTTATCCGTGCGGGTACCTAAGTCAGTGGTTACAAAGGCGCAGGATCAATAGAGTCCGAGTCACTCGCTCGAGCGGAGAGCTCGTCCGCTCGAGCGAGTGACTCGGGCGAGTGACTGGGGCTAACTGGTCCTCCGAGTGTGTATCTCGTACATGCTCCGCAAACAGCGGCAGAATTATTGATAGCAAGCAGCTCACCGACGCGCTGCGCCGCCGCCGCCGCAATGCTTGAAAACGAAATTTTCAATCAGTGCGTCCTACCCGTCATGATCTACGGAGCTGAGACGTGGACACTCACGGTAGGGCTGGTCCACCAGTTCAAAGTCGCTCAGCGAGCTATGGAAAGAGGTTATTTAGAGGAACCTGTTTATTAATTGATAATCTACGATTAAATTTACTTAATTAAAATATTTTGTATATCGTTGTTAACAACATATTTATTAATAAAAATAATATTTTAAAATTTTTAATAAAAATAAAATCAGATCAAGATGCAGATTATAAATAAGAATATAATGCTCGGAGTTTCTCTGAAGGATAGGATTCGTAACGAATACATCCGACAGAGAACCAAAGTTATCGACATAGATTTAAGAATTAGCCAGCTGAAGTGGCAGTGGGCCGGTCATATCTCGCGAAGAACCGACAACCGCTGGGCTAAACGTGTTCTTGAGTGGAGACCACGACTCAGCAAACGTAGTGTAGGACGCCCTCCGGCCTGGATGCAGCAAGCAAAGACAGGGCGCTATGGCGCTCATTAGGGGAGGCCTATGTCCAGCGGTGGAATAATATAGGTTGATGATGATGATGAATAAAGGTGCATCGCGGGCACTCGAGCTAGGTATAAGGTGAATTTTTGTAGGAGTGTTTTCAGTTCGGGTTTGGCCTCTCTCGCAGCGACATCATTGTTTTACCTTAAAATGTAAGTACCAAGTCTAATAAATTTAACATTATCTTTTAAAACAGACTTTTCTGACATACATAGAAAGGATTCTTGTTTTGCCGTTGGTCAGAGCAGACGTGCTCATAATAATAATTTACCTACCTACTACAATTCAATATTCACTTGCTGACTCGTGCCCTCGATTACTAGCAACAACATTAACTGTGACATGTATGCATACGTGCATGTACAGTGAATTTTTTAAAATGGTTTTTTAAAATTTAAAGTGGAATT
Source organism: Eupithecia subfuscata (assembly GCA_963564075.1). Taxonomy (NCBI): domain Eukaryota; kingdom Metazoa; phylum Arthropoda; class Insecta; order Lepidoptera; family Geometridae; genus Eupithecia; species Eupithecia subfuscata. Next base: position 18,372,068 of record OY751101.1, read on the forward strand.
ATAATTTACATTATGGATACACTCACTCCCTACATTGAAGCTTTAAATGCAGCTCGCAGCCCGCCTCGGACGCCCGTCACTCCCTCGGCCGCCCCGGAGCCCAAGCCTCGCCCAGCGCATCCGCCCCAAGGAGAGACCCTGGAACTGGTCTCTACACCAGAGATCCAGAACTGGATGTCGACAATCGAGCAGTACCTCAATGAAGTGTGCTCAATCGCAGAAAATGGCAAGTTGAACTCGGAGCAAAAGCTCAAAATTAATAGTTTGTGCCGCAAAATAGGACATGGAACATCGCAGATGGCAGTGCATTACCAATCGGTGAAAACACGGGCTGTCGCAATGAGCATCGAAACTCAAGCTCTGAAGGAGAATATAAATCTCTCCCAGCGACTCCAAGACCTAAAAACTAGCATTGATGAGACCTCTAAACCTCCCTCCGGATATTCCTTTGCCGACATGGTAAAAAAGGGTAGCACTTACATCAAGCCCGTTAGTGTCAGCTCTGTGGCTATTTTCCCATATGACAAGCTTAAGTCGAGCGAAGAGACCAAAGCCCTTGTCCAAAAAATCATCTGCCCCGAAGAGATGAAGCTGCAAGTCAGAGGCCTACGCAAGACAAGGAACGGAGGGGTGATTATAAGCACGGAAACGAGGGGTGACATTGAGAAGCTCAAGCAGTCGATGCAGCTTACAAACTCTGGCCTGCTGGTAGACGAGCCTCTCAAACGCAAACCCAGAGTCGTAGTTATTGGAGTACCCTCGTCAATGCAAGAAAAGGATGTATTTACTTGCCTCTACAAACAAAATGTAGCCGAACTACTGCTGGATTTCACGCTGGAAAAATTCGTTTCCTCAATACGATTGAGCCATAAGTCTGGCAAGAAGGACGCTGAGACCTGCAACTTTGTGATCGAAGTACCAGCAGCTATTCGTAGGGCCCTAATAACAAAGGAGAGGGTTTTTGTAAATTGGTCCTCGTGTCCTGTGAGGGATTTCACTTTGGTAACGCGGTGCTTCAAGTGCCAGCAATATGGACACGCTGCCAAGTTCTGCCGAGAGACGACCCACATCTGCAGCCACTGTGGAGGTCAAGGTCACTCAATTAAGGAATGTGTTAAAAAGACGGAAGAGCCCAAATGTGCTACTTGCCTACATTTCAAGAAGCCCAGTAAGCACATTACAGGTTCTGCTGAGTGTCCGGCAAAAACAATCGCAGAAAATAGGTATTTAAACTCGATAGACTATGGAGGCGCCTAAAAGTGCCGATACAGTAAACATAATAGGTAATAGGTATTTCTTTATCTAAATTTTTTGTTTTTTAGCATCCGTATTTACTCGTATTATAGGTAGGTATCTCTAATATGTAGCCTAGTTTAGTGTTATTAGCTTAAGTTATTTTGAAAATCTGCACTGACGCTTTGTTTTACTTTATCTATGTAATTATTTATACCTATGTATTCATTGTAAGCAATTTTGCCTGAGATACAGGTTTTACCTAGTTCAGGCACAAGTAATCTATAGAATTTAAGTTATTATTAGATATTCTTATGTTTAGCAGTCTTATAAGAAATTTTTGAATAAATTATTTTATTTTATTTTTATTTTTTATTTTATACCTTCAGTTACGCCGTTACTCAGTTCGCCATGACCGCTTCTCTGTCTGTCTGTCTGTCTGTCTGTACACGGCTTGGCTCGGAAACTGTTTGTTCTAGATAGCTCTAATTTGGTACGAGTACACAATATAATTATCACGTCGACCAAGGGGTATAATAAAATCCTACAAATAACAGGTTATGTGGGGATGAATATTATTTTTCTCACTATGCCCATGGTGTGGAGTATCATTGGCTAAGTTTAATAGGTAATTTTTAATATTATGGGTGTGGTAAATTATTTATTTGATTCAATTCCCTTCGAAAAATATTAAGTTTTAAGTGTTAAGTGCTAATCAAAGCGGAAGTCAAGTGTAGGTAGTAAATGGAATTAATTCCTTCCATTGTTTCTTTATCTTGCTTAAACAATGAGAATAAGACTGTAGACGACTCCTTTAGATAAGTGCCCTATTTAGAAGAAAATTCTGAAATCTACTTTTTTGTGGCATGCTAGTTATTTTCAAAGCAGATAAAGTAGTCGGAGTCCTTTTTAAAAGTTATTTACACGGGAGAACACAAGTAACACAAATTAATTGACTATGTGAAAAATCTAAATGGGAAAAATTATATCAGTCTGATGCTAAGGTCGTCAAAATCAAAAACTCTTTATTTCCATAAATACAATAAATGTACACTTAGAAAAGGTCAAAATATAAAACTAAACACTGACACGGAAATAAAGTGATATTTTTTTATTCCTGTCGCTTCGGTATGTAGACTAAAGTAAAGAAGCGACGAAGAAACCTTTAGCCTGTTAGTTGTTATTTTTCGAGTTCGAGCAAAACCCATCCCAAGCTTTTTAATCCTCTAGATAATCTGATATTTTATAGTGAGCCTTTTTGAAAAGCAAGTTTTTGACAATTTGTTTGAATTTATTTACTGATAATTTTTGCAACTCACTAGGAGTTTTGTTGTAGAAGCGTATACATTGCCCTTTATAAGATATTTTAATTTTGTGTAGCCTAGTTGTGGGCACAGCGAGCTTATGTTTGTTTCTGGTAGTCAAATTATGTTTATCGCTATTTTTAGGGAACTGACTTATATTTCTATGAGTGTACAACAAGTTTTCATAAATATATTGACATGGTATTGTCATTATGTTTATTTCTTTGAATTTATCACGCAGGGATTCTCTGGGACCCATATTATAGATTGCACGAACAGCCCTCTTCTGCAGCACAAATACGGTGGTAATATCACTCATGTAGTTCCACAGGGTAGTGTATGGGACCCTTGTTATTATTGGTCTATATTAATGATTTTCCTAGGGCCATCAAACAACCCATGGTTTTATTTGCGGACGATAGCACAGTTGTATTTAGAGGTGAAAGGTAGAACAATAAGTCACAGCACAGATAGTAAATGTCATCGACAATGTAATGAAATGGTTGACTTCGAACCACTTGGTAATTAATTTATATAAGACAAAAATCATGACATTTAATAATAGAAACATTGGCATTCAGAATGTTGACATACGTTATCTTGGAAAAGAAGTTTCACAAATTTCGATAGCCACATTTTAGGGCTACATAGTGATAAGAATTTAAATTGGAGAGAACATAATAGAATCGGGGTGTTCAGAATTAAATAAATTTTCATATGCCTTATATATCTTAACAAAGGTGGTTAACGTGAATGCAACATTAACGGCCTATTATGCACACGTGACATCTTCGCTACGATATGGAATTATATTCTGGGAAAAATCAACAGACCGAGAAAGAGTTTTCATTGCCCAGAAAAGATGTAAACGGGCTATATGCCGGCTCGAACCAACCGATTCATGAAAACCCTACTTTATTAAACACAATATATTGATATTTCTTGATAAGTACATAATGGAAACTGCGATATTTGAGAAAAGTAATTGGAATCAGTTTGAGAAGTTTAAAAGTAAACGCAACCAAAACAACCTACACACAAAACAGCATTTTACAATAAGAGTGTTTTCTACATGGCACCTCTCATTTACAATAAATTACCTAAATCACTAAAAGAAATATTGACAGTGTAACAAACATGTAAATGTTTGAGGAAAGTCTGGAAAAGTTTTGATAAGTACATAAATAATATTATACGGTTATGGAATATTTAATAGACAAGGATATTTTGACTTAACTATTCGAATATACATAATTTTGTCAATTTTATCATTTTTTATGTATGAGATATTAAATGTGGCTTAAATTTTATTTCTTAATTAAAGCCTGTTTGTGTGTAAATCGAACTATTTTAATTCTATTGACATTCGTATGCTATAAAAAGCAAAATATGGTAACACATTGTATCGTACGATCAACTGTAGGTATATTTATTTACTATACAATGTTCTAAGCTAAGAATGAACGATTTGAGTTTGAGAGTTTTTATTGACGGGTCTGTTGGCTGGCGTGTCGGGGCCAAGCGGGATTCAAAGAAATTATTATGTATATTTTAAAATAAAATAGAGTATTTATTGTGAAAGTCTCTGGACGTTGAAAGTGTGTTCTATAAACGTTGGAACAATGTAACAACAGCGTGCCTACCTAATTAAATGTGTCCCGTCCGGCGCGCAACCGTCTTTTGATTAAAAAAATACAGAAACGCTATTTTGTTTCCGTTTAGCGCGACGCTAATTAGTTTTTACATTTAGTTCCGCTCTGATTCTGAAAATAAAACTAAGCATCCGCAGCAGCGGCGCGGCGGCGGTGTGGTTGCGGCGCGGCGTGCGTGACCCACGAACTAAACTCGTTTGGTATTTGGGCCGCTCTCGGGTAATTCACGTCAAACTTTCCCCAAGTTGCCGAATAAGTTGCCGAATTCCCCTAATTTATTTAACGCGGAACGCTAAGCGCAGAATGTAAGTTATTTAATTTATCAATTTTGTAGTTAGACGCGCTGACGTGCCGCCCGCCCCGCGCCCCGCGCTGCCTGCCCCCGTGCTGAGGAGCGAGCGGGCTCGGGAAAGCGTTCCATGACAAGTAAAAGATGTTCTGTAGATATTACTGCTGAAAGAGTGATATTTACTATGAATGAAGTCAGGCGTCGTCCGTTAAACATGAACAATCCCTTCACGGCGGGTTGGTGTCCGGCGTCGATCAGCATGCTCCAATTAAACAGGTGTTTTCTAAGCTCAAGCTCAGCTTTCCGAGCCTGAGCTCAGCGCTTCCGGCGCTCTGTAAACAACAGTAATGACGGGCGCGGCGTGACGTCACTAATTGAACTAAAAGCGTCATTACGACGACAGCGTCAATCTGACGACGATCCCTCCGCCTCGCCTCAGCTCTTTTCAGATAAGTGTAATGGCTGCTAACTAGCTATTGCACGGGCATGCCATGGACCACACTCACTGCCTGCTTTATAGACGCCAAGGCACTTTTATACAAGCGTAGAATGTAAAACATTACAAAGTTCACATAGAACGCTCTACTCCGTAGCTTTAGGTCTACGTCGTAGCTTTAGCTCCACGTCGTAGGTTTAGGTCTACGTCGTAGTAACTTTACGTCGTAGCTTTAACTCTACGTGATATTTTTAGCTGTACGTCGTTTAATTGATCTTGCAAAATTTACTATAAAACTATAGTTGTTTGACGAATTCATTAGTGATGTATGCGGGCTGACTACGAACCTTATTTGTGAAACGATCGTGTTCTTCCAACACAAATAAGGTTCGTAGTTGACCCACTTACATCCGCAATGATCTCGCAAAGTATACAGTGTGTTTTTTTGACGTGACAACGTCTTATAATTCGATAGAGCCGGCTGCACGCACGAAAAAACATGACGTCATGCGGCGTTACCTCGCTATGACGTCATGCGGCGTTACCTCATGCGGCGTTACCTCGCTCTTTTCTTAAGACGTTGTCACGTTCAACTATCGTCAGTAAATCGACTTTACAGACAACCAAGTTTTCTAACTGGGACAGTACGGGGGCACCCATAACCAGAGGAGATACAGCTGCAGTTACTTTTGAAACATCAGCTCCTTTTTGGAGAAAAATATCTTGGCATTAATTTTTTTGGGTCAAGCGTGAGTAGCGCCTGAAAATGAACTGCACCTGTATCTCCTCTGGTTAAGGGTGCCCCCGTACTGTCCCAGTTAAAAATAAAACGTTAAGTGCGAGTCAGACTCGCGCACTAAGTGTTCCGTTAAATTGTAAGACCTTGTTTCTTGCCAAATACATATTATGATTCTAGATCAGCATGAAGTAGGTACCCTGTATATTTTGGCCGAGGGAGAGAATCGAAACTTATTTTTTTTTTGGTTAATAAACTACAAATTTACGGTTTTCAGATTTTTATCGTTATTTAATAGCGGTGCAATATGACCTTGCTTCTTGCCAAATTTTATGATTCTACGTAAACGGGAAGTACCTTATAGGTTTTGGTCTACGGCGAGAATCAAAAGTATTTTTTTTGTGAATAAACTACAAATACAATACAATACAATACAAAATACTTTATTGTACACCAACAAAAATACAATACACGAGACCTTACTTAAGATACAAGTACAATGGGCGGCCTTATCGCTTAGAAGCGATCTCTTCCAGTCAACCTTATGATGGAAAGAATTATGTGAATAACACAGATATACCATTTTCGGATTTTTTCCTGTATTTGTGCTATAAGGCCCTGCTTCTTGCCAAATTTCATACTTCTAGGTCTACGGCAAGTACCCTATAGGTTTTGGGTGCATGTGATTCCCTTGGAAATTTAAAAATTTTCGGACATAAACGTCTGTAACTTTTGAGTGCGTTGACTTAGAAGTTTTATTTATATCACTACTTCAAGCGGTTAGGGACTTGAGTATTTGAAGTTAATTTCAACCCGATACGTCCACGCGTTCCTGAGAAAAGAGGGTTGACAGACGGACAGACAGACAGACGGACAACAAAGTGATCCTATAAGGGTTCCTTTTTTCCTTTTGAGGTACGGAACCCTAAAAATACTCTGTATAAACAGGAAAGAGCAGACGAGATGCGAGATGCGATATTGTTAGAATACGCATCGAATGTAGAAATAACATGAGTGTAGTGTTCTGATGGGACGAATTAAATCGGTGACTATTAATTATTTAGGATGAAGTAGCAAGAGTTCAAGGCGTGCGGTGAGCAGGCTGGCTGGTGAGCGGGCTGTGCGGTGCGCAGGCTGGCTGATGAGCGGGCTGTGCGGTGCGCAGGCTGGCTGATGAGCGGGCTGTGCGGTGCGCAGGCTGGCTGATGAGCGGGCTGTGCGGTGCGCAGGCTGGCTGGTGAGCAGGCTGTGCGGTGAGTAGGCTGGCTGGTGAGCGGGCTGTGCGGTGAGCAGGCTGGCTGGTGAGCGGGCTGTGCGGTGAGCAGGCTGGCTGGTGAGCGGGCTGTGCGGTGAGCAGGCTGGCTGGTGAGCGGGCTGTGCGGTGAGTAGGCTGGCTGGTGAGCGGGCTGTGCGGTGAGCAGGCTGGCTGGTGAGCGGGCTGTGCGGTGAGCAGGCTGGCTGGTAGAAACGTCGGCGTTTTTAGTAGATTAAAGAGGAACTTTGTTCGTCATTTTATACAGCAGGGAACTTTTTTCTCCGGGTATATAATAGATATAGAATAAAAACTTAGTTCTTGTTTAATTGTTTTATTTATTAGATGTTTATTTTCTTCAAGATTTCTTGTCTCTTAACGAGACGAGAGACTTAACGAGATTTCTTGTCACTGAAGCCGAGTCACTGAAGTCCTCCTCCCTCTCGCTCTCCTCCCGCACATCGCGGGAGCGCCGTCAATTGTACACGTTGTTAGTACGGTACCTATTCCTTCAAATTATTAATTTCTGGATGATCATCTTAAATGCTATCATTACAGAGCATATCATCAATTAAATTAATATTTGATTTGTAATGAATACACTTCGACGACTTCAAAATAATAGGTCCATGTGTACTGCGGGCATGTTCCCGTAGCAGCGACCGCGGCGCGGCGCGGCGTGGCCCGGCGCGGCGCGGCGCGGGCTGACGGAGAGCCCCTCGCAAGGAGCCAGCTCTCGAGTACTAATAAAGTGAGCAATGAAGCTCTCATCTCATTCATTAGCAAATCTAATAAATATTCAGCGATGAAAAATCGTTTCCATCATTAATAAGGAAGGCAAACATCGGAGAGTCGCAGCTCCGAACGCCATTTATCTTGAATCTCATTACCGCGAGTCGGTCGATTCTAATTCTTGCGGAGCGGGAGCGGCATCCCGCGCCCGTCCCGCGCCTGGCCCGCGCCCGTCCCGCCGCCGCCGACCCGCCTCACAATTAGATGCATCACACTATAATTAAGTTTGGATGGATGGATGTATAGATGGATGTTTGTTACCTCTTCACGCCAAAACTGAACGGATCGGGCTGAAATTTTGTATGCTTACAGATAATTATAATCCTGGAATCAAACATAGGCTACTTTTTATTCCATAAATCAGACGCGGGCGCGCGGGCGGCGGGCGCGCGGACGCGCGGGCGGGCGCGCGGGCGGCGGGCGCGCGGACGCGCCGGCGGGCGGCGGCGCGCTACGGCTCCTCCTGCGAGGAACGACTCCGCTAATCCGCGACGAGCTCCGCCGAAATATTTAGTTTAAACTTAGTTGCGGATAAAGTACTAATCCCCCGAAGCTGGATTGTGACTGCTTTAGATAAAGTACTAATCCCCCGAAGCTGGATTGTGACTGCTTTAGATAAAGTACTAATCCCCCGAAGCTGGATTGTGACTGCTTTAGATAAAGTACTAATCCCCCGAAGCTGGATTGTGACTGCTTTAGAAAATGAACTTTTCTTTTTATGCCCTTTTTTATTAAATATTCTAAACAAACCTCGACAGCTTCTCTTTAAAATGTTAAACGTTTCTGATTATTGCAATAAAACGTCCGAAGTCTTGAAGTCGCGTCCAGATTGAAACGGATTGTTATAATAGCGAAGTTATTATTAAAAGGTAAAGTTTGAACAGAAGAAGTAAACGATTTCTTAAGGGAGTCTATCGTTCAAAGCGGCTTTGTAGAGGACTTATTGAATACAAATTGAATGTTAGCGGCATTGTGGCAGCACAACGGCGGCGGCTTAGCGGCGGAGTGGCAGCACAACGGCGGCGGCTTAGCGGCGGAGTGGCAGCACAACGGCGGCGGCTTAGCGGCGGAGTGGCTCGCGCAGTCGCGGGCCGGGACGAAGCCGATCCTCTTACATTGTGGAGGTCGCCTCTTACAATGTGTGATTTGCTCGATTCGCTAAACCTTTAAGCAGTTTGGAATTACTTTCTTTAATCTGGTCAGGGCATGTTCGTATTTTCAATGAATTAGTTTATATTAGAATACCGTTCCCATTGAAAGAGCTCCACCCGTCCCGCCCGGAGATAAGTTCGCACAAAACCGTGACGTCACAGAACCCTTATAATCTAACTCGCGAAAGATTAAATCAAAACTTTGTAAGTTTCCCTCCATATCACTTCCACCGCAGCCCGCCCAGCGCCCCGGCGCCCCCGCGCCCCCGCGCCCCCGCGCCCCCGCGCCCCCGCGCCCCCTGACAGATGCCTTGGGAAGCTGAACGCCTCTCACATTATCGTCGACTTTTTTGCGTAAATGGAAACAAGTTTTTTGTCCGTCCGTGCGTCCGGCCCGACGAGGTCAAAAGTTCGCAAAATAAATTGAACGCGGCTTGTGCCAACCTTTTACGGATAAATGATTTTTTGCTCTCAAGCGATTCAATGTGGCTGTGTTGTTTTATTGGTGATCCTGTCATAGAGTCGTCTACTGGCATCTGTCACTTTGCGGAGCATCCTCCCGCGTTGCGAGTTCTAGCTCCAGACGTGGTGTCGGAGACTCCAGACGTGGTGTCGGAGACTCCAGAAGTGGTGTCGGAGACTCCAGAAGTGGTGTCGGAGACTCCAGACGTGATGTCGGTAACTCCGTGAGACTCGTCTTCTCCGACGACTTCTTTTCGTTCCATTTGTCGACTCTAATCTTGTGAGAAAATCAAAAAGAAAATGTTCATATCGCAATATGGAAAGTGAGGACAAAGCGGTTTCTCGTCGGCGGCGGTACCTGCGCGACCTCATAACTATCCCTTTCCTTTGCTAACTTATTCAGGACCCTTTTTTGAATGACACCGCGCGCGAAGGCCAGCGCCGGCCCGCGCCGCGCCGGCCCGCGCCGCGCCGCGCCCGAGCCGCGCCCGCGCCGCGCCCGCGCCGCGCCCGCCCGCGACATATTCTAACGAACTAATATTAGTTGGGGCGGCCCGTTATTACATTCCGCTCGTATGCAAATATTTTCTGATCATATTTTATGACATAAATGAATTTCGATCGTATAACTCACTTTGATGCAAGTAGATTTAGCTAATACCTATTAGCGGATTTATTTTATTTATAAAATATGTGATTGATGTTGCGCGGTCTACAATAACATATTATGTTAACCTATTTCAAAAAAAGGAGGAGGTTCTTAATTCGGCTGTACCTATGTTTATTTTTTTATGTGTGTATTCCGCCCGTGGTTGACCGATTTAGCTGATTCTTCCACTATTGTGTACAGAATGATCTCGAGATGGTCCCGGTATAATGTTATTCCCTAGGGATTAGTATTTATCTCGTAAAGCTTCAAAGGCAACAGGATACTTTTGAATAATCACGACCAGCTACAACAATTCTGGTGATATCTTCGCCAATTCTCAATAGATTTTGATGATTTTTTCGTAAGTGTATAAAAGTTTATTTTATGTTGGTCTCATAAAAGTTGTCGGGCGAGGAATTGATGATGTGCGCCATAAAACGTACATAAAACATCATCATATAATTTTCACAATCACTGGTAACTAATGGCTGTGCTAATTGTATCCGTTGCAACGGGCGTAAACAAGAGGTCTACTATGAAGAACAAATCACAAAGTCGATGGCGGATCGCATAGAACGAAGGATGGCCGATACGTTCTTTCGATGGCCCTTCTATGAGTTCTATGAAAATGATTTTGACATTTATTCTTCATGATTCAGATCCGAAACCAAAAGTGTCATTTAGTAACGTAAACGTCAACCGACACTTTGTATTTCGTGTTTCAAAGTAGGTCTTCTTCCATTCTTCGTTCATCCATGTGTTATCATCGTAGTTCCCGTCTCCGTGGGAATTCCGGGATAAAATATAGCCTATGTCCTGAAAAGTAAGCTTCCTAAAGAATTTTTCAAATCAGTCCAGTAGTTTCGGAGTCTATTCAATACAAACAAACAATAAAATCTTACCTCTTTATAATACTAGTAGTTCTACGAACAGTAGACATCGCGAACACTAACTTTTTTCATCAATAAATTTACTTATTAAGTACTAAAGTAATTTATAACGGGATATTTTGGTAGGTAGATTCGGTAGGTACCATGTTTTTTCTAATTCCTGTTTGTAGGTAGGTATATAATGAGAACTTCTGTGGGGTTCATACTTTTACAAATACTTTGAAAATAGTCGAAATGGTTACCCTTTCAATCCCCAAATCTCCGAAGATTGCATAGCTACCCATCTGAAATGTACCTAGGTATAGTCGACCAAGAAATTGGTTTACCACTCTAAGGCTGAATATCATTTGCACGTACAAAACATCAAGGGCTATTTTCGCTTGACAGATTAATAACTGCTACGTCAGAATCTGTCATTCCTGTTTATTTAAACTCAGAACTGATGGCTTGCGATTTAACCTCCTTCTCTTCGTACTGACGTCTCATTGTTTCTCTTTGCTCGCTGGACAGTGCAGGCGGCCGACCACTTCGCCTATGATCTTGAAGATTACCTTCTTCCCCTTCACGTCTTATCCAAAAACTTGTCGTATATCGCGATATGTTCCGTTCTCTAGAAATATCACTTATGTTGTATCCTAACCGATATAATGATATAATTTCGGCTCTTTCCTGTAAGTTTAAATTACGCGACATTTTCTTGACAGTAAGTGACTCGAGTTGATCAATAACTGACACTTGACAGTACAACAAGACAGGTTGGTTTGTGTTTACATAAAATATTCTCTATTGCGTTGACATCACAGTTCAAGTTGCATGCTCTTTTAACCATTGCTCTGTGATTGGCTCACAGTTAACCAATTACGTTGATGTAATACAGTAATCCTTAGCGAATAATTATGTTACTGGGAGATGTCATCAAAAGTGGTAAACCAATTTCTTGGTCGCCTATACCTACCTAATCTACCTATGTAGCGTTTGTGGATATGGATCTAAATTTTACAGGAAAAATATACTTTGAGAAGTTTGTAAAACTAACACCTTTTCAAAAGTTCTTGTAAGTACTTAGATGTTCTTCTAGGTTCAATGATGTTCTAGTAGTTCTAACAGTAGACCTCGCGAGCACTAACTTTTTTTTCAACATATAAGTAGGTAACTTATTACTTAAGTTAATTTAAAACGGGATATTTAGGTAGGTATATGTACCTACCATGTTATTCGGCGGTGACTCCTTGCAAATCGCCATGCCAGTGTGAAAACATCTTATCAAGGAGCAAAAGTGCTTACTTATCAGAATACCTAAGCACCAGCATAGGAAGGCACCAGCCTTCCTATAATGGCGCTAAACTAGTCATAAGTATAACCTACACCTAATATCTATGTAATTATCGGTGCCTCTTACTTTTTGAAGCGTTGTAAGAAAAATCCTATGGGTAGGTAGGTAGTGTATCTACACTTTACCTAACTAGGTAGATACCCAGGTAGGTATACCCTAAAATCAGAAAAACCCTTTTAAGTAGGTAGGTACCTAAATATTGGTTTACGCTAGTGTGGTGTGCATTGTGCAACTTACCAACCTTAGGTGGGAGGTAGGTAGGTAAGGGTAATTGTTTAGTAGGTATAATTATATACCTAGCTCAAAACTAATGAAATTATTTGCATAAAGTACCTACCTTTGAAATAATGCACACCGTGCAAGAATAGGCGTCTGTTTCTCCAGAACGGATTAAATCTTGTTTGAGGGTAGGGTAGGGTAGGTAAGGTAGGTAAGGTGCACTTGGAAAGGTAGGTAGGTATTACAGATCACTTCACTTGCGATACGATTGTTGTCGGAATTTTTGAACGAAATGTTGCACAAACACATCAACCATTAGACCAATTGTCCATACAAAGTACCTAAGTTACGTTCCTCAGCAAAGCTCGCAATTCTGTGCCTAGGAATCAATAGATGGCGTTGATCCATCAGCGCAAAGTTGTTGTTATTATTTATCCGACGACGACAGTGTATGCGGACGCGCTATTTCATATAACTCTCGAAGTGTTACAAAGATGTTCTAATAGGTGGCGCTGTACTGTAAATGCTCTCTTGCATTTTGCGGAGCTATTCTGCTCGTCATGCCGAAAATCCTCATCCGATCTTTACCAAATTTTTATAAGAACAGTTTAAAGTTATTACCTTTCAATTAAAAATACAATCATCAAAATCAGATCTCTTAAAGCGGAGATATTCTAAAGCCGCCTCTTTGCCTTATTGTGGAAGAAATACGCCTCCGCATCGTGCTGTCAGTCGCCGAAACGCTATGAAACTTTATGTCCCACCGTGTTCTACTAACTACCGCAGAAACTCTTTCTTTGCACGCACTTGCAACCTTTTCAACAGGGAATATTCTAACGATATGGACTTATTCTCTTTGAGGCAAAATGGCATAAAAGTTCAAATTAATAAATATTTCTTTGCAGATTAAATCTACAGTAACAATTATCTTATTAAATTTACTTTATTCTGTATGTGTATCTCTGTGTATTGTGTGTCTTGGTTTGATTGGCTTAAATGTACAATAATGTTATAAATGTCTATATAGTGAGTGACGTACATGAGTAGGTAAGTGTTTTCGATCCATATTAATATAAGTAGCTTTGTTTAAATTGTTAGTTTATCAGTTCTAAGCACTCATGGATTGCTTTTAAGTTTTTAAGGACACTTTATATTGACTACCCATAAGCGAAAACTACTAGGCTTAAGTTACCCATAAGTTTCAACCAATTTTGTACAATAAGCTGTTTGTTTTCCAAATAAATTAAAATTAAAATTAAAAAATTAATCAAAAAATCCCGACGACAATAAAATCATAGAATCTGTACACAAAGTTTCGAACCGATCGGTTGTAAAATACGACCTGTAGAGGAGTACGGACATACTTACAGAAACGCTATTTTGGCCAGACCTTCGTCGCTTCGGTTCTCCTCGGTTGTCTTCGTCAAAATGTGTCGGCTCAACTCAACTGCGGTCGTCGCATATATCCCGTCCCATGACGACCTCTGTGGCGCAGCGGGCGAAGGTCCGCCTGCGACGCTGGAGGTTGCGGGTTCGATTCCCGCCTCGGGACAAATGTTTGTACGATCTTCAGATATTTGTTCAGGGGTTCTGGATGTTTTTCTATGTATAATAAAAAAAAATATCTTTCTATGTAGTGTATTGTATTATGTATATCAGTTATCTAGTACCTACCCATAACACAAGCTCTGCTTAGCTTGGGGCTAGATAATGCTGTGTGAATTGTCCAGCATTATTTATTTATTTTATCCCGCTCACTCCAATGACACGTTGCGCGAGCGAGCGGAACACACAATTGTTCGAATCGAAGCCCACCTCGGCTTAACTCGGCTGCGGTCGTCGCTTCGGTTCTCCTCGGTTGTCTTCGTCAAAATGTGTCGGCTCAACTCAACTGCGGTCGTCGCATATATCCTGCTCACTCCAATGACACGTTGCGCAAGCGAGCGGTACACACGATTGTTCGAATCGAAGCGCACCTCGGCTCAACTCGGCTGCGGTCGTCGCATATATCCCTCTCACTCCAGTGACACGTTGCGCGAGTGAGCCGAACACACGATTGTTCGAATCGAAGCCCACCTCGGCTCAACTCGGCTGCGGTCGTCGCTTCGGATCTCTTCGGTTGTCTTCGTCAAAATGTGTCGTTACAACTTTTCGTTACATTTTTTCCCGTCTAGCCCCCTTTCACAACGCACGATAAGGAACTTCGTTCCAAAAATGAGTTATTTTATAAGAAGACGCATAGCGCGATTAACCGAATTGATAAACGCTCGTCGCCTTGTCGAGCGCCGGAACCGCCGACAAGCTAGAGCTCTTCTGCGGAGGCGCTGGACCCCTTGCAGGACCTCACCGATAGGGAGCTTGTAAAAACATTAGGAGGCTGGCAATCCAACTCAATAGTATGGGAGGGAGCGTCAAGACTTGGAAGCAGTGGACCAAGGTACGTGTATATTATACTAATTTTACCAACAATAGGTACTTAGGTAGGTACCTACTAATATTCATAAGTATAATTTTTGTAATTGTTATTTTTTATCATCATGACTGTAAGTAGGCACATAATCTTTTATTAGTTAGATTATTGGCTAATATTCATGGGCAACTTATGCTGCTTATTATGCAATTACAATGTCTTTGTTTTCTAGTACTGGGCCAACAAAAACAGTGCAGATAAAAAAGCTGCTGTATGTGCTGCTGCTGCAGCCCCACACAGGCCGGCGGCGGTGTAGAAGAGCTGGCAGATATAATCAGACGTTACCAACTTGTATAATTTTAGCATTTAATAATAATAGTACTATGGAATTTTTGAAGTGAAAACTTCTTTAGCGGCGCTGAGCACTTTTTTTGTATGGGTAAAAACTTTCAAACTCGCGTCAGGGTCACGTGATGCTGATCGAAAAAGCGTAAGATCGAGGGGAAGGGAGAGGAACTAGTATCTCCCACTCTTTCTACCGTGCCTGAGTGTGCTGCTCTGTTTAGGCGGCACAGGGCGCTTGCGCGAATTGAAGTGAAAACTTCTTTAGCGGCGCTGAGCACTTTTTTTGTATGGGTAAAAACTTTCAAACTCGCGTCAGGGTCACGTGATGCTGATCGAAAAAGCGTAAGATCGAGGGGAAGGGAGAGGAACTAGTATCTCCCACTCTTTCTACCGTGCCTGAGTGTGCTGCTCTGTTTAGGCGGCACAGGGCGCTTGCGCGAATTGAAGTGAAAACTTCTTTAGCGGCGCTGAGCACTTTTTCACTTCTGCCGGCACTCCCGGAGTGCTACCTTTTTTTTATATTATTTCTAGGAACCCCACCAATATTAAGAATTATTAATATTAAGACGACCTCTGTGGCGCGGTGGGCGAAGGTCCGCCTGTGACGCAGGAGGTTGCGGGTTCGATTCCCGCCTCGGAACAAATATTTGTACGATCTGCAGATATTTGTTCAGGGTGTTCTGGTCGTTTTCTATATATAATAAAAAAGTATCTATCTATGTACTCGTATATTATTAAGTATATCAGTTATCTAGTACCCATAACACAAGCTCTGCTTACCTTGGGGCTAGATAATGCTGTGTGAATTGTCCAGCATTATTTATTTATTTATTTATTATTATTGCCCTCATCTGCATTATCACCTTTAAGACTTTCCCTGTCGTCGCCAGCTCGCCAGAGACGGCCATTGACACCGCCATCACCACCATCACATTTCATTTCATTTCATTTATTTTCAACTATAGGAACGCAAAGGAGCTAAGTGCTGTTAAGTCAAAATTACAAGAGTGCCTTATGTCTAAATCGTATTCAATTAAAATTAAATTGCACAAAAGACAAAATAGGTACAAAATTGATGTAATATTCAGCTGTAAAGAAGCTATGTCACACAGGAACAGTGGAACAATAAAAAGCATAATTCAATAAACAGTAAAATAAGCTAAGTGATTTCAAATTAAGATTCAGATAATAAAAATCTAAAATTTCATAAACAGGTTGTGGATGTAAAGAGGCCAATGTCAGACATAATCAGTTGGTTTAAAAAATAATAATAATATTGTAATCATATAGACTAGTTGGACACAATTTGACAGAAATTAATATCATTGAGCGCCTCGTTTAGTGAGTAGTAGCTTTTTCAAATAATATACTTTTACTAATATACTTTTTACGACTATTTTGAACTTCTTTAAGTTTAAATTCTTTATTTCGTCAGCTAATAGATTATAAAAGTTAATGCCATTTGCAATGAAGCTCTTTTTGCTTTTTTCAAGCCTACATGTATGGGATGGAAGACGTCCTCCATGCCTATTGCCTAGTGTAATAGGAATGATTTGAAGATAGCGTTTTATATTCCTGTACATTCTGTTTGATATGTAGCAAGCACTGGAGTATATAAGCTCCAGTAAACGTCAAAATTTAAAGTTTTTTTAATACATCCCGGCATGAATCTCTCCACTTGAGACCTAGGATGAATACATCCCGGCATGAATCTCTCCACGTGAGACCTAGGATGAATACATCCCGGCATGAATCTCTCCACTTGAGACCTAGGATGAATACATCCCGGCATGAATCTCTCCACTTGAGACCTAGGATGAATACATCCCGGCATGAATCTCTCCACTTGAGACCTAGGATGAATCTAACACTACGTATTCTGCAGAAGGAAAATTTTATTGGATTTTGCCGCATTACCCCAAGTAAGTATTCCACAGATCATGGCGATATCACTTTATATTTATAAAAGTCTTTCAGAAACACATAGTAACAAAAACAACTATCTTCAAAAAAAGGACACTCGTCTAATTTAAGATAAATAAAGAAAAATTAGTCAAACCAACGGTTCGCCTTGCAAAGGTACAAAAGCAGGGAGAGTACATCAAAATACAGTTACAATAAACTACCAATTAACATAACGAACATTGACAATTATGAACATTTTAAAACCTTTATCAAGAATTTCTTTGAAAGCCATGCATTTTCTACCTGTAGACTGTTTGCAGCAGTCTGCAGATAGCTCAATTGTTTCAATTGTAAATACTAGTATAATTTTTTTTGTGAATAAAGGCTATTGCCATTTTTTTTTTATATATAATTATAATAATATGACTCACATAATATTTGCAGGCTGAATACAATTACTAAAATAGTTATAAGAACTGACATATTGTATGTATCTAAATTTTTGTATTATTGCGTATACCCGGTGTATCATAATATGTGTACTATGCCGAAGAGGGGGGGGGGGGGGGGGGTCAGACCCCAATGGTGATCAGTTGTGGGGGGGAGATAATTAAAAATTCCTATTTTCAGTTTCCCATACAAAAAGTTTTAATTTCCTAGTGCCAAAATAAAGTAACAATCCGGGTAACCTATACTTACCTATACCTCTGCAAGTATTTATCTTCTATAAAGTGTATTTATGTGAATTCAGATAGTTGGTAGGTATACCTATATAAGATTTGCTTCAGTCCCACGCACGACACTTCACGAATTTTCTTATTTTAGTATCTGTTCAAAAAGTAAAAAACGGAAAGATTTATGCTATGCTTTCGAACACACGAATTTTTAAAAATTTTGATATTTAAAAAAAATTACAGAACCCTTGCTGTAAAAATCATTTCGCGCAGTATGACAAAGTGGGGTGGGGCCGACAGCCAATTAGCGAAAGAAGGTGGTTCTCAAAGGTATAATTTGTTCTATGATTGGCGATTGACAACCGTTTGGCAAAGTCCGACCGCCAATCAAATTTAGGCGCCTGCATCTGAGGACCATACTGAGGTCATTGTCCCAAGTGCAAGAAACAGCTGACTTTAGGGTTGTCACTTCGTAAAAAATCAGCTGTTCATGTTGAAACTTTGTCGCAGTTTTTTTCAGAGATAGCAATCGAAATTCGAAAAGTCGTTGAACATAAGTTGTTCCCAGGGGGGGTGGAAATTCCCCCCCTTTCGGATAGTACACATATTTTGATACACGATGTATATATACAACTAGACGATCGCCTCGCGGTTTCACCCGCGTAGTTGCCGTTTCCGTAGGAATTCCGGGATAAAATATAGCCTATGTAGGCGACCTCTAGGCGACAACGGCCGAACTACAAGGCTAACGTGTCAATAGAGGCGCTATCACCGATAAGACTGAAGTAGTAAAACCCTAACTAAGCGCTTCAATGAGTGAACGCTAGATGTCGTTAAGAAAGATGCAAAAAGTGACCATCGACCGTGAATTCCTAGATCGCGCAAACGCTGGATTCAGTTACAATTGACCATATAGGAGTTTCCGACATCAACTGTCGGTCGAAAGACCACCGGGCTCCGTGGACCAGATGGGTCGGGCCCGGTTCAGAGGAGATCTCCCTCTGTTCCTATTTGGGGGAAATCCACCTTTACCCCCAAACTGGTGACCCCCGTCGTGCCAGCCGTCGACTACCTCGGACGACTCCTGCCGAAACCCGACGACTGGATTCCTGAACACGATTCCTTCAACAAGCAGCGCAGCACTCCAGCCATCAATGACGATCATCATCATCATCAGTAGCAGACATTTACCTTCGACTCTTCTCTCTCCCTCAAGCTACCTTCCGGACCAGCAACTTCGCACCGCACCAGCACCATCCCTCAGCCTCCGCAGTTCCATCGCAGCCGCCCTGACTTCCTGGTTCTGCAGGCTTCCCCCTCCTCGATAACGCTTCGTGGAGTTCCCTAGCGGCATCATCTGGGCATACAGTCTCGACCCACCGTAGACTCACCTGGAGCACCGCACCGCGCTTCGTCCCGACTCACCGTGGACCGTCTCGACTCACCGCAGACTACAAGCGCCGCGCTTCGTCCCGACTCACTGGGACACATCTCGACTCACCGCAGATGACAAGCGCTCTCCCGTCCCTCAACCTGCTCATCGCACCAGTCTCGACTCACTGAAGACTACGATGAGCTAAGCTGGACACAGGACATGCTGGTATCAAGAACTATATCGACCTTCGGTCTAGAAAGGGAGTGATGTAGGCGACCTCTAGGCGACAACGGCCGAACTACAAGGCTAACGTGTCAATAGAGGCGCTATCACCGATAAGACTGCAGTTAGTAAAAACCCTAACTAAGTGCTTCAATGAGTGACCGCTAGATGTCGTTAAGAAGGATGCAAAAAGTGACCATCGACCGTGAATTCCTAGATCGCGCAAACGCTGTATTCACTTACAACTGACTATATAGGAGTTTCCGACATCAACTGTCGGTCGAAAGACCACCGGGCTCAGTGGACCAGATGGGTCGGGCCCGGTTCAGAGGAGATCTCCTTCTGTTTCTATTAGGGGGAAATCCACCTTTACCCCCAAAGCCTATGTCACTCCCTGAAAAGAAAACTTCCTAACGGTGAACGAATTTTTCGAATCGGTCCAGTAGTTTCGGAGCCTATTCAATACAAGCAAACAAACAAACAATCAAATCTTTCCTCTTTATAATATTAGTATAGATAAACGATTGATTTGATGTCCACCCACAATGACCGGGCCCGGCCACCCTCGCGCCGCCCGCGCGCCTCGCCGGCGGCGGCGCTCGGCGTCTGATCGCGCCGGAGCCCGGTCCGTCCGTCGACTGCTCATTTGTAAACTTTACATCGGCACTGGATGCAGCGTAATTAATGTCCGCGGCGGACTCGAACCCGCGCCCCCCGGATTTACATATTAATCTATTAAGTTCTCCAGGAGGGATTCGAAAGGATCCACTTTCGTTCCTCGCCCACTGTTCCTTTGTGCGGCCGGATAATGTGTCTCCTTTTTATATTGTTTGTCGCGAGCCGCGCCGCCGCCGCCGCCGCCGCCGCCGTACTCAAACAACTTATGAAAATGATCTTCAAATTAAATCTAAGTAATACTTACATGAAGGGAATGCAAGATTTTTTTGAAAGATTACTAGCTTTTAGAGAAATTAAAATAAACGTTGGACATGAGGCCGGAAACCTTGAAACATTTATTATTCGGCGATTTTCCGAAAAATAAGAGTTTTACCTTACTTCTTTTACTGAAATGTATTAAAGTGTGGTATTTTGTAACTGAAATGCTGCCTGTATTGTGAGATGACGAACCAAAAGATGCAGTGCGTCGGAGGGCACTTCTTATCCCTTGTTCAGTGAGACAAGTAGGTATATATTAAAATAAAATAAAAAATAATGCTGGACAATCCACACAGCATCATCTAGCCCCAAGCTAAGCAGAGCTTGTGTTATGGGTACTAGATGACTGATATACATAATACAGGGTGTTTGTGTAAACAGTTTACTTATTGAAACCACGTATCCCCCCTAAAATAAGACGATACAAGTTATTTTTAAAAATAAAAGTCAATTAGTTTCGATGGAATTTCATAATTCATTTCTCTGCTATTCTACGTGATTTCATGGACACAATAGTGACCTTATCACGCCGCGCCGCCCGCTCTCGCCTGTAGCCGGCCGGTGGTGTAGGTATCGAACCCACTCGAATCGTAGGTACCTACAACTTGTGATGGAACTTTCCCTTGATACTTTTCCTGGCTTAGGACAGGCAAAAATAGCTACTCTAACACATTTGCCAGTAAGTAGGCTAAAGTAGGTAGGTACTTTTACTTACGTACTTTTACTTTAGTAGGCACGTAGCCTTTGTGTAGCCGCTAGGATCGTTTTCCGGCTTGGCACACGTTGTTCTGGGAACCGCTCTGCGTACATCGTACGAGCCAAGTTCATGTTGTCTTGTCACCAGCGATGGCATAAAGTCGCACCATTTCAGTCCACTGTTCATTTGTGAACGACATCGTCACTTCTCTACCTAACACAATACGCGAACAAATCGGCACATCACAAATTAGCACGGAACGCGTCGTGACGTGCTCACTACCTAGCAGGCGGGCTTTGACTGACGAGTGCGCGCCGGCCGCGAGCGGGCGGCGCATAGGCGGCGCTTTTAAGTCGGCGCGCGAGCGGCGTTTTTGTTTGAAACTGACAAAGCAGGTGGCGTAGGTATAAATGTAGGGTGAAATGCTTTTATGATGTATGAGGATTTTTTTTCAAAATTATGTAACAAAAAAAGTTTAGTTTTTTCATCGGTTTTGGACTCTGCTCATGATTCTGAACGTCTGGTTTCAAGGAGTAAACTGTTTACACAAGCACCCTGTATAATACATTACATAAATAGATATTTTTAAAATATTATATAGAAACGAACAGAACACCCGGAACAAATATTTGTACATCGGACAAATATTTGTCCCAAGGCGGGAATCGAACCCGCAACCTCTTGCGCCGCAGGCGGACCTTCGCCCGCCGCGCCACCGAAGTCGTCATCCGATATTCAAACAATAATTTTGCGCCCCCTCGAAGCTGGCGCCCGGGGCAAGCGCCCCTGCTAGACCCCCCTAGATCCGGCACTGCAGCTAACTATTTGACTGTAAACAAGTTTCCCTCACCTCATCTATCGTCTTACAAAACGATCTCGTGATGTATTAGACAAACAACGAAGGGAAAGTAATAAAGATCGATCACTTTGGGCTGAAATTTCAATAACCATCGATAAAACAAAGATTTACGATTAACATCTTTGCGATAAAACAGTTTCCATCTTAAACGAACCCTGAAGCCTATATACCTGAAGCGTGGCTGCAGGCCGGCTCGCGTGTAACTACCTGAAGCGTGCCTGCAGGCCGGCTCGCGTGTAACTACCTGAAGCGTGCCTGCAGGCCGGCTCGCTGTAACTACCTGAAGCGTGCCCGCAGACCGGCTTGCGTGTAACTACCTGAAGCGTGCCTGCAGGCCGGCTCGCTGTAACTACCTGAAGCGTGCCTGCAGGCCAGCTCGCGTGTAACTACCTGAAGCGTGCCTGCAGGCCGGCTCGCTGTAACTACCTGAAGCGTGCCTGCAGGCCGGCTCGCGTGTAACTACCTGAAGCGTGCCTGCAGGCCGGCTCGCTGTAACTACCTGAAGCGTGCCCGCAGGCCGGTTCGCGTGTAACTACCTGAAGCGTGCCTGCAGGCCGGCTCGCGTGTAACTACCTGAAGCGTGCCTGCAGGCCGGCTCGCTGTAACTACCTGAAGCGTGCCTGTAGGCCGGCTCTAGTGTAACTACCTGAAGCGTGCCTGCAGGGCGGCTCACGTGTGACTACCTGAAGCGTGCCTGCAGGCCGGCTCGCGTGTAACTATCTGAAGCGTGCCTGCAGGCCGGCTCGCGTGTAACTACCTGAAGCGTGCCTGCAGGGCGGCTCACGTGTAACTACCTGAAGCGTGCCTGCAGGCCGGCTCGCGTGTAACTACCTGAAGAGCGCCCGCAGGCCGGCTCGCGTGTAACTACCTGAAGCGTGCCTACAAAAGTAATTTTTTTAAAGAATAAGCTACACGGTTTTCGGATTTTTCCCTTTACTTGTGCTATCAGACCTTGCTTTTTGCCATATTACATGATTCTAGGTCTACTGGAAGTACCCTATAGGTTTTGAGTGCATGTGATTCCCTGGGAAATTTTAAAATGTTCTGACATAAACGACTGTAACTATTGATTGCGTTGACCTAGAAGTTTTATTTATATTGAGGCTTCAAGAAGTTACGAAGCCAAGTGCGATTGTAGCTCTCGCACCGAGGGCTTTGAACGATTGTCAATTATATAAATATGTACCTGCTAAAGGTACCGGTTAGAGTAGGTACCAACTAAAAATTGTAGGTATAAATTGAAGGGCCAACTGACATTTTATATGGATCTCTCGGCAAAATTCGGTGATTAGGGGTAATGGTAATTGTTTCGGCAAACGTAGTGTAGGACGCCCTCCGGCCAGGTGGGATGACGATCTGCGAAAGACTGCAGGCAGATGCTGGATGCGGCAAGCTGAAGACAGGGTGCTATGGCGCTCATTAGGGGAGGCCTATGTCCAGGAGTGGACTAATATAGGCTGATGATTATGATGATGATGATGGTAATTTTTTCGCCGTTTATCAAAATTTTTCCACCGCCTGCGCCTGCGACCCGTGCACTGCGTGCTTCAGCCCGCAGCGCGCCCGTGGCCGCACTCACCCCGATCAAGACCCTCGCTAAAGGGTGAAACGTTGGTGTTCTTCCAACACAAACTAGGTTCGTAGTTAACCCGTAGTTAAACCTTACATTCATAATCTTATTTTACATCAATTGCTTAGGCATTTCAATGGCAATGACCTGCTGCATTGTAAGCAATTTGGGTTTACTCGCGGCAGGTCAACTACTGATGCCGGTGTAGAGTTAATATCTCATATTTTCGATGCTTGGGAGAAGTCGCAAGACGCTTTGGGCATTTTTTGCGACTTATCAAAAGCGTTTGATTGCGTACACCATGAAACATTAATCAGGAAACTACATCACTATGGAATAAGAAACACCTCTTTGGATCTTCTTACATCTTATTTGAGTGATAGGATACAAAGAGTCGACATCAATGGGAAACGGTCTTCGGGGTCTGTAGTTACAATGGGTGTACCGCAGGGTTCTATTCTCGGTCCTTTCCTATTTTTAGTTTATATTAACGACCTCCCTCATCTTGTCAAGAATAATCACGAGATTGTATTGTTTGCTGATGATACTTCATTAATTTTTAAATTGAAACGACAAAACACAAATTTCGACGATGTGAATAATGCAATCTCAAAAAAAGTCCATTGGTTTAGTGTCAATAATCTTTTGCTAAACGAAACCAAAACAAAATGTATTAGATTTATCCTACCTAATGTTAAACAAGTGAAGGCTGATGTAAACGTTAAAGGAGAATCGTTAGAAATAGTAGAAAGTACTGTAATCTTAGGAATCACATTAGATAATAAACTTCAATGGGGCCCACACATAGATAAGCTATCGAAGAGACTTAGTTCTGCAGCGTATGCAGTCAAAAAATCCGTAACCTTACAGACGTGGATACATCTAGACTTGTTTATTTCAGCTACTTCCATAGTATTATGTCTTATGGTATACTGCTGTGGGAAAACGCTGCAGATATTAACACCGTATTTGTGCTGCAGAAGAGGGCTGTTCGTGCAATCTATAATATGGGTCCCAGAGAATCCCTGCGTGATACATTCAAAGAAATAAACATAATGACAGTACCATGTCAATATATTTATGAAGACTTGCTGCACACTCATAGAAATATAAGTCAGTTCCCTAAAAATAGCGATAAACATAATTTGAATACCAGAAACAAACGTAAGCTCGCTGTGCCCACAACTAGGCTACACAAATTTAAAATATCTTTTAAAGGGCAATGTATACGCTTCTACAACAAAACTCCTAGTGAGTTGCAAAAATTATCAGTGAATAAATACAAACAAATTGTTAGAACCTTGCTGTGCAAAAAGGCTTACTATAAAATATCAGATTATCTAGAGGATAAAAAAGCTTGGGACGGGTTTCGCTCCAACTCGAAAAATAACAACTAACAGGCTAAAGGTTTCTTCGTCGCTTCTTTACTTTAGTCTACATACCGAAGCGACAGAAATCAAAAAATATCACTTTATTTCCGGGTCAGTGTTTAGTTTTATATTTTGACCTTTTCTTAGTGTACATTTATTGTATTTATGGAAATAAAGAGTTGTTGATTTTGATTTTGAATGAATTTAAAACTGTTTTTCTGAATTATAAAGGCCTTTTCTGCATCTGTTGAATTTAGCCACAAAATTTTCCTGTTCAGTAGATTCGGCGTGAAGAGGTAACAAACCTTCAAACGTTCGTATTTATAATATTGAGTGTGGTGCTTTCTTGTAAGCCCCCTCGTTTAGAAGAGGAATCATTTAATCGCGGACGTATGCCTGTACTGCCCAGGATGTACGAGTACGTATATGAATATTAAGAGTAAAACTCTGTAAAAAAAAAACTCCAAAAAATAACTTAAGAGGACAAGGGACACCCGGATGGAACGAAGTACCTTTCGATTAAGTGGGCGTGGGAGTCACAGCACGGCGAGCGAAGCAAGCCGTGCTGTTCCCCTATACTAGACACATACCCCCCGCCATCAAATAAGTAATCCTCACCCTCTAGTTAGTCGAAAACCATATCCATATCAGATTTTTTGGTGGGGGGAGGGGGTTCCGGGGCCTGGGGGCGTGGGGATCACAGTACGGCTCGCCATGCTGTTACCTCTTTTGTCGCATTGCGGCTCGCTGCCCTCGCCGCAATGCTCCCCCCGGGTTCAGGGGAGGGGGTTCCGGAGGGTCACGCAATCCGACACACGCCTGCCGTCATCAAATTCGTAATCCTTACCCCCATGTTAGTCTAAAACGATACCCATACCAGATTTTCTGATGGGGGAGGGGCTTCAGGGGGGCTGGGGGCACAGGGGGTCACAGCACGGCTCGCTTCGCTCACCGTGCTGTTCCCCTGTTGTCACGTTGCGGCTCGCTACGCTCGCCGCAATGCTCCCCCCGGTTTCAAAGGGAGGGGGTTCCGGGGAGGCACGCGGGGGTCACGCAATCCGACACATGCCTGCCGTCATCAAAGTCGTAATCCTTACCCCCATGTTAGTCGAAAACGATACCCATATCAGATTTTTTGGTGGGGGAGGGGATTCCGGGGGGCACGCGGGGGTCACGCAATCCGACACACGCTTGCCGTCATCAAATTCGTAATCCTTACCCCCATGTTAGTCGAAAACGATACCCATATCAGATTTTTTGATGGGGGAGGGGCTTCAGGGGGGCTGAGGGCACGGGGGGTCACAGCACGGCTCGCTTTGCTCGCCGTGCTGTTCCCCTGTTGTCACGTTGCGGTTCGCTGCGCTCGGCGCAATGCTCCCCCCAGGTTCAGGGGAGGGAGTTGCGGGAGGGGCACGCAGGGGAAACGCAATCCGACACACGCCTGCCGTCATCAACTTCGTAATCCTTACCCCCATTTTAGTCGAAAACGATACCCATATAAGATTTTTTGGTGGGGGGAGGGGGTTTCGGGGGCTGGGGCATGGGAGTCACAGCACGGCTCACTTTACTCGCCGTGCTGCACCCCCTTTGTCGCGAGCGCAGCGAGCCGCAATGAAGTGCCGTCACAGTGCGGCTCGCTGCACTCGCCGCAATGCGACGACGGCACGGCGCGCTTCGCTCTCCGTGCTGTGACCCCCGTGCCCCCAGCCCTCCTGAAGCCCCTCCGCCATCAAAAAATCTGATATTTGTCTGTATAAAATCAATAAAATCTACTTACCTAACTCCATCAGCAATATCCGGAACTTGTGCAGAAACACTGTCAGGCTTAGAAGAAGAAGACTAGCGAGTTTTTACTCTATGCTGTCAGGATTCATTATTGTTATTATTATTTTGTAATATGTACAAAAAACCTGTACTTATACACTCAACAAAATAATCGTCGCGACGACATTAATATCGCGTCCTCGCATTATCTTCAGTGAGGCCGCAGAAAACTGATACACTCAACAAAAATAATCGTCGCGACACCACAGATGCGAAATAGAAAGACGAAATGAAAACCTCGATTCAACTCGGCTGCGGTCGTCGCATACAGGGTGTAAGGGTAAACAGTCTTATCCTTGAAACCAGAAGTTCAGAATCATGAGCAGAGTCCAAAACCGATGAATAAAATAAACTTTTTTTTAACATAATTTTGAAAAAAATATTCTCATACATCATAAAAGCATTTCACCCTACATTTATACCTACGCCGCCGCCTGCTTTGTCGGTTTCAAACAAAGACCCGCTCGCGCCCCGACTTAAAGGCGCCGCCTACGCCGCGTACGCGCCGCTCGCCTGCTTTGTCGGTTTCAAACAAAGACGCCGCTCGCGCGCTCGTCAGTCGCGGCCCGTCTGCTAGGTAGTGAGCACGTCACGACGCGTTCCGTGCTAATTTGTGATGTGCCGATTTGTTCACGTATTGTGTTAAGTAGAGAAGTGACGATGTCGTTCACAAATGAACAGTGGACTAAAATGGTGCGACTTTATGCCATCGCTGGTGACAACATGAACTTGGCTCGTACGATGTACGCAGAGCGGTTCCCAGGACAGCGTGTGCCAAGCCGGGAAACGATCCTAGCGGCTACACAAAGGCTACGTGCCTACTAAAGTAAAAGTACGTAAGTAAAAGTACCTACCTACTTTAGCCTACTTACTGGCAAATGTGTTAGAGTAGCTATTTTTGCCTGTCCTAAGCCAGGAAAAGTATGAAGGGAAAGTTCCATCACAAGTTGTAGGTACTTACGATTCGAGTGGTTCGATACCTACACCACCGGCCGGCTACAGGCGAGAGCGGGCGGCGCGGCGTGATAAGGTCTCTAGGGTGTCCATGGAATCACGTAGTATAGCAGAATGAGTTATGAAATTCCATCGAAACTAATTGACTTTTATTTTTAAAAATAACTTGTATCGTCTTATTTTAGGGGTGTACATACGTGGTTTCAAGGATAAGACTGTTTACGCTAACACCCTGTATATCCCGCTCACTCCAATGACACGTAGCGCAAGCGAGCGGAACACACGATTGTTCGAATCGAAGCGCACCTCGGCTCAACTCGGCTGCGGTCGTCGCTTCGGTTCTCCCCCGCTGCCTTCGTGAAAATGTGTCGTTACAACTTTTCGTTACATATTTTTCCGTCTAGCCCCCTTTCACAACGCGCGATAAGGAACTTCGTTCCAAAAGTTGTAGTGGCGGTAATCCCCGAGCTGATTTATCTGCGCCTCTGTCGTCTAGCGACTAACAAGTTAAACGTGCCCCTCGCAACATAAATCTCTATCGAATCTGTCCGGACTACAGGAGCCTTCGGTAAATCATTTTAAGTGAACGGAACAAGAGCAGGCTCCTCGCTAGCCTCGGGTTCGGTGCGCGGCGGCGGGCGGCGGCCGGAAAAAAAACCTGTCAGCTAGCTTCCTTATTTTAGCTTGAATTTTTCAGAAAGAGTTTTTCTACGGCTTTTGAGGAGCTTTGGAGATCCGGCGGTCACCCACCTAGCGCGCATCAGGTAACTATTGTTTTCCAGGCCGGGGACAATCTCAACGCAACATAAATTGAAAAGGTGGATTCTCTCTATGGTAGGTAGGTACCTACCTAATTTGTTTACGTTGGTTTTGACAGAAGCATATTCTTTGTTATTTTTCTGTCTACAGTAAGGAGGGCGTTTGCCGTGGAGCCCGGGTTACCACGCGTGCGCCAACCGCTGTCATCCCGCTAGTTTATTTAGATTTGTAAGAATTTTATTTACATTTGTAAGTTTTATTTACTGTGATGATACAATGCACGTAACCGGTGATTGCAAGGAATGTGATGGAGATTCATCCCATCGTGTCTGTGGAGCCTCTTTCAGAGTACACACAATGTCCCCGGGCTCGCTTTTTCAAGGGACAGAGAGGCCTCAAAATCCACCAAAGCAGAATGCATAAAAGGACCCCAATATCCCGCTGTCCGCTCTGGTTGCAGTAGCGGTGGATGATTTGACGCAAAATTTGGATTATATGGCCGATACACGTCCTTTTTGGAAAGTTCTGAGTGAGTAGATACACAGCTACAACCCCTATTTTTAAACAAATTCCTCGAAGTGCCCGCATCTCTGTCGCTTCCGCTCTCTCAGAGGCCATTAGGAATGCTGTATCAAGAAACACCAAGCGAGCTTGGGAGCATTTATTAGTTTTACCTTACAGCGTACTGCATGTAAAATAAGATTTGGCCAACAAATCATCAATCACGGTTAGGATAAAACAAAATTGTGTAAGGTACACTCCACGCGAAGGACAGCCTATTTCAATAGTTGATCAGGACACACAACAAAATTCAAAATCTAATAAACCATTGGCTGAGTCTACTATCTACAGACTTGTAGAGAGTAAACTCAGTGATGGTGATATTAAAGGTGCCTCTCGCATTATGTTTTCAAATGACACGATGGCACCAAATGACGATGCTACCCTCATATCTCTTGAGAGTAAGCATCCACCCACAGGGGCCAATATTGAACTCCCCGATCCACCGGAAGAGAGTGATCTCACTGTGGGCACGACCTACCAGGACGTGCTTAAAGCTGTCACATCATTTCAGAGCGGCTCTGCCGGCGGCCTGGATGCTGTGACTCCACAGCATCTACAAGATCTTTTGTCTGGCGGGTCTGGTCATGCAAGTGAAGTCCGTCTGAAGGATTTAACATCTCTGATCAACCTGATGTTGTCAGGCCGAGTCAACAGCGAGATGACAGAACTCCTTTACGGTGCGATTCTTTGTGCACTAAAAAAGAAGGATGGCGGAATAAGACCCATAGCCGTGGGCACCACCTACCGCCACCTCGCGGCTAAAGTCTGCTGTCGGAAAGAAGCCGACTATCTAGGCGACTATTTCCGACCAATTCAGCTAGGCTTTGGTTCGCAAGGCGGTGTGAGGCCGCAGTACATTCCCTTCCTACATTTTTAGACTAAAATAATGGGGAGGTAATTCTGAAGGACGTCAAAAACGCCTTTAATTCCGTAGACAGGGGCGCCTTGCTAAAAGATATTAAAGACAAAATTCCAGAAATTTACCCTTTTCTTTGGCAATGTTACGGTTCACCATCAAAATTAATTTACAGGAACAAAGTCATTTCGTCCGCTGTTGGCTGTCAGCAGGGCGACCCTCTTGGTCCGGCCATATTTAGCCTTCCCATCCAACCAATAATTCAACGTCTCCAATCCAAGCTAAATGTTTGGTATTTGGCTGATGGAACATTAGGTGGAGAGGTGAACACAGTTTTTGATGATCTAAAAATCATCACAGACGAATTTCGACAAATAGGTTTGGAATTAACTATTTTGCCAGTCATAGATAAAATAGCTGAAAAATTCATTAGCAAACAATTTCCAGATTATTACGTTAAGAATAACATTATCTCTAATGCACAATACGGGTTTCAGCCCGGGAAGTCGACTGCATTGCTACTATCTAAATTCAACGATGAAGTCAATAAGCTACTCAATGACAAACAACA
This sequence comes from Eupithecia subfuscata, assembly GCA_963564075.1. NCBI lineage: Eukaryota > Metazoa > Arthropoda > Insecta > Lepidoptera > Geometridae > Eupithecia > Eupithecia subfuscata. The sequence goes on from OY751101.1 coordinate 18,402,357, forward strand.
TGTGCTACTTTTATTCATCGATTTTAGCAAAGCATTCGACACGCTCAGGCATGATACGTTATTAACAAATGCTCAGTGTACCAATATGCTGATGATACTTGTCTGGTAGCCGCAAACAGAAATCTTAAAACATCCGCCAATTATCTTCAAGACGAATTCGCTGAAGTTTGGAAGTGGTCTCACGACGTCGGTCTAGTCATAAATGCTAGCAAAACAAAAATCGTTCACGTACACTCCAGCCACGTACAAACTAAAGACTCGTTCAGCATAATCGCACATGTACATCACTGCCTGCATATCAAAGCTCGTCAAGTAACTGCGACTGCGACGACGATAGAGGTGGTACCGTGTTTTAAATATCTAGGAGTAATTGTTGACAATAGATTTAGTTGGAATCAACATATCAACTCAACAATGTTTGTGACAAGCTAAGAGCCATCCTAGCTAAGCTCAAAATAGTAAAATTTAAAATACCATAAAATGTAAAGAAGAAGAAAGAAAGAAAATCCATTTATTTGGCCCAAACATAGACACACATAAATAATAGAAATAAAAAAGATTACATAAGGGGCCAAAAAGGTCCCTGTCTGAGCATTATGCCGCTACAAGCCACTGCGAGTAGCGGCGCTGATTTTCAGACATGTACTACTTAACCTATATATTGCCCTAGGAGAATCAGTCATAGCATACGGCATAACCTGCTATGGCCGTACGATCAAAATACTTACATAGAAATTGATAAAATATTTAATTTGCAGCATAGGATTTTAAAAGCTTTAACAGCACAAAAAATTATAAATGATTTCCAAGACAACGTCATGGGCTTATTCAAGTTTTCTGGCATACTTCCGGTGCAAGAGAGAATAAAACTTAACCTTACTTATAGAGCAATTTCATTATACAGCTATACTTGTGCCCCTGTCACATACTCGTACAATAACAACAAGGAAAATTTCACAAAATAAATTAAGCATCCCTAAAATGAATAATTTTATTTTGGTAGGCGAACTATAGATTATTTAATACATACTATGATTAATGAACCACCACGCAAACTATTAGAAGAAGTTAACACAAAAAACTATACACATATATACAAAAAACACATAATAGTTAATTTATAGTAAAATATAACTTTAATAGGTACCTAGCACCTTTGTTAAAATGTAAAACAATGTTATACAGGGTGACTGGAACTCAAGCCGCCATAGAGAATTCGCAAATAGAGGAGGTCATTTGCTAATTATTCGACATAAATAATAGATTCAGGCGTTACTTTGCGGAAATCCATTGTACAATATTATGATAAAACAATATTTAGTAACAATTCCGCGCAAAACCTTATCTGATAAGATCCTACAAAATGTAATCCGTGTGTACCGCCCGCCCCCCCACAAATTTATCCTACTTAAAATTAGAGAAGCAACACAACACCCGCTCGCAACAACCCCATTTATATAGTCACGAATGGCGTGACGAATGGTGTTTACTTAGGCAATTTTATATTACATAAGCTGTGGTTTACTTTCTCTAAATTTTAAGTAGGATCAATTTAAGGAGGTAGGAAGGTAATTTACTTAGGCAATTTTATATTACATAAGTCTATTGTTTACTTTCTCTAAATTTTAAGTGGGATGAATTTAAGGAGGTAGGTAGGTAATTTAATTAGGTTATTTTATATTACATAAGTCTGTTGTTCACATTCTCTAAATTCTAAGTAGGATCAATTTAAGGAAGTAGGTAGGTAATTTAATTAGGTTATTTTATATTACATAAGTCTATTGATTACCTTCTCTAATTTTAAGTAGGATAAATTTGTGGGGGGGCGGGCGGGACACACGGATTACATTTTGTAGGATCTTATCAGATAAGGTTTTGCGCGGAATTGTTACTAAATATTGTTTTATCATAATATTGTACAATGGATTTCCGCAAAGTAACGCCTGAATCTATTATTTATCTTAGATCAGCAGGTACAGCTGAACAGGCAAAATTATACATCAAACTCACTCAGTCACATCGTATTGCAGCTCAAAATGTATGGTTCAATCAACAGTGTAAACATTTAGGGGTTATTCCATCCTATATTAAAATAACAAATCACACAAATAGTAGGGCAGCTAATATTGCTTTAAGGAGGGCTAGAAATACCTGGTTAAATGAGGAAATAAAACATTGGTTTACGATTAGAGACAACTATAGCTTATTCATTACACAACATAGAATTTGATTTACTCGATAATAAAGCTAGGGAGTACGCTGCTGAGTTAGCTCATAGAAAGTACCTAGTTCAGACAGGAAAATTAGATCGATTGGTCAGGGAAAAACAGAGGTTAGATCAACAAAGAGGTTATCGAAATAATATACAATAACCATTTCCTCATACCGTCGGCTTATTGCAAGAAGTCATTAGTCGCAAGAAGTCACTAACTGCGTTAGATATACCATTGAGTTCGTCTCGATGAGCTCTACATTTTGGTAAAACTCAAAAATTTGTAGCTCTTCAAACTTAGAAGTTATGGCTTGGTTATAAAGTCAATAACTGCATTTTTGGTATATCTGGTTTCATAAAATTCATTAACTTACATTAATAAATTTTAACAAAGGAAAAAAACACAATTGTCATTTTTATTTTCATACGTAACTCATTTATGTTTCTTAACAACATTTTGAAAGTGCTTTTACGTTCACAAACGTTTGAATAAGTTTTGCTTTAATTCATTATTTGCACCTTAACCAGTTTTGTCGTATCGTATTTTTTGAAAAAAAAAATACTAACGGTTTTAAATGACTTCTATCAAAACGAGTAACGTTTATAGGTACCATCACTATTGGATTGGTAAAATTAATTATAGGTCGTTGACAAGTTTTTGCTAAATTATTATGTTAAACTTAATACAAGACTGAAATCGCTTGAATGAAGTATTGTTTTATTAGTGATTTTTGTTATTGTAAAAATAACAGGTAAATCTAAGGTAATGACTTTTGCACACATACATTTACGTGTTGCTATGCTACTTATTAGACCGCGTGCCGTGTGACTGGAGTCGCGGAAGCGGGGCAGAGGGGTATTTTGTTCAGGGCCGCTCGCGCCTCTGCCACGCCGCGTAGTAGTTCGTTCTTTCCGGCCCTTGTGGGGGAACAGAGCGGGGCATCGAGGCTTGGCCTCCTTACCCCGGCATCAACTCGAGGGGTGACGCCTCCTCGGTTCTTGGGTTTCGCTAAAAATGGATGTGCGGGCTCCATGTCACGTTCTGGCCCCGAAGTGCCAGCTGCGGTGGGTGGCCGATGCGGCGGGAAACAAACAGCACAGCCGTCTTTCCCACATTGACGGCCATGCGCCATTTGTCCAGCCAGGGCGGCAGGATGTTCAGCAGCCGCTGCATCCTGCGGGCTGCGATGGTGGGGCTGGTGGAAGACGCAAAGAAGGCGCTGTCGTCCGCGAACAGCGCTAGCGACACATTCCTCTCCCCGGGGCGTAGGTGGTCCTCCAGGGTGGGGATGTCGTCGGTATGGAACGCGTATAACGCTGGCGACAGGCTGCTACCCTGCGGTACACCAGCAGAGATGGATTGAGTGGAGGATGTGGCACCTTCAACTGCGACGAAGAACCGCCGGTTGTCGCGGAAGGATGCCACAATCCTGATGAGAGCTGATGGAGTTGGGGTTTGCAGGAGCTTGTACAAAACGCCGGGGTGCCCAATACGGTCGAAGGCATTTTTTACGTCCAGAAAGACCCGAACGGTGCAGCGCCTGGCGTTGTGCTCGACTGCAAGGTGGTGCAGCACCCTGGTGAGCTGCAGCGTGGTAGAGTGGCCACTCTTGAAGCCGAATTGCTTCGGGCGCGGCTCGATAGTTGGAGCCAGGCGCCCCAGGAGCAGGCGTTTCAGGAGCTTGCCCACTATTAGTAGTAGAGTAATGGGGCGGTAGTTGGCCAGGAGGCGGTGATCGTTGCCGGGCTTGGGTAGCACGATGACCCGTTCAGTCTTCCAGGATTCCGGGAAGTGGCCCGTCCGGAGGATCCCGTTGAAGAGCCGGGGCGAGCGCGGTGACTCCGCGGCGAGGCAACTGTTGGGGACTCCGTCATAGCCTGGCGCCTTCCGTCTAGGTAGACGGAGGACGGCCTTCCGCACCTCGGCAGGGGAGATAAAGTACTACCCGTCTAGGGGCGGTGTTGGGCCAGACAGGAAATCCCTCACTGTGTCCTCGACCGGGTGGTGGTGGTTCAGGGTTTCAAAGGTGAGGCGAGAACTGCTCCGCGAGGTGCTCGTCCAGAATTTCGGCACGGTCGGCGGGAGCAAAGCGCCGGACCCCATCTCGGTCCAGCAGCCGGTTAGTTTTTGCCGGCTGCCGCGTGAGCGCCCTATTCAGCGCGTACTGGTTATTTTCCTGTTCGGAGGCCCGGTCGATGATTCGGTCCCAGGTCTCACGCCAAACCTGTACTGCGGCCGAGAGCTCGGCAGATATGGGGTTGAGTCGCGTCTTCAGTGGGAGCGCGCCCACTCGCGCTGGAGTTCGCGTTTCCTCTCTATTACCCTCTTAAGGTGTTGGGGGAGGTCGTTGCGCTGGCCTTGGCGCCTGGTGATGGGTATGGAAGCGGCCGCCTTAGCCTCGATGATGCGCGCCATCAGCGCTGAGGCCTCGGATTCCACTTCTGCAGGCGTCTGGATAGGTCCGACGTCCACGGACTCGAGTGCCTTGGCGTATGCGTCCTCACGCCCTGGGACCGGGTCCGCGGTCAGGTCGAGCGTTATGAGGAGGGTAGATAGAATAAGAAGGTTTTCAGGTAAAGCTCAAATCAGTTACTTAATATTTTTTAATCTAAATAATAGTTTACTTAATCGTTTCCAACCTATTTATGTGTTTATAACTCTTTGCTGGCTAGCAGAATTATTTTCTAAAAGCTTAGAGCGTGTTTTTGACTGATTCATGTGCCATTATTACTAATTTTAGTTATTTTATTAAGTGTTTTCGACAAACAAGGTAATTTGTTTAGCTTTTAGTGATAAAAGATGTTATTTTATGATTATTTTGTCTTTTAATACTCGAAAGAGGCCACTAATAACTTCGTTGCAGAAATACTCCAATTTAGTCAAAACTTATTATCGCAAGAAGTCATTATCTTTGCATTTTTAGCTTTTAAAAAAATTGCAGTGGTTGAATTTGTACTGATTTCAGTTAATTATAAAATAATTACATATCTATATATATTGGCGTTTAAATGATATTGATAACTGTCGTAGTTTTGATGATATGGGCTCTTAAAGTTATAAAAACTTTAAACTGCTTTTGCCAAACTTTTGGATTTGTCGGTTAATGACTTCTTGCAATAAGCCGACGATACTTTCTATCAACGCGTAGAAAATCATAGTAAAGTTCAGTTCACAAGTTCAGAAGTATCACTCTTAGAAAAGGGTCTAAAATACAATTTACAACCGGTTTTGAATAGGAAAACTTTAGAGATATTGGCCGTAGATTCAGAAATAGCAACAGTTAGAGGAAGAGCAGAGGAAGGTGTCAAACATGAGGTAGCCGCTATGATAAAGAAACCAATTAGTTCTGCTTTAGTTCCAAGTATACCAAGGGAGTTAAGTGTTTTTAAATCTTTAAGGAATAAAGTCGACCAAAATAATTTTAGTGATTACAAAAGCAGACAAGGGTAATACTGTAGTTATCTTAGAAAAGGGTAGTTATGTACAGAAGGTTAATGAGGTCATACAGGGCAATGATTTTGAATTACTGAATTCTGACCCTACAAAAGTTTTCACAAAGGACTTAAAAGAAATGACAAAGAACTCAAGTTTTATTTCTTCCAACTCACTTAAATATTTAATTCCTATGAATCCTCGAACACCTATGATGTATGGTTTACCTAAAATACAAGACAAATGTTCCAATTCGTCCCGTTGTCTCTTACATAGGAGCACCAGCTTATGGTTTGTCAAAATATTTGAACTTTGAATTAAAATGTAGATCTAGATTCAATCCAAGGTATAGTTTAAAGAATAGTATGGATTTAATTAATAAAGTTAAGGATATCAGGTTACCTCACAATGCGAAGTTATTGTCGTTGGATGTTGAAAGTTTATTTACAAACGTACCTTACGAGGAGAGTTTGAGAATAATGGAAGAACATCTTGAACGACAACGAGTACTTCCAGCCGAAAAAGAGGAGTTGATATCTTTGACTAGAACTTGTATGCAACAGAATTACTTTCAATTTGGCAATCAATATTACAAACAGAAAGAGGGGTTAGCTATGGGTTCACCACTGAGCCCACTTATGGCAGACATTTTTATGGATAGTTTTGAGAATAAAAACATTATAAAGGAGTCAAAAATTTTATATTATTATCGTTATGTTGATGATATAATCATATGCTGGAAGGGAAGTTTACGGCAAATAGAACTGTTCGTTAACAAACTTAATACAATTCATTCGAAAATTAAGTTCAAACTTGAATTAGAAAATGATGGTTCGTTGAACTTTTTAGATTTGACAATAACTAGGTTAAACAATAGACATGATTTCCAAATTTACAGATAACCAACTTATACAGATATTACAATCCCAAATTCATCTTGCCATCCATTACAACATAAGCTAGCAGCTTACCGCAGTTTTATCCACAGAATGATGTCAGTACCCCTTTCTCAGGAGAACTTTAATAGGGAATTATCTATTATTTACCACACGGCTGAAAGTAATGGATATAGTACAAAGATGGTTGATGGTTTAATTAGGAGTAAACAACGTAATATTGTCCGATCCTTATTATATCCCGTAGCTCCAGAAAGGATAGATAAATACGTGGGTAGTTTAACTTATTTAGGTCCATTAAGTGAGAGAGTTTCAAGGGTTTTGTATAAAAATAAAGATAGATAGATAGATAGAAAACACTTTATTATACCACACAAATACAGGAAACAATACAGAGAAAAGCTTAGAAAAAAAAGGAAGTATAAAGGGCGGCCTTATCGCTGAAAGCGATCTCTTCCAGGCAACCTTGGGATGGACTGGAAATTAAGGAACAAAAAAGACGGTGGCACTGAATAAATATATAGATATGTACCTATTTAAAGAAAACGAAACAAATACTTACACTAAATACCTACAAAGATTAATAATAAACTTACATAAACATAAAATAAGGTTGTCTAACTCTTTACAAGGATATATAATGCTGATGAAGCAGTTTTTTGAAAGTAGGAAGTGATTTTGCACGTCTGATGTCCAGGGGGAGATCATTCCATAGACGGGTAGCTTGTACAGTGAAAGATTTGTCATAGAAAGAGGTGGTGTGAGCAGGGACTTTTAAGATGAGGGTTTCAGAGGAACGCAAAGAGAGCGAGTGAGAGTTTGAGAGGAATTCGAAGCGCTCCTTGAGATAGGTAGGGCTCGGAGGATAGAACAAGATACTGTACAAGAGAGATAGTATGTGAGTATTCCTGCGAAGTCGGATGGGCAACCACTTGAGTTTAGCGCGATATTCGGAAACGTGGTCATATTTGCGTAGGCCAAATATGAACCTGATGCTGAAATTTTGGAGGCGCTCAAGCTTGTTTAGTTGATCTTCAGTGAGGTCCGGATAGCAGGCGTCAGCGTAATCGAGAATGGGATGCAAAAGGGACTGGGCAAGAGTAACCTTAGTGGAAATCGGGAGAAAATTGCGCAGTCGCCGCAGTGAGCCCGCGGATGCAAACATTTTTCTGCTGAGTTCGGCCAATTAATAAAGTACGTGTAGCCTTCAAAACAAACAATTTATTAAAACAAGTTTGTAACGGTAAAGATAAATTAGATAAAAATAAAAAATCAGGCGTTTACAAGCTGGTTTGTGACGAATGTAATGGTATTTATGTAGGTCAAACAGGTCGCAGTTTTCAGGTTAGGTATAAAGAACATTTAGCCGCTTATAGAAACAATTATCCAGAAAAGTCAAACTTTGCAAAACATTTATTAGAATCGGGTCATTCGTTAAATGATAACCATTGTTTTTCTATTTTACATACTTGTGATAAAGGGTTTAGGTTGTCAGTCTTGGAAAATTTAGAAATTGCAAAGTGTAGTGGTAACACATTGTTAAATGAACTTAGTATAGGTTTACCTAGGTCACCATTGTTGCGAATATTCTCAAATGACAACACTGGCGGTAGCGACAGCACAGGTGATGGTAGTGGTACTGCGCACGTGCTGCGCCAGCAGTAACTACATTCATTTTCATATTCATAATAATAAAAAATACATTGTTGATTGGGTAATACGAGCAGCGGTAGTGGCAACACAGACAAGGGTGGCAACACAGACAAGGGTGGCAACACTAAACACGTGCTGTGTCACGCCATTCGTGACTATATAAGTGGGGGTGTTGCGAACAAGGCTTCACTTTACGCAGGGAGCTCAGAGAGGCAACATCACTGGCAGGACTCTGTCGTTGTTGCTTGACGGTCTCAGTGCCAAAGTCGAGTATTGTTATAGCGTCCTGATGATGTCTCGTGGAGAGACGAAACTAGTCGACGACTTATTTTTGATGAGTTTTTTCATTTTGTAATTAGTGTGGTCTTAGAAAATCAAATAATATCGCAAAAAATTTCGACTTCGACGGGACTTGAACCCGCGTCCTCCCCTCAGTACGGGGATGTGATAACCAACTACCAACTACACCACGAAGTCAAGTGACGTGGGAGTCGAAAATCTCTGCGACTTCCTACGGTCTCTAGCGCCGTTAGCTCCACCTACAGGGGAAACATTGAAGTTTATCCAATCCTGTTCAAAGACTAAAGTTACATTTAGTTCGTTTGACGAGAGGTGTCGCGTAGCTTAAGTCCCGTCGAAGTCGAAAAAATTTTTGCTATATTATTTGATTTCTTAGAAATTACCCTTAGTGTGGGGTTACGCACTATTAATAACAAAAAACCTTAGAATTAAGCTACGCGACACCTCTCGTCAAACGAACTAAATGTAACTTTAGACTTTGAACAGGATTGGATAAACTTCAATGTTTCCCCTGTAGGTGGAGCTAACGGCGCTAGAGACCGTAGGAAGTCGCAGAGATTTTCGACTCCCACGTCACTTGACTTCGTGGTGTAGTTGGTAGTTGGTTATCACATCCCCGTACTGAGGGGAGGACGCGGGTTCAAGTCCCGTCGAAGTCGAAAATTTTTTCGATATTATTTGATTTCTTAGAAATTACCCTTAGTGTGGGGTTACGCACTATAATAACAAAAAACCTTAGTGTGGTCTTTTCTTTCATAAATTAAGTTATATTCGTGCTTAAAGGTGGGAAGGTAATTTACTTAGACAATTTTATATTACCTACATAAGTCTGTTGTTTAACTTCTCTAAATGTAAGTAGGATCTATTTAAGGAGGTAGGAAGGTAATTTACTTAGGTAATTATTTATTACATAAGCTGTTGTTTACTTTCTCCAAACTTTAAGTAAGATCAATTTAAGGAGGTAGGAAGGTAATTTACTTAGGCAATTTTATATTACATAAGTCTATTGTTTACTTTCTCTAAATTTTAAGTAGGATGAATTTAAGGAGGTAGGTAGGTAATTTAATTCGGTTATTTTATATTACATAAGTCTGTTGTTCACATTCTCTAAATTCTAAGTAGGATCAATTTAAGGAGGTAGGTAGGTAATTTAATTAGGTTATTTTATATTACATAAGTCATAATCAATAGGATTACCTTCTCTTATTTTAAGTAGGATCAATTTGTGGGAGGGCGGGCGGTACACACGGATTACATTTTGTAGGATCTTATCAGATAAGGTTATGCGCGGAATTGTTACTAAATATTGTTTTATCATAATATTAATTATTCGACCTTACTTTCCCTTACTTAAGTTTTATAGTTTTGGTGATATGTCAATTTATATACTTTAATGAGATTTTTCCGAAATTCGACCTTCAAGCATTCGTAACTTTTTTTCTTCATTTCAATGCAGTATTTTTTTAATATTTGTTGGTACTCACAAACATTTGTGATTAAAATACGTCAGAACTTCTCTCAAACTAGGATCGAAAAATAAGTTACTTATTACGTTTTAAAAAAAGACTTACTCAAAAAAATAACTTTACGAAAAAATTTATCCTAAAATAATAAAAAAACAGTGTTTGAATAATTTATTCTACCCTGAGTTAATTTTCTGGTTTGTCACCTTTCCAACAGTAATAAATTTGTATACAAAAAGTGTGATTCGCTAGTGATCTGTAGGGTTTTCAGGTCAACCAGTCATTATTAGTAAAAGTGCCAATTAAATAATTAAGCGAATTTCGCAGAGTATTTTTGCACATTAGTAGGTAATAAATAAAAGAAATTAGTTGCTTAATGTACTTAAATTATTTATTTATAAAAATACTTTTACGATGTTAAATCGGAAATTAGGAAAAGATTTCGGGCATCAAAAGCAAATATTAAAATTGAGTGGAAATTAAAGATTCTGCTCGAATTGCTGCCCGGGATTTCTAATACATGCCCGATATCTTTTCCTAATTTCCGTGTTGGTCAACTTAATTTATTCTTCCTTCAAGCAGGTCAAACTTTGGAAAAATCTCAATTAAGTATAATAATTTACATATCACCAAAACTATTAAAAATAATTGTTTATTGCATAAAAAGTACATGACACTAATTTAGGGCTCTCATTACCAATATAAGCTATTCTGAAAATAGTTTGTGGTTTGGTAGTGAGTGCTTCCCCTTAAAATAATTACGACTGGTTATTGTACAAGACTTAGGTGTACGTCTTAAATAATAAAATAAAAATTGATAAGTACAGCATTAAAATTAATTATATAACATAGAAAAGTCTTAAGTTTTTAAATTCAATTAGAAGACAAAAGCATGCAGATTTGAAGCTATTTTATTGTTAGTTTTACACAAATCAAATCGATGCAGAAAAAAAACAGTTAAAATCAGTAGAGCAATGCACATGACTACAATTACAATATTTGATGGTAGCATTAGCATGAGGTTAAACAACTTATTTGTATATGTATTTTTGAGGGAGTTAAAGAAGTAAGATAAATGTTTTTAACAATGATTATGCATGATAATTAAAATACAGGTACCTGGTAGAGTTCGACAAAGATTAAAGGCGGTAGTTCGTGTTTCATGTCCAGTTTGTGTGTGTGTTCGAGGGTGTGTGTGTGAGTGAGGGTGTGTGTGCATATGTGAGGGTGTGTGCATGTGTGTGTTTTGAGTATACATATTCAAGTGCAATTATTCTATTTTAAAATTGTAAATAAGTTCTCAGTTTCAATATAATCCAGCGTACGTAGCCATTGTATTAATATTGTTTTGCATCTATTTCTAGGTTTGTGGTAAAAGCCTATCATTTTATTAACTTATTATACAATCGTCCACTCAGGACACGGTAATGACGCGCCGCCAGTGCCAATCTGTATCGCGGAATTGCATGAATTTTATGCTTTGAGCGTTTGTGCAGGTTAATTGACGTCGTGAACGTTAGTGAACGAAAGTCTTCGTTTCAGGTCTGGCCAAAATGGCGTTTTTGTCAGTATGTCCGTATGTCTTCTACAGGTCGTATTTTACAACCGATCGGTATGAAACTTTGTGTACAGATTCTATGATTTTATAGAATTTTATTGTCGTCGGGATTTTTTGATTAAAGGCGTACTTCTTCCACAATAAGGCAAAAAGGCAGATTTGGAATATCTCCGCTTTAAGAGATCTGATTTTGATGATTGTACTTTTAATTGAAAGGTAAAAACTTTATACTGTTCTTATAAAAATTTGGTAAAGATTTGATGAGGATTTTCGGCATGACGAGCAGAATAGCTTCGCAAAATGCAGTAATATGCAAGAGAGCATTTACAGTACAGCGCCACCTATTAGAACATCTTTGTAACACTTCGAGAATTATATGAAATAGCGCGGCCGCATAAAAATAGCGCGGCCGCATACATCGTCGGTTAAATAATAAAATAACAAAAACTTTGGGCTGATGGATCAACGCCATCTATTGATACTAGGTACAGAATTTCGAGCTTTGCTGAGGAACGTAACTTAGGTACTTTGTATGGACAATTGGTCTAATGGTTGATGTGTTTGTGCAACATTTCGTTTAAAAATTCCGACTACAATCGTATCGCAAGTGAAGTGATCTGTAATACCTACCTACCTTTCCAAGTGCACCTTACCTACCTCACCTACCCTACCCACAAACAAGATTGAATCCGTTCAGGAGAAACAGACGCCTATTCTTGCACGGTGGGCATTATTTCAAAGGTAGGTACCTAAGGAAATCATTTCATTAGTTTTGAGCTAGGTATATAATTATACCTACTAAACAATTACCCTTAACTACTTACCTACCACCTAAGGTTGGTAAGCCCAATGCACACCACACTAGCGTAAACCAATATTTAGGTAGGTACCTACCTACCCATAGGATTTTTCTTACGACGCGTCCAAAAGTAAGAGGCACCGATAATTACATAGATATTAGGTACCTATAATACTTATGACAAGTTTAGCGTCATTAAAGGAAGGCTGGCGCCTACCTATACTTGTGCTTATTCTGATAAGAGGGCACTTTTGCTCCGTGATAAGATGCTTTCACATTTCACACTGGCATGGCGATTTGCAAGGAGTCACCGCCTAAAAACATGGTAGGTACCTACATATACCTAAGTACCTAAATATCCCGTTTTATATAACTTTAGTACTTAATATTATATAGGTTACTAATATGTTGAAAAAAAAGTTAGTGCTTGCGAGGTCTACTGTTCTATATTTTTCCTGTAAAATAATAGATCCATATCCACAAACGCTACATAGGTAGGTACCTAGGTACATTTCAGATGGGTCGCTATGCAATCTTCGGAAATGGGGGGGGGGGGGGGTAAAGTATGAACCCCACAGAAGTTCTCATTATATAGGTACCTACCTAGGTACCAAAATATCCCGTTTTAAATAAAATTACTTTAGTACATTAAGTATTATGTAAATTAATTATTGAAAAAAGTTAGTGTTCGCGACGTCTACTGTTCGTAGAACTACCTACTAGTATTTAGGTTATATGGGGTTTCTATATGCTTCCTAAGGATAGTTCGCATAACAAACAGCTGTCTAACGGTTAGAGTAGGGAGTTCTTTATAGAGCTGAGTAGTCAGGAAGCGAAATGGTCTGCTTAACATGACCTTTAAAAGACATCTTTGTGCTCTCTCTAGCTGCAATACGTGAGTTTTAAAGGTACCTCCCCATGCAGTTATGCAGTACGAAAGGAGAGACTGCGCTAGAGCAGAGTAAACTAATGTCATTGTGGCCTTTGATGCAACTGATCTTAGAGTTTTAAACACATAAATGACCTTTCGTATTCGTGAGACAATAGTTTGTATGTGGAGATTCCAACTGAGACTGTCATCAAGGAGTACGCCGAGGTATTTTATATTGCTTATATTACTATAAAACTTAAGTAAGGAAAGTAAGATCCAATAATTAGTAAATGACCTCCTCTATTTGCGAATCGCTATGGCGGGTTGAGTTCCAGTCACCCTGTGTATCCAATTATCCATCTACTATTACGATCTTCAATTTATTTTCTAGTCACCCTATACTCTTAAACCTGTATGCAGGTAGTTATTTAAACCTACCTGACGATAAAATAACCTAGTTGCAGTGTGACTGGTACCTAAACTGTGTATTGGTGCTTCGGCTGGTTGTAGGTAATAATTTGTGTAAATCTCTGATAATGTTAGGTAGACTTAGTAGGTATATTATATGATAATGTTTATTTAAGTTTAACTTCATGCCAAATGTGTGGCGATACGCTGTAACTGTCGACACTAGACAAACCTTATATGGCTTAAAGTGTCGTAGATATAAGAATATAATACGTTTTGATTAATAAAGAAATACAATACAATACAAACATTAAATTTTTCAAAGTGCGAGCTTTTTATTTCGGACTCTTTGTGTAGACAAAAACAATAACATTGGAAAATTCAATAGTTTGGCCCCCAACATTACAGTTGTAGATAAATGTTCACATCGACTCCTTGGTTCACCAATTCTTAATCAGGCTTTTCAGTCACTTGTAGACAAGAAAATTCAAAATATCAACAAAACTTCGGACAGACTGCTCAAAATTAATAGATTAATGGCTTTTACAATTATTCGGTTCTGTCTATTTGTTACAAATACTCTGTCTATTTACGTATTCTTTGACATATATTATAGTTAACTGTGGAAACACAGCGAGCTCTTGGAAGGCTTAGACAACATAATAAAGAACACTATCATCGGTTTTGAATTTCGATTTAGATGACAAGGCATGGTCGCAGGCCTCCCTGCCTGTTAAATTGGGAGGCTTAGGTATACGCAAAATTTCAAGTGTAGCTCTACCAGCGTTCTTGTCTTCTGTCTACAGCACTAGTTCTTTAGTTGAAGTTAGCACTAGTTCTTATTCTTAGTTCGGGCCCTCACGGCGCGGCTGGCGCGCTGCCTGTGTCGCAACGTTTACGCGCCGGTTGTGAGGGCCCGCTAAACGGTTCACATTCCTCACACAGCACCAACACAACAGACCACTCTTATAGGAATCTATCTCGCGGAACTCTGGGCGTCGTCGAGTGAACGATAAAATGCTTAAAGAATATTAGAGGGAATTCGCGCACTTTGACACATTTCGCGAGTGTCGTAGTGCGCGAGATTGGCCTCGTTCGAGGCGCTTGCTCCGCGCGAGTTCGCGAACGGATATAATTCAGCATTATTGAAGGCACACATGAGTAGGCACTTCCACAATATTCGCGACTTTCATGTTACGTGCTCCGAGAATTATTATCATAATCCCCCTTTGAATCCATCTCGAATCGTGACACTTGTATCAGCAGATAGGCATGTGAGCCGTGCCCCTCCGACCCCGCCCCGCGACCCTCTGCCCCTCTGCCCCCGCACGGTGCCTTGTGCCACCGACAGTACGCTGACAGGTCGTCCAGAAGGTTCGCTACCTAACACATTAGAGTCAAGGTGTGAAATCGCGGTATCGGATGAATCCTCCTACTGCGTTCTTGGGTACAAGCCAAATCAGTCGAAAATAGACATTGTTCATAACGTTTTAGCGTCCACTGTACGTATGTGTGCTGCCTGCGGGCACTGCGGGCGTGTGCTGCCTGCGGGCACTGCGGGCGTGTGCTGCCTGCGGGCACTGCGGGCGTGTGCTGCCTGCGGGCACTGCGGGCGTGTGCTGCCTGCGGGCACTGCGGGCGTGTGCTGCCTGCGGGCACTGCGGGCGTGTGCTGCCTGCGGGCACTGCGGGCGTGTGCTGCCTGCGGGCACTGCGGGCGTGTGCTGCCTGCGGGCACTGCGGGCGTGTGCTGCCTGCGGGCACTGCGGGCGTGTGCTGCCTGCGGGCACTGCGGGCGTGTGCTGCCTGCGGGCACTGCGGGCGCGCGCAGAGGTCCGCAGCTCGAGCTAGTTACACGCTTCCGTATTTGATAGGCCATTACTTCCACGAGACTATCGGCCCTATTGGTTCTCGTCGAATCGTTCGTATATTTCGGCAAATATTTATTGTTCGGTTGTCGTAAATTGCGATTGTTTGTAGGTTGTCAACATACAACCTATCTTTATTGTGAAGTATCCAGAGCATGATCAACCACACATTAAGAAAATCAAGGACAGAAAGCGATAAGCATGAGCTAAACCTAATAACGCTGAATGTACCATGGCCAGGTCTACTGTTGAAGTCAGGGGCGACTGGAACAAGTAAGAATATGCCATAAAAAGTTCCAAATGCAAGTTAGTTTATTAATATGTTTAACGCATTCAGTGCCCAGCCTCCTCAGGCAGCAGGAACTGTGGATGGCCAGGGGCGTCGTGGACCGCGAATGGAGCAAGGGATTAGCTTTTAGGTGGCTGTCCTTACATAAAAGCTTCTTGGTGCAAACATAAACTTTTCTCACGAAGACTTTTTACAGGTGAAGATTTTTTACAAGGATTTACCATTTTATCTTGTTTTATATTATCTTCTAAAAGTGTAGTCTGTTGTCTATTTGTTTCGTAAAGGAATAATGCAGGCGCTTTGTTCGTGTGACCGAACCGAAGTCGCACCTCTGACATTATTAGTTGGCGCTCCGACCGGACCGCCGTCCTCTAACTCTTACTTAGATAAAATAATGCAGGCGCTTTGTTCGTGTGACCGAACCGAAGTCGCACCTCTGACATTATTAGTTGGCGCTCCGACCGGACCGCCGTCCTCTAACTCTTACTTAGATAAAATAATGCAGGCGCTTTGTTCGTGTGACCGAACCGAAGTCGCACCTCTGACATTATTAGTTGGCGCTCCGACCGGACCGCCGTCCTCTAACTCTTACTTAGATAAAATAATGCAGGCGCTTTGTTCGTGTGACCGAACCGAAGTCGCACCTCTGACATTATTAGTTGGCGCTCCGACCGGACCGCCGTCCTCTAACTCTTACTTAGATAAAATAATGCAGGCGCTTTGTTCGTGTGACCGAACCGAAGTCGCACCTCTGACATTATTAGTTGGCGCTCCGACCGGACCGCCGTCCTCTAACTCTTACTTAGATAAAATAATGCAGGCGCTTTGTTCGTGTGACCGAACCGAAGTCGCACCTCTGACTTTATTAGTTGGCGCTCCGACCGGACCGCCGTCCTCTAACTCTTACTTAGATAAAATAATGCAGGCGCTTTGTTCGTGTGACCGAACCGAAGTCGCACCTCTGACATTATTAGTTGGCGCTCCGACCGGACCGCCGTCCTCTAACTCTTACTTAGATAAAATAATGCAGGCGCTTTGTTCGTGTGACCGAACCGAAGTCGCACCTCTGACATTATTAGTTGGCGCTCCGACCGGACCGCCGTCCTCTAACTCTTACTTAGATAAAATAATGCAGGCGCTTTGTTCGTGTGACCGAACCGAAGTCGCACCTCTGACATTATTAGTTGGCGCTCCGACCGGACCGCCGTCCTCTAACTCTTACTTAGATAAAATAATGCAGGCGCTTTGTTCGTGTGACCGAACCGAAGTCGCACCTCTGACATTATTAGTTGGCGCTCCGACCGGACCGCCGTCCCCTAACTCTTACTTAGATAAAATAATGCAGGCGCTTTGTTCGTGTGACCGAACCGAAGTCGCACCTCTGACATTATTAGTTGGCGCTCCGACCGGACCGCCGTCCTCTAACTCTTACTTAGATAAAATAATGCAGGCGCTTTGTTCGTGTGACCGAACCGAAGTCGCACCTCTGACATTATTAGTTGGCGCTCCGACCGGACCGCCGTCCTCTAACTCTTACTTAGATAAAATAATGCAGGCGCTTTGTTCGTGTGACCGAACCGAAGTCGCACCTCTGACATTATTAGTTGGCGCTCCGACCGGACCGCCGTCCTCTAACTCTTACTTAGATAAAATAATGCAGGCGCTTTGTTCGTGTGACCGAACCGAAGTCGCACCTCTGACATTATTAGTTGGCGCTCCGACCGGACCGCCGTCCTCTAACTCTTACTTAGATAAAATAATGCAGGCGCTTTGTTCGTGTGACCGAACCGAAGTCGCACCTCTGACATTATTAGTTGGCGCTCCGACCGGACCGCCGTCCTCTAACTCTTACTTAGATAAAATAATGCAGGCGCTTTGTTCGTGTGACCGAACCGAAGTCGCACCTCTGACATTATTAGTTGGCGCTCCGACCGGACCGCCGTCCTCTAACTCTTACTTAGATAAAATAATGCAGGCGCTTTGTTCGTGTGACCGAACCGAAGTCGCACCTCTGACATTATTAGTTGGCGCTCCGACCGGACCGCCGTCCTCTAACTCTTACTTAGATAAAATAATGCAGGCGCTTTGTTCGTGTGACCGAACCGAAGTCGCACCTCTGACATTATTAGTTGGCGCTCCGACCGGACCGCCGTCCTCTAACTCTTACTTAGATAAAATAATGCAGGCGCTTTGTTCGCGTGACCGAACCGAAGTCGCACCTCTGACATTATTAGTTGGCGCTCCGACCGGACCGCCGTCCTCTAACTCTTACTTAGATAAAATAATGCAGGCGCTTTGTTCGTGTGACCGAACCGAAGTCGCACCTCTGACATTATTAGTTGGCGCTCCGACCGGACCGCCGTCCTCTAACTCTTACTTAGATAAAATAATGCAGGCGCTTTGTTCGTGTGACCGAACCGAAGTCGCACCTCTGACATTATTAGTTGGCGCTCCGACCGGACCGCCGTCCTCTAACTCTTACTTAGATAAAATAATGCAGGCGCTTTGTTCGTGTGACCGAACCGAAGTCGCACCTCTGACATTATTAGTTGGCGCTCCGACCGGACCGCCGTCCTCTAACTCTTACTTAGATAAAATAAGCTGCTTAGCATTATGGTAACAGATTTTTTAATTATATGGAAACTAGCGACCCGCCCCGGCTTCGCACGGGTGCAATAAAATACTACTATTACTATAACTATTATAATACATAATAAACCTTCCTCTTCAATCACTCTATCTATTTAAAAACAAGACCCGTCAAGTGCGAGTATAACTCGCGCGCCGAGGGTTTCGAACGTTTGTGAACAAGTAGGTATGTACTGAAGGTACCGGTTAGAAACTCCGAAATTTAATGAAGACCTAAAACTAGTAGGTACCAACCTACATTTCAGATGGATCTCTCTGCATGCTTCGGTGATAGGGTGTAGCGGTAAATTTTTCGACTTTTTTCAAGATATTTCGAAAAGTATTGAACCAGCAGAAATTTCAAAAACTGTTTTGATATATACAAACCGATACCTTTCGTATGATACCCCACTCATTGGGGTAACCCCCCTTTTTGAAAATTATCCCCCCTCTTTTTGACCATTTTTCAAAAAGGGTTCATTTTACAGACTTCTCTATATTTTTCCTATAAAATATAGATCTGTATCTACAAACGCTCCATACATTCTGAATGGATCGCTCTGCAAACTTCGGAGATAGAGGGGAGGGAACGGGTAAAATTTCGACTATTTTCAAAATATTTCGAAAAGTATGAAACCTGCCGAAATTTTAAAAACTGTTTTGAAGTGTACAAACCGATACCTTTCATATGATACCCAACTCGGTGGGGTAGCCTCCCCTTTTGAAAATAATTCCCCCCTTTTTTTACCATTTTTCAAAAAGTGTTCGTTTTTCAGACTTCTCTATATTTTTCCTGTAAAAAATTGATCTATATCTACAGACGCTCCATACATTTTAAATAGATCGCTCTGCAAACTTCGGAGATAGGGGGGGAGAGCGGGTATTTTTTCGACTATTTTCAAAATATTTCAAAAAGTATGAAACCAACAGAAATTTAAAAAACTATTTTGAATTGTACAAACTAATACCTTTCATTTGATACCCCACTTGACTCTGTGGGTCTCTTTTAAAATTTTGACATCTCAATTTGTATGGAAAATGTTCATTTTCATTTTTCATTTATTTTCATTTTTTTTTCTTAAAATCTGTACAGGCGCACGAAATGTATTATTATTTTATATTTCAAGTTTATAGCTGCTGTAGTTGCTGAGTTATTAAGGAGGGAAAAAAGGACAGACAAAGCGAGACCATAAGGGTTTCGAAAACGATCTTCGAAACCCTAAAAACCGCATCAAAATCCGTTGCGTAGTTTTAAAGATTTAAACATACATAGGGACAGAGAAAGCGACTTTGTTTTATACTATATAGTGATTCTTTTTCGTGTCATCAGCTGCAAGGTATCAAGCATCCACCGTGGTTGCCATGCTGGGGCGTGCCCGGCGGCGGATCACTGCCACGTGCAATGCACGCGGCGCGCGGCGGCGGTACAAGCTGCACGTGCATCGCGCTCGCTCTCCGCGCGCTCCAACTTGCGGGAGAGCACGGAGACTTTCGATAATTATTGATTGCGTTTGAAAACAAGGCAATTTTATTTTATTTTATTTTTATATTTTAGGGAAACTAACAGCTTCCTCTCCTCAACAGCCTGTATTGGTCCACTGCTGAACGCACCCCTCCCCCTGATAAACGCCTAATTAGCTGTTCTCTCTTGGGGGGTAAAGCCCGCTATCCCCATGCGGGTTAGGGATCGCAGTTCGGTGGTAGAATTGTTCAACTAACAGCTTATGAAACCTTAATTTTGTTCAACTTAATGGATCGCTAAAGCCTACAGTTTCGTAGATTTAATCTGTAAAAAGGATTTACTTATTTCAGTGTTAAGGCCATTATTCTTCGGGGAATAAATCAACATTTTGGGAGCAATCGTTATTGAAGAGATTACAGGTGCTTGCAAAGTAAGAGTTGCTACGATAGTTCGTGGTGGTTCGCGACATAGAGTTTCATAGCGTTATGATTTTATTTTATTTATATTTATTAGGTACACAAAACACATAACAAGCAATAATAATATAACACAAAAAGTCAAATAAAATACGAACTGGGTCGAGACGTAACCTTGGTGTATGCAACAAACAATTTGACATTTTAACAATCTACATAGAGAAGGGCTACGCATGGTCTACGGCGTAGAGGCTCTACGGCGTAGCACATGTCCATAGCACCCTCGTTGTCGGTACTTAATAATTATTGTGTGAACGCGGACTGGCGGCTCGCGGTCGGGCGGCTCGCGGACTGGCGGCTCGCGGACTGGTGGCTCGCGGACTGGCGGCTCGCGGACTGGCGGCTCGCGGGCTGGCGGCTCGCGATGGACATCAATGACAAGCTGAATGTATTTTAATAAATGGGAAATGTGTCCTTGTAATTCGTATGTACTACGAGGCACAACGCGGCGGGCGGGCGGGACGTATGGACTACGAGGCACAACGCGGCGGGCGGGCGGGACGTATGGACTACGAGGCACAACGCGGCGGGCGGGCGGGACGTATGGACTACGAGGCACAACGCGGCGGGCGGGCGGGACGTATGTACTACGAGGCACAACGCGGCGGGCGGGCGGGACGTATGGACTTCGAATACAAATAGCTCGTTGGACACTCTACAAGAACTTATGTATTTCAATCTTTTATTTGATTTGTTTGATTGAAAAACAGCTACGAACATTGTGACAAGCTCATAATCAAAAAAACTTAGCAAAATATTTATACTGTAAAATATTCTTGAAAAATAATTTCTTTGTTCAGAGGCGTTCAATTGATAATATCAAAAGAAATTCATTGGCAACAAAGCGCTACCGGACCCGTGCCGCGGCGCGGCGGCGGCGAGGCGGCGGCGAGGCGGCGGCGCGGCGCAGGACAAAGGGAACAACAGATGCCGAGGGCGTGCGCCGTGGCGGTAATACTTACATAATGTGACGGGAGACGAATGGAAAATTGACGATTTAAGACATTCGCGCTTCGGGTAAGGGTTTATTGATGACCGAGGAGCGATCTGCCTGATAGCGCCCGACGCGGCGCGGCGCGGTGCGGCGCGGCGCGGCGGTGCCGGGGACTTAATATAACGCGCACTTGTGCGGCCTACTACGGCGCACTGTACCGAGAATTATGTACATTGGAGCTACAACTTGTTCAAATTTATCTAAAGACTAGCTTCTGCCCGCGGCTTATCAAGCGTTTTTTGGAATAAAAAGCCTACTTATGTATTTTCCAGGTCCAGATCTTTATGTGTGGAAAATTATAGCCCCACCCGTCGAGTAGCTTTAGGCACAAGGCACTTTTCAAGGGCACAAAATCTCGCCTATACAATTATAGTAGGATTAAGTAGCAAGAACTCTTAGAAGGGTTATCGAAAACAAAAGCAGAAAACCATAAATTTGTAGTTAATAATTAACTGAAAAAAAAATACTTTTAATTCTCGCCATGGACCTATAGGATACCTCCCATTGACCTAGAATCATGATATTTAGCAAGAAACAAGGTCTTCCCATTATATGGAATCCTTAGCGCGCGTCCGACTCGCACTTCACGTTTTATTTATAGTAATAAATTAAAATTCCTCTTCCATACCGCCGCCGCCGCCGCCGCCAGCCACGTGCAGAGCCGTCCGCCCCGCTCCTGCCCCGCTCCCGCCGCGCCCGCAGCGCGACGCACACAACACATATATTATTATGCAGCGCAATGAAGCCGCTTATTCATACAGAGCAGGCAAGTGTACGGGTACCCGAGGTACTAAACTTGTGGAGTGACACATTCGCCCCTCTGCATTATTGCGTGCCCCCGCGTACCACCGCGCGCCCCCGCGTGGCCCCGCGCGCCCCCGCGCGCCCCTGACGTCACTCACCTGAGCTCGTTCAATAGTTTAGCAGCCCCGAGGTAGTTACCTTACATGGAAACACTTCTCCTTCCAAAGCTACTAAAGTAGGTATCTGAATATCAATTTAAATTGAATTAAAACAAGACCCGTCAAGTGCGAGTGTAACTCGCGCGCCGAGGGTTTCGAACGTTTGCCAACAAGTAGGTATGTACTACAGGTACCGGTTAGAGACTTGAAAATCTAATGAATACTTACCTAAAACTAGTAGGTACCAACCTTCATTTCAAATGGATCTCTCTGCATGCTTCGGTGATAGGGGGCAGCAGTAAATTTTTCGACATTTTTTTAAAATATTTCAAAAAGTATGAATCCTACAGAGATTTCAAAAACTGTTTTAAAGTGTACAAGCCGATACCTTTCATATGATACCCCACTCAGTGGGGTAACCCCCCTTTTGAAAATTATCCCCCCCCCCTTTTTGACCAATTTTCAAAAAGTGTTCGTTCTACAGACTTCTCTATATTTTTCCTGTAAAATATAGATTTATTTCTACAAACGCTCTATACCTACATTTAGAATGGATTGCTCTGCAAACTTCAGAGATAAGAGGGGGAACGAGTAAATTTTCGACAATTTTCAAAATCCATTATGAATGTAAGCGGGTTAACTACGAACCTATTTTGTGTTGGAACACCAAAACATTTTCAAAATATTTCAAAAAGTATGAAACTAACGGAAATTTTAAAAACTGTTTTGAAATAAACAAACCAATACCTTTCATGTGATACCCCACTTGACTTTGTAGGTCAGTGGGGTAACCCCACCTTTTGAAAATTATCCCCCCCCCCTTTTGACCATTTTTCAAAAAGTGGTAGTTTTACAGACCTCTATGTTTTTCCTGTAAAATATAGATCCATGACATCTCAATTTGTATGAAAAATGTTCATTTCCATTTTTCTTTTCTTTTTAATCTGTACAGGCGCACGAAACGTATTTTATTTTAAATTTCAAGTTGATAGCTTCGGTAGTTGCTAGGTTATTAAGGAGGGAAAAAAGGACAGACAAAGCGAGACCATATGGGTTTCGAAACCGATCTTCGAAACCCTAAAAATTGAACATTTTACCTTTCTTTAAAGTATTCTGACGTTCGTTGGTGCATTACGATATAAATAAAGCGACACTTCCACAACTTGTTTGCAAACTCAAAGTAAGGAGAAGTCAGTAAACCTTAGTGTCTTGCGTAGGGTAATCCTAAATATCTGCAATTAACTGCTGAGCACGAGCGAAGCCGCGTGCTTGCGCTGGTGCCCCCCGCCCGTCGGCGAGGCGGCCCGCGTGCGTGCGCTGGTGCCCCCGGTCCGTCGGCGAGGCGGCCCGCGTGCGTGCGCTGGTGCCCCCGGCCCGTCGGCGAGGCGGCCCGCGTGCGTGCGCTGGTGCCCCCGGCCCGTCGGATTGATAAAGCCTACATTTGATATTATCGTTCCTTGTAAAGCGAAACGAGATGAAAATATTAGGGGAAAAAAGATTTAGTAACAGTTCCGAACAAAATGAAATAATACATTCAACATCAGTTCGCTCGAGCATTAAAGCTAGGATTTCGTTTTGTTGGCCTTAAGTTTACATTTGATTGCCTACTTGTTGTTGATAGAGTTGGTGGTTACAACTTATATATGTGTCCTTCACTATATAAAAAGAAAGACTTCACACAGACACTCTCGACACACTTAAAGAAATGAATGTTGGTTTCAGTTAGATTTGATTTGAACGGGTATCATTATCCAGAGTAGTGGCTTTATTTAATGATCCGAGGTCCTTTTGATTGAATTTATGGACCGAAATTATGGACGTGATGCTTTCCGCAGAAATAATGGAGATGAGTGATATTGAGCAGGGCCAGGGCTCTACTTTGCAATTAAATTCTGATTTGATTGAGGGGTTCTATTCGAAATACGGGTAATTTTAAGTTTATTGCTTTGCTAAGGAACTGTTTTGATTGCGCTCTCAGCGGAGGTTTCACTGGGGTCGCACGTAAAAACAATAATGTTTTAAAATATACTTTACAAAAGACTTTTAAACATTTCCATTAAAACCCTTCTGGCTCTGTCGAACATAAAAGAAGTATTTGAATGGGTCATTGCAAAGAAATCAAGTTCGGTGGAGACCTGCGCTATTACCGTCCTCTTCGCAATAACTCCGCCAGGCGGCGCGTCGATCAGATTCGATATAAATGCCATCAAATAAAATTTGCGTCGCCAAAGAAACCTTATTTCTCGAAATTCAAGTGGATCAAAGAAACTCTAAACAATTGAACATGGAGAATGTCGTCCCGGGAAGTTTCTGATGGAGTTGATGCATTTGTCAGAGCGGCGGCGTCGCGGCCGCGCCGGAGGCGGAGCGCACTGCTGCGGCTGACGTAGGTAACAGTACCTACGTCAGCCGCAGCAGATGCACCTCCGAGAGGTTCCAGCAGCGGGACGCAGACATGCAGTTGAGTGAAGACGCGTGTCCTCGACTGTGCCACCGCTGTTGCGATGATCCGAGAGTTTATATTCCGTTTCAAAATGTCTATAATAACATTATAAAATATAAGGTTATAAACGACTAGTGTAGAATTAATCCTAGTAATTGTAAACATAACTTGTGAGCCGTTTTTAAGTCATACTTAGCTTATTTAAAGAATTGCTTATTGAATAGTGGGTACCTACCGGCCCGCTGTCCCCGAGCCGCCACGCGGCACGGAGCCCGAGCCCTCCACCGCCCGCTCGGCCTCCGCCGCGCGGCCTGGAGCCCGAGCCCTCCACCGCCCGCTCGGCCTCCGCCGCGCGGCCTGGAGCCCGAGCCCTCCACCGCCCGCTCGGCCTCCGCCGCGCGGCCTGGAGCCCGAGCCCTCCACCGCCAGCTCGGCCTCCGCCGATGACTCGCTCGTATTCCCAGAGGCTACGAGACAGCTGTTTAAAAGCTTGTGTACCTACAGTGGTATTTACCGTAAGCCTCAACTTCATACTTGAGGCCTCAAGTCGGGAAAAAAAACTCAAATTATATAACGGCGCCGAGTAATAATTAAGATAAATTCGAGGCGAAGGGCGGCCGGGAAGATACGGCGGCGCTCGGGCGCAGCGGCGGCGCAGCGCGGCCGCGGGCCGGCGGCGGCTCGCCTGCAGAGCGACAACAACGCCGCTCATGCGGGAAACCCCACAGAGGTATTATTGTTTAGGTGCAGAATAGAAAATATTTAATCAGATTAATTTCTTAACGAGATGCCAGAAACATCAAATTACTCTTCTTAAGTGGGGTCGCAAATTTTGAATTTTAATTGAAAACGGCTTAACTTTCAATGAAGGGAAGGAAAAAGTATAAAATTAGCCAGAGCTCCCCTTCACGACGCGACGCGACGGTTGCTGGCCGCGCGACGCGACGCGACGGTTGCTGGCAGCGCGACGCGACGCGACGGTGGCTGGCAGCGCGACGCGACGCGACGCGACGCGACGGACGACAGCACAACACTCGTGTGTGTAAATCATAATAATCGAATCGTCGTATCGTATAAATCATAACAACACGTCAAGTGCGAGTCGAACTCGCACACTAAGGGTTCCGTAAGACCTTGTGTCTTGCCAAATTATCGTGATTCTAGGTCAACGGGAAGTAGGTACCCTATAGGTTTTGTTCCATGGCGAGAATAAAAAGTATTTTTTTGTAAATTAACTGGTAATTTACTGTTTTCGGATTTTTTTATTTATTTCTGCTACAAGACCTTGCTTCGTGCCAAATTTCATAATTCTAGGTCTACGGGAAGCTACGTGGTACCGGCTTAGAATTTGCACCACAGCAAATCTTCTCGCGGGTGTCGTCAAAGGCGACTAAGGGATTTCCACCGGGGGATGGGCAGCAGCGCCCCCTGCAGAACAATTCTACCACCAAACTGCAATCCCCAATCCGCATGCCCAGCGTGGGGATTATGGGCACTACCCCCCGCATTAAAAGCATTAAAAGTATTTTTTTAATGAATAAATTACAAAATAATGATTTGCGAAATTTTCCTTTACGTGTGCTATCAGACCTTGCTGCTTACCAAATTTCACAATCTAGGTCTACAGGAAGTACCCCGTAGCAGTTTTGTGTGCATTCGGATATAAACGGCTGTAGCTTTTGAGTGAGTTGACTTAAAAGTTTTATTTATATCGGTTGGTTGGAGGTTACGGACTTGAGTATTTGACGTTAATTTCAACTCGATACGTCCACGCGTTTCTGAGAAAAGGGTTGACAGACGGATAGACAGACAAACAAACGGACAAGAAAGTGATCCTATAAGGGTTCATTTTTTCCTTTTGAGGTACGGAACCCTAAAAATGATTTCGTGATTGAGTATTCACCTAAGCTGTGGTTAAACCTAGACGTAGACATTATCGTAAAATGTGAAAACTTGTGCTAATTACGTAAACAATTCTAATAATGGCAGCAAAAACAATTATGCAAATAAATAAGAACGAACCAGTCTCAGGGAACTGTCATTCAGATTTAAACAAACAGTTTGTCGTAAGTACTTACGTGACTAGGTTTAGGTATATGAACCTGCTGCTTAGGTTCTGCAATGCTTGGGGTCGCGGGCCGCGGGAGAGCGCTCGCCTGCCGACACTCCCGCATACTAAAGGGATCACAGAGTGTCTGCTGAGAAGCAGCCCACCGACGACGCCCCGCCAGCGCGGCGGCCGGCGCGGTCAGTCCGCCGCCGCCGCGCCGCGTTGCTCGCGAGGCGGCCGGCGCGGCCACTCCGCCGCCGCCGCGCCGCGTTGCTCCCCCAACATCAGGGGGCGCAAACTTTGTTTTTCGTCGGTTTTCCCGAACGCGATTTGATTTGAGCTGGCCATTTTGTGTTCGTGGAAATTGACTTTGAGATTTTGATCTGACTTCTTTAGAATTTGTATTCGGACGGAAAATATCTCAACAATTCATTTTGGAGTTGCCATTTTTCAATTAGAATAAATTTATAAAAGGTCAGCAGTAATGAGCTCATTTCTGGGGCTTTTCCGTGGCGAAGGTCTCCGCGGAAAAACTTGACTTGAATCATATATGATCACATTCAGATATCATAATTGAACGCTATGAAGCTCTTTGCATTTTGGTGGTTTGCTTGGCTGAGTAAGTAACTAACTTGTTTTGTTTTGTTTACTCTGTTGTTGTTTGTAGGCTCCAAATTGTTTGACATTCATATAAAAGCAGCCATCAATCATCTCATCCCATAACACTTCCAATGGACACATAATTTGTAATCTACTATACTAATAATACCTATTGTAAAGAGGAAAGATTTGTATTTTTGTATGTTTGTATGTTTGTAACGAATAAACTCAAAAACTACTGAACCGATTTCAAAAATTCTTTCATCAATTAGAATATGTACTAGATTATTTTTGAGTAACATAGGCTATATTTATTACTTGAAAAAATTAGGGATTCCTACTAAAACTTGAATAATGTAAACCAAAATCACATCACACTAATGTTATAAATGCGACAGTTTGGATGGATGGATAGATGGATGGATGGATGTTTGTTACCTCTTCACGCCAAAACTACTGAACGGATCAGCATACAGGTAAGTCTAACCCTGGAATCAAACATAGGCTTTTTATCCCATAAATCAGTTCCCGTGGGATAGAAGTAACCTCAAAACGTTTCCATAGCAACAGCGCGTGCGAAGCCGCGGGCAGCAGCTAGTTAGCCATAAATTGTCTAATCGCATGCGCTGCGGAAACTATTGATGATAGAACAAAACAATGTTCTACAATATTAAAGAACACTTCAATGTCTACAAAACAATGTTCTACAATATTAAAGAACATTTCAATGTCTACAAAACAATGTTCTACAATATTAAAGAAAATTTCAATGTCTACAAAACAATGTTCTACAATATTAAAGAACATTTCAATGTCTACAAAACAAATTACAATACCATAATTATGTCCAACCATTGTAGTTATGTCACTATAATTACTTTTTACATTTTAAAAGTTGATATCAATGCCGACCAAAATCTTACCATGTTATCCATACCTTTGTATTCATCATCATCATCATCATCAGCCTATATTAGTCCACTGCTGGACATGGGCCTCCCCTAATGAGCGCCATAGCGCCCTGTCTTCAGCTTGTCGCATCCAGCATCTGCCTGCAGTCTTTCGCAGATCGTCATCCCACCTGGCCGGAGGGCGTCCTACACTACGTTTGCCGAGTCATGGTCTCCACTCAAGAACTCGTTTACCCCAGCGGTTGTCGGTTCTTCACGAGATATGGCCGGCCCACTGCCACTTCAGCTTGCTAATTCTTTGAGCTATGTCGATAACTTTGGTTCTCTGTCGGATGTATTTGTTACGAATTCTATCCTTCAAAGAGACTCCGAGCATAGCTCTTTCCATAGTTCGCTGAGCGACTTTGAACTGGTGGACCAGCCCTACCGTGAGTGTCCACGTCTCAGCTTTTTTCATCCAAATTCATGCCGAGACCGATGCGTCGCGAGGCTGAGGCTAGGCCGTCCAGCATCTGGTTCAGCTCCACTAGCGACTCCGCCATTAAAACTGTGTCATCAGCGAATTGCAGGTGTGAGATGCAGCCGCCGTTTGTGTTAATGCCCTTACCTTTCCAGTCCAGAGTCTTGTACGGCGCTCGCCCTGGTTCCCACAGTCCGCCGAGTGAGTCCAAACACCAGCCTTGGTTGAATGAACCCAAGCGTAGCTTATGGTGGGCTCTTTGTACTATCCTTATCCAAATTCATCATTTTGTATTTAGGATTGTTTCAATATCTGTAAATTACTTTTTGAATTCTTCAAATCGGATATTCCATTCAAAAGCTATTACGAATTTAAAAATGTCAGTCTAAACAAAATAGAAAAATAAACGCCGCCGCCGCTCCACGCCGGCGCCGTGGCCGGTGCGTGGTGTAGCCCCATTCAGCGCAAATTTCGACTTTTTTTCGAAATATTTCAGGTAGCAACGCACGCGGGCAACGATAGGACGGCAGACCGACACGACCGAAGAGAGGTCAAATGCAGGACCAACGGCTTAACGTGCTTTCCGAGGCACGGCCCCATGCCGTTAACAATAAGCCGTCTAACACCGCCAACTTCCTAACTCCGGGCTGCTACTGTGAATATTTCTTGCTAAAGACCCAAAATCTTGGCCCGACCCGGAGTTTGAGCCTCATTATCATACCCCATTATCAGCGGTTGAAAACGCGACTGCTAGACCATCGAAACAGTCGGATAATAGTATAAAATGTCCTGCATAAAGATACATACTCCACGTTTATCCCAAAATTTTTTAAAATAAATTTTCACCCGTGTGAAGCCGTGACGGGCCGCTAGTCATTCATAAGCGGAATGGAAACTGTAGGTTATTTATATGTACATAATATCCACGAGGTAAGTTTGACATGAATTAGATTTACGAAGCTGTTAGTTTTCCTAAACTTTACAAATAAAAAAATAGTTATTAAATAACCCATATTCCAGTTTTCCCCCTTGAAATCCCCCTTGAGGGGGAAAACTTGATCATCACAATAATATAAAATAATCACAAAAAGTGTTTTTGTTACAAACTTCTCTATATTTTTCCTGTAAAATATAGGTCCATTTCACATGGGTCGCTCTGCAATCTCTTCAATCTTCGAAGATAGGGGGGATGGGTCAAATTTCGACTTTTTTCGAAATATTTCAAAAAGTATGAAACCTACAGAAACTTCAAAAACCATTTTGAAATGTAGAATCTGATTGCTGATACCTTTCATTTGATACCCCACATGACCCTGTAGGTACCTTTTAAAATTTCGACATCACAATTTGTATGGACAATGTTAATTTTCATTTTTTTTCTTTAATCAGTGCAGGCGCACGAAATGTATTATTAATTTAAATTTCAAGTTGATAGCTGCGGTTGTTGCTGAGTTATTAAGGAGAGAAAAAAGGACAGACAAAGCGAGACCATAAGGGTTTCGAAACCGATCTTCGATCTCGAAACCCTAAAAGCAGTAATAAATTTGAACTTTTTTTTTAAATTTTGGACAATCGACACTGCATTATCTAGCCCCAAGCTTGTGTTGATATACCTACATAATACAATACACTACATAGATAGATATTTTTTATTATACATAGAAAACATTCAGAACGCCCTGGACAAATGTCTGCAGATCGTACAAACATTTGTCCCGAGGCGGGAATTGAACCCGCAACCTCCTGCGTCGCAGGCAGACCTTCACCCGCTGCGCCACAGAGGTCGTCACGAAACATAATTTATAACCTCGTTTACAAATATACTGCCAACTTTGTCTGTACTAACTGTGGTACTACTATACTGTCAACTGTATTCAAAACATTATTACTGCATCTCCAAGTAGGTACGCCTGCTTTTATTTCGTTGTGGAGTAAAAACGTCAAGTGCGAGTCAGACTCGCGCACCAAGGGTTCTGTATAATTAATTGGAAGACCTTGTTTCTTGCCAAAATATCATGATTCTACGTCATCGGGAAATAAGTACCCTATAGGTTTTGTTCCATGGCGAGAATCAAAAATATGTTTTTGTGAATAAACTCCAATTTTACGGTATTCAGATTTTCCTCTTTATTTGTGTTGCTGATCTTGCTTCTTGCCAAATTGTATGATTCTAGATCCACCGGAGGTACCCTATAGGTTTCGGCCCGTACGAGGATCGATGTATTTTCTTATGTATAAAGTAGAGGTTTTACGGTTTTTGAATTTTTTCCTTCACAAGTGAATCGATTATTTGAGAAACCCCACAAGTCATCTGACCTTAATTTTACAGGAGACGATAAAAACCTTTCTGTGAAAAAAAATGTATGGGCATGGATTTGTTCTGTATGCAGTTTGACTGGATTAAATGATATATAACATGACTTGAATAATTTTTTTTTATAATTTTGATATTTTCATGAAATAAATAATACCTTTGTCGCTAGGCAAAACCAGTCGGCCCTTGACAGATTTCAAAATTTCAAATTTTAATAACTGACTTATGGTGTTTCTCAACTATACGAAATATTCGACCTGTTATATTTCGTACGTATAGCACTGACTTGTGGGATTTCTCTTTGTAATACTGTGTATTTACTTCCATAGAACACATTCCCGCAAAAAAGTCATTTCGTCAAAAAAACTGACTTGTGGGGTTTCTCAAATAATCGATTCAAGTGCTATAAGACCTTGCTCCTTACCTAATTTCATGATTTTAGGTGAACTACTTCCCGTACACCTAGAATCATGAATCCTGTACCCTATAGGTTTTGTGTGCTTTTGGAAATTCCCTTGGAAATTTCAAAATATTCGGACATAAACGGCTGTAACTTTTGATTGCGATGACTTAGAAGTTTTATTTATATCACGGCTCCAAGAAGTTACGCACTTATGTACGTTTTTGATGTTAATTTCAACTCGATACCTTCACGCGTTCCAGAGAAATGAGGATTGATAGACGGACAGACACATAGACGGACGACAAAGTAATCCCACAAGGATTCCTTTTTTTTCTTTTGAGGTACGGAATCCTAAAAACGACTCATACTGAGCGCTTATTACCGGACTAGGTTGCGGATGGATGGTGTCGGTGAAACAGCTCAGTTGACATTTAAACGTCCAATAAAATTTTAAAACTATAGGTACTTATAATGAAATGGCGACTTCACTACGCGTTGCAAATGATTGCGGCCCGCGCTGCGCCACCGCCCTGCGCCCGGCGCCCTGCGCCCCTGCGCCCGGCGCCCCGCGCCCCTGCGCCCTGGGAATACTCGACTATCGCGATCATATTCTTTGAGATAAAATATCATATCTGATATAATTATACGATGTATAAAAATAGTAAGTCGACTGACAACCTACGATAACACCAGCTCTGTTAGCTTGGGGTTAGGTGATGGTGTGATTATAATTGAACGAATCCATCAATGTCTGGAGATTTTATCGTTAAATATAAATTAGAGCTGAGCGCGGATACTGGCAGCTTTGTCTGCGGGCTCGGCGCAGCCTCCGCGCGGCTCGTCTGCCTGACGCTCGGGCACGGCCTGATGGCCTCACAATGTCTGTTTATCACAACATTAACCTCGGAGAATATACCCGGATCAAATCGTTTAAGCCGTAAAACAACGCAAAACATTTTAAGAGAAGGTAGAAGTGTTAGGTTCTCCTCGGTGGAGTCCGGGCGGATACGCGGGAGGAGAGTTCTGCAGTAATGAATACCAATGAGGACGTTATGAATTATGCGGTTTCATAAGAACTGTTGAAAAGTTTTTACTACTTCAAATATTTTACAATTCCTCCATTTTATGAAAGCCGTTACTGAGTTGGCTGGCAGGTATGCAATTCAATGCATCTGAATCTGTGACAGCTCTAGAATATACACCGATGGACATGCCAGCAGCGTTCCGACAGCCGCGAGCCCGGAGTGATCAGATCACAGCGGAATAACAGAACGTCTCGGAGTGTACGCTGACCGGCGCGGCACGGGCTGTGCCGCGCCGTCGCCGCGCCGCCGCGCCGCCGCGTCGGGGAGGCAGGGTCTGTCTGTTGCAAGCATTGTTCGGACGCGGTGCTTTGCGGTGCGGCGCGGGCAGAACAATACCTTAAGACGATATCAGTGCGTGACACTTGTAGTGGATCAACATAGGTACGTGGGAGAAACCGTCACTTAACAATTTTTAGTTAATCTATCTTGGTCTTAGTCTTCTGCACTGCATTGACGAGGCTTACTAATTCTCTCAAAAGATGTAATGATATTAGTTATGATTAAACTTGATAAGGAAATAAGCCCCTGCCCTTCTACGCTGTCATGGTCAATAGAGAGTTGAAGAAACAAAATAATATCAAGAGATAAATGTATTCAAGTAATCCTGGCACAGCCTGTAATAGTTATTAATGAGTGTTGTCCGCCACGGCGCTGCATCAGCTCGCGCGCGGCCGAGGGTCCGCTGGCGTCACTGACCAGCCCCGGAGCGCCACAACACTCGGGACACCGCTCCCCTTGCTAACAATTGTCCACAAAGATCATTAAATATATTTTCACTTGTCTTGCTCAAAAAGTGTATCATAATAGTGTAGCTTAGCGGGCCTAAAACTTGAGTTTAATACCTAGGGCTGAAAAGTATTTTTTCTTTTTAATTTTTGTGTAAGCATTCGTTCTTTTACATTAAAAATCTTGGTGCTCCGTCGATCTTTTTTTTTTAAATAGAACTTTCTTGGTGATGTTCTATGAAGGTTGATTCTTCCCTTCACGGTAGAATGCGAACTGTTTCGTTGCGGGTTAGATAGAGATTTAAAAAAAAGATGGTATTGGCGCTAAATCTCTAGAATTTTCTTCATTCCAAATCACAAAATTGTTATATTTTCTCGCAATCGAAGTGAAAAGTAGAGTGTTTTACAAGGGACTAAGCCATCCCATTATATACGAGGTAGTTATACTCGAGGATGACAAGACCGAGTTATAATGTGGTCGGTGGTCTTGGACAAATAGATCTACTATAGCTTAACACGACACCAATAATAATAATATTTACAAGACAATACACCTGCCAAGGCAGGTCTACAGTAGACTGCAGCCGCAGAGCAAGCGGGGAGCTGTCGGCAGCCGGCAGGTCGCGAGCTGCCGCGCGTGGGCGGCCATACCTTGGCTGGTGTTATCACAAGTATGATTGTGATTGTAGTAATATAATATAAATTAATATATTATAAAACCATGGTCTACATACGTCATCTCGTAGATCGAGGTGTTGCTGATCAGCTGTCACTGTCACTTGTCAGACGGACATAGCCGAGAGAGCGGGAATCCGGATTGACAGTGGAACGGATGCTGGGGGGTGAGCTGCAGCTGATGGAATGCCTTGGCTGTGGCGATCTGATGTATCCCTTATCGTGTATAATCGGTCATAGGATGATCAGATCTTCAGTGATGATCAAAACTAAAGCAAAACTTTGAGAGTACAAAAGGATGTAGGTACCTACATCTACAAAGACACAGTGAATTTATAATGAAGTTCGTATCATCAAATCCCATCACATATTTGTATGTGATCACAATATGATTTTAATTATAGAATTGTGATAAAATTCACAAGCTCCTTCACGCGACCTTTAGTCTCTCTCGGAGATGGCAGCTCGCTTTTCCCGGTCTTTATTCTCTCTCGAAGATGGCAGCTCGCTTTTCGCGATCTTTAGTTTCTCGGAGATGGCAGCTTGCTTCCTGCGATCTTTAGTCTCTCTCGGAGATAGCAGCTCGCTTCTCGTGGTTTTTAGTCTCTCTCGGAGATGGCAGCTCGCTTTTCGCGATCTTTAGTTTCTCGGAGATGGCAGCTTGCTGCCTGCGATCTATAGTCTCTTTCGGAGATGGCAGCCCGCTTGCCGCAGAGGGACGCCGCCCGCCGCCGGCTGGCTCGCACAGTGTTCTCATCGCTCTTGCAGGCGGAGCGACTACCAGGCTACCAGTTCTCAGAGTGACATTTAGTCGTAATGTGACGTCGCACAATCCAATGTGTACGTCTCTACGTACTTACATATATATTTACTGTACGACGTGACGGTGTTCAATTCAAATGACCTGCTTCACAAACGTAGGAGGAGACCCCCCCCCCCCCCGTGTTGCCATTTTCACAAACGACATTTAAATTGAATTCTCAAACGAGCCCATTTGATGACGCCGACACTTCTCCAAATAATGTCACTAATAGGTATTCTAAACAGCCCCGCCAAGGTTCGAAGCTAACGAACTGATTCCGTAAAGAAATCACAATTTGCTCGCTGTTTACAAAGTCACGAAGGAGCCTTCAAAGGAAATTAAAATTATAAATCCACTTTCCTGTTTCACTCTTGATTACGTCGTTTACGTTTTCATAAGACCAATTTTTGCACAATCTGGTGCTCGACTTACTTAGGGAGAAATTTTGAAAATTAAGGAAATATATATAAAAAACCGCCAGCCTGGCCAGGCGGCAGGGCCAGGGTCACCGTGGATATCTTATCAAGCTAACGCATTAATGAAAGTTAGATCCTGCGTGCTGGCGAGATCTCTCGGAGCACTCTGGCTCTGCAACAAGCAAGTGCTAGGACCCACCTCTAGCGGCGCCGGCTGCCGAGGCCGCCCCGACCTAGCAAGCACTCGCACTGCTATCCACTCCACCACTCCACCACTCCGGCACACTCGCTCACTGCACGACACTCGCGCCTCACTCGCGCGCCGCGCTCTCGCCTCGCCGGCGCGTGCTGTCGGCCCGAGCTCCGCCGCGCGACTGCCGCTGCCGCGCCGCCCTACACGGTAGCGCCGTAGCGCGGTGCTCTACGTTGACGATCTGGATGCGAACGCGAAGCGGCGCGGCGCGGCGGCGGCGCGGTGCGGCGCAAAAAGTATGTAGTAGGTACCCGTTAGAGAAGTGAAACTAAGATGTGACTTATCTAAGATACAAATATCTGAAATACAAATACAAGATATGGCATATGGCTAGACAGTAAACTATTATGGGGCAAACAACTAGACCATATCATAACAAAAGCCACAAACGTATTATGGCAATGCACCCGAGCGGTAGGCAAGGACTGGGGCCTAAAGCCCAAGTTGTGTCTGTGGCTGTATACAGTCGTGGCCCAGAACAAACTTAGTCACCACCATCAACAAACTGCAGCAAGTGCAAAGACTGGCCTGCACACTCATCTGCGGATGTAGGAAATCAACCCCATGTGCAGCACTGGATATAATTCTAGGGCTAACGCCCCTGCATGTTCACATACAGCGGGAAGCAATGGCGGCGTCCCTAAGAATTAAATCAACAAACCAATGGAAAGGCGATTCAGGTCTAACAACCCACTTTAGGATACTAAATAAAGCAATTGCTGCAATTCCAGAGGCAGCAAATGGTACTGACAGAATAGCGTCTACCTACTTAACCGGTGAGACCTACTTAACAACGCATGAAGAGAACGCAGCAGCGAACACCTCGCATGACGTTACCACATATCACAGCTACACTGACGGGGCCAAGAATAAGACAGGAGCTGGCTGCGGCTACTCCTGTCCCGAAACCGGACTCTCTAGAGCTCAACCACTAAACTCTGCCACCACGGCCTTCCAGGCTGAAGCACTGGCACTCCAACTGGCGGCAAATCATATGCTTAGGGAGGCAACTATCAAAGAGTTGACCTGCCAGCTGCAGCTGGTCTTCAAAACAGACAGCGCTGCAGTAATAAACGCACTCAATAGGTCAGAAACGAGATCAAAAACAATTGTAGAATGCCACAACGCTCTACAAAGTCTCTCTGAACATAACAAGGTCAGCATTGAATGGACAGAGAGTCGATCCTGTGCAGGCAACTTAAAAGCAGACAGACTAGCAAAAGAAGGAGCGAGACAGACCCCAACAAAACAGGACATCAGTCTCTCAAATCTGCCCACAGCGGAAGTAAAAAACAAACTAAAACTAAACTCAGAAAAAGAACACCAAAAATTATGGGAGCGTCGAACAGACTGCAAACATACAAGATCAATATTCCCCTCCAAAGATAGAAAAACCACAAACACGCTGCTCAAGATGAGCCGCGAGGACCTACGAACAATGGTGGGCATCATCACAGGTCACTGTGAACTGAACCATCATCTGCTCAAGACTGGAGCCACAGACAGTAGCCTATGTCGCGGCTGCTTCCAGGAAGAAGAGACTGTGGAACATGTAGTGGTTCACTGCACGGCCACAGAGGAGGCCAGACGGGTAACGGGATTGAAGACTCTCATAGAGGGATCTAACCCGTCCTCGCCCACAGAAAAGCTGAAACGAAGCTGTCAATCGCCAAAAGTCCTGCTCCGGTACTTCAAGGAGCTGGGCTGGTTAGGGCCTGGTTAGGCAGGGGGACAATGCACAATACACTCCAAAGCGAGATGTCAGTGCAGATCCCAGTTCCCCCACTCAGAATTAGAATTAGAATTAGAAATACAAGATACAAGATACGTATTTTCATCTTGTATCTTAAATATAAATAAATAATGCTGGACAATCCACACAAAATACTTTTTAATATTAGGTCATTACCTATGAAATTGCCGTTTTGTATGGAGAATTTTGAGAAAATTGATTTTTCAACACATACATTATTATATTTTTTTCTGGAACTGCAGATCCAATTTCCGTATAATTTTGTATGTGTAACCGGACAACATCGTGAAAAGTATGCGTAGCATTTATTTAAAAATAACTTACAAATTAAAAAGATACAAATTTATGCATTGAAAGCAAAATGTGCTTTTTTAAGTTTTATGTTTTAGGGGATGAACTTGCCCAAACATAGTAGGTACCTATTTATTGCATTTTAAATCTTTGCAATAACGCTACATTCGGAATGTAAATCAACTTTGTATAAAACTGTTGAATTAAAAAATATATTATGTAAGTACAAAATAAAATAGAGTAAAAAACGGCAATTCCATAGGTCTTTACCTATGAAATTGCCGTTTTTTACTACCTATTAATTCATTTTGTATCTTGCATGTAGGGTCTGGATGTTGATGACCTTACATGAAAGATGATGTTGTAGACAGGTAATCCAAGTTGTATGGCACCGCACTGTGTATCTATCACTGAGTTCACTGATAGGGTAATAAGTATGTAGTTCAAGTTAGTTATGCCAGTTAAAATGAGTAGGACCACAAGATTCACTGTTAAAGTTAGTTTATTTACGAAGTTACGTAATACAAGGTTAAGGTGGCAAATCTTCCCTTGATAGGTGTTTCCTGCGTAATAGTAGGTCACGTATAAATACCTACGTATTCTAATATAATACTGTTAGTAGGTAGTATTTTAGTAGACATTTATAAAATAAATGCGTAAAACTGAACGTGTCATTATTATGCTACATGCTACGGCTCCACCTGCGTTAGCGTGACAATAGCTAATCTCCGACAACTCAAATCAGTAGGTAAGTACCTACCTACTCATTTCCAGAGAGCCTCCAGCCTCCAGCCTTCTCCATTCCTACAAATGTGGCGGTCGTGATCGTGATAGGTAAATCTACTGTAACACATACTTTTTATTCGCTTTTTATTAGCTTCACCTGTATGTTTGTATGTTTGTTTGTAACCGACTTCTTTGGGCGCGATTTTGACCCACTTTAAACGGCCAGATTTCGTTCAAACTTTGTAGATTTATTGAGGACCGATGACAATACACTAATTTGATAAAATTATTCAAAAAAACAAGCTATTATAAATAATCCAAACTAAAAAGTAGAAAATAAATAATAGTTTAAAAAAACTAAAAAACACGCTTTTTATAGAAAACCGAACTAAAAAATAGAAAATAAATTTTAATGAATTTAAATTAAGAAAATAGTGTTAAAAAAAAAATTATCCCATAAATCAGTTCCCGTGGGATAGAAATAACCTCAAAACGTTTCCATGGCAACAACGCGTGCGAAGCCGCGGGCAGCAGCTAATTAAATATAAAATATTCCACTACAATCCCCGCATAAATATGTTATGTGACACACAAATTAAATAACCTTCTAATTGACAAATTCTACAAAGTAATTGAAGCCTCTTCTGTTTTTAAAATAAAATAAAGATGCCCTGTGTTTATGTATTGCCATTATAACTTATACAGGGTGGAATTTTGTAATGCCACCTGGAGGGAAAGTACTCTTAATACTGTAGATAGAAAATTGTACTAAAAGAAAACATTCCTTTATTTTTGAAAAGAATGAAAACTGCATTCAAAGATTTTCGAAAATTCGCTTGCCACACCCGGGAATCGAACCGACTAAAATCTGTAAAAATTACACCCTGTATATATAACCACCACTATCCACCGGGGTTCACAGATGCCAATACTGCGACCGCATCTGCCATTCCCGCATAGGCCTTACAAGTCATCTACGTAAGTGCCGAATGACGAACACTACATAAACCATCCTTCGTGGATGTAAAGGCCATTGATTGATTGATTATATCTTATAAATAAATGTTCATTTAAGTTTTGCATTTCTTTTATTTTTAAGTTTTCCTGAAAGTTCAGAATGTTCTAAAAAATATATTATTGGACTTCTAAACTGAATATCTAATCTGTGACTGAATTGATTTCTGGGAGTTCTACTCTATCATTAAAAATAGCAAAAAGTTTCGTTAAGTAACATAAAAAAGTGATGTCCGATTTTCGAGTCAATTTTCATACTGTGCGACGCGCGACGGGCGGAGGTCGCGAAGTACTCTTCGGGGAGCAGGTGTCACAGTGAAACCTCATTGCTATTCGTTCGCGTCTGTTCATCTGTTGTCGACTATTTCAGTATATCTTTACTCTTTGACGCGAGCCTGTCTTGTTTTTTACCTTGAATTCTTTATGCTTTGATTTTCTTGATTTTATATAATTGTTGCATTTTTGAAAAACCTACACTGCACTTAAGAGTCCTTATCAGAGGAGTAGAGCTCGTGCAATGGAGGTCATATTCCAATACACGAAGATGCGCAGCGGCTTCGGGCGGCAGCCGCTGTACTGCGAGGCGGGCCCCGTGATGTGCGACTCCATACCCACGGCGCCGCTCGAGCAGCGCCACTACGCGCTGCGCAATCCGGTGCACGAAGCAGTGCAGCACACGCCCGTGTTCAGCGAGCACCACATCAACACGTTCCGGTGAGTACGGTGCGGAGTGCGAATGTGCGCCGCGTACAGGCGGCGTCTCACCGCGCCCTCTCTGTGCAGCGCCAAGACGGTCTCGTCCGGCGTGAACCACAGCGAGGGCGGCTGGCCCAAGGACGTGCCGATGGCCGACCCCGAGGCCACGCAGCGCTACCGCCGCAAGATCGAGAAGGAGGACGGCTACATACACTGCATCACCAGCACCAGCAGCGTGAGTCCTCGCCTCGAGTCCACCCTAACGCCTAACCCTGATTGTTGGTCACAGCCCCGGCTCGCGTCCGCAGGAGGTGGACCACTACATCCTGCAGAACAACGCGATCGACATGTACGGCGTGTACTTCCTGAACATGGCCCCCGTGGACCCGCACGGCACGGCCTCGTGTCGCACCGTGAACGTGTACCGCGTGCCGGCGCCCGCGCAGCCCGTGTCTTCCGTGTGCTGGCAGCCCGACGCGGGGCACCAGTTCGCGGTGGCGCACGTGGACCTGGACCTGGAGCGCTTGGTGGGCGCTCCCTTCTACTCGTACATCTGGGACGCGGAGAAGGCCAACGAGCCCATGCTGCGCCTGCAGCCGCCGTGTCCGCTGCTGGACCTGCAGTACAACCCGCGCGATCCGCATACGCTGGCGGCGGGCATGCTGTCGGGCCAGGTGGCGGCGTGGGACACGCGCGCCGGCCCGCTGGTGCAGCTCATATCGGAGCCGCACGCGGCGCACCGTGATCTCGTGCGCCAAGTGCTGTTCATCAACGCCAAGTCTGGGCAGGAGCTGTTCTCGGCGGGGCCGGACGGCAACATCAAGTGGTGGGACCTGCGCGCGCTGGCCGAGCCCACGGATCAGATGATCATCGACGTGGTCAAGTCCAACGAGGAGCCCAGCATGGCGCGCGCCAACGGCGTGAGCGTGCTGGAGTTCGAGCCGACCATCCCGACGCGCTTCATGGTCGGCACCGAGAACGGCCTGGTGCTCGCCGGCAACCGGAAAGGAAAGACGCCCGCCGATAAACTGCCCGTTAAGGTAACTAGGTACCTTCGTTTTCTTTGGATAGAACTGAATGCTTTATTTTGAATGCCCTGATTGATTGCCATGATTGATCCTTACTTCAATTTAAGGAGGTAGGTAGGTAATTTAATTAGGCAATTTTATATTACATAAGTCTATTGTTTACCTTCTCTAATTTTAATTAGGATCAATTTGTGGGAGGGCGGGCGGTACACACGGATTACATTTTGTTGGATCTTATCAGATAAGGTTTTGCGCGGGATTGTTAATAAATATTGTTTTATCATAATATTATTATACAATGTATTTCCGCAAAGTAACGCCTGAATCTATTATTTATCTCTGTGTTTTGGTAAAGTAAAGAACTTCACCGTCTTGGAAACTAGGGGGTAGTTGTAGTTGCTTTACTAAGAGATGGCTTGGGAGTCGCTAGTCTGTGAACTTAATTATTTACGCCTTGTTTTATAGGCGTCTACGTATTCTTTATCAACTGATATGATAACACTGACAATAATTATTGATCACAGGTAGGTAGGTAGTGCGGATATTTCTTTAGGTGCCTATGTAAGAGGGTTAAGAATTCTTAAAACATAATGTTTCTGCTACTGTTTTCTCGGCTAAAAGATAATTCCAAGTAAAATCACAGTCTACTCAATCAAAATCAAAAACTCTTTATTTCCATTAATACAATAACACTTAGAAAAGGTCAAAATATAAAACTAAACAAACACTGACACGGAAATAAAGTGATATTTTTTTATTTCTGTCACTTCGGTATGTAGACTGAAGTAAAGAAGCGACGAAGAAACCTTTAGCCTGTTAGTTGTTATTTTTAGCGTTGGAGCAAAACCCGTCCCAAGCTTTCGTATCCTCTAGATAATCTGATATTTTATAGTAAGCCTTTTTGCACAGCAAGGTTTTGACAGTTTGTTTGAATTTATTTACTGATAATTTTTGCAACTCACTGGGAGTTTTGTTGTAGAAGCGTATACATTGCCCTTTAAAAGATATTTTAATTTTGTGTAGCCTAGTTGTGGGCACAGCGAGCTTATGTTTGTTTCTGGTATTCAAATTATGTTTAACGCTATTTTTAGGGAACTGACTTATTATTTCTATGAGTGTACAACAACTTCTTATTTTGATGGCTCGCTGTGGCTGTGCTGCCACAATTCTGCCAGTGTCCGTGTCAAAAGAGTCATAAACTTTTGTAGTGTACAACAAGTTTTCATAAATATATTGACATGGTACTGTCATTATGTTTATTTCTTTGAATTTATCACGCAGGAATTCTCTGGGACCCATATTATAGATTGCACGAACAGCCCTCTTCTGCAGCACAAATACGGTGTTAATATCTGCAGCGTTCCCCCACATCAGTATACCATAAGACATAATACTATGGAAGTAGCTGAAAGAAACCTGTCTATAGTCCAATTCAGAATCTTAGATAATTTATGTAAACAACGGTGATACCATATCAAAAACAATGTTTCGAAATAGAAGTTCATAGAAGATTACTCAATTTTTCTAAATACTTATGGTAGGGGTTATTTTCTAATCAATATCCATTAAATGGAAAATAGCAATGGATTTGTGCTACATATTATATTTTATTTCATTTGTATAACAAAGTTATAAAATAATGAAGAAATATTAGCAGAAAATATTTTATGACACTGGTATTACCGGAGTAAAATGGGCGTAAATCACAAAGGTTCGAAACAATTTTCGCATTTTGTCATTAGACGCCATTTTATTCCGTGTTTGCATTGTAATTTCATTCGCCTCTCGTCCGCCGAAGTCGAATGTGTTCCTTTTTCGCTGCTCGTGTGCAATTGTGCGTTGTTGAGTTTTTGTTTTGTTTTCGTTTTGACATTATCGTTGTCTGTTATTGTTACCTATCAGTTTTTGTTATGTTTTAAACCTTGTTGTTGTTGTTGTGTCGTACAACATGGAACCTAAACCCGCGCTCGCGCCGCCGACGGCGGAGATGCCGGGTCCATCGACATCGTCCACAAGTGACTATCTGTCGCCACAAAAAAAACGTCCGAAGAAATCTATGAGTTCTACAGAAAAATTTATGGTGATAAATGTATTCAAAAATACATATAACATATAAATTGGCCACAGGGTAAAGTCTGGTCTGGATAATAAATAATTATATGTATTATAGCTCCGCAAGTTAACCAACATTGAACTTATAAATACCTCTCATATCAATCACGATGCACTGAGCGATGGACGAAGTGTTATGATAGGGATATGATGATATGATATGACGTAGATTCTGAGATGTCAGAATAATGTAATATTTTTTAAGCAATAAAAATATGTAATTATTTAAATTGTTTTATTTGTATTTCCTTACGGTCACAGGGAAACGAGGCCGCGACAATGCCACATCCACAAGTAGGGTATCTTTCGTATCGCACAAGCAAAACCGCGCGCCATCACTACTAATAGTGATCCATGGTAAAAAAATGATTTCTACCCCTGACTTGTCATTATGACAGTGACATATCATGACATTTCTTTGTTTACATAAATTATCTAAGATTCTGAATTGGACTATAGATGTATCCACGTCTGTAAGATGACGGATTTTTTTGTTTGCATACGCTGCAGAACTAAGTCTCTTCGATAGCTTGTCTATGTGTGGGCCCCATTGAAGTTTATTATCTAAGGTGATTCAAGAATACAGTACTTTCTACTATTTCTAACGTTTCTCTTTTAATGTTCACATCAGCCTTCACTTGTTTAACATTAGGTAGAATAAATCTAATACATGTTTTGGTTTCGTTTAGCAAAAGATTATTGACACTAAACCAATGGACTACTTTTGAGATTGCATTATTCATTAAATGTATAAAATAAACTCCGTTTTCGCATAAAACTGCCCTTTAAAGTTCAAATGCATGAAATAAGTTTCACTATTTTCGATTGTATCAACAAAAAAAACATATTTCAAAAACTACAAAAAATCGTTGAACATCGAGTACATGGGGGTCCAATCCATAGGTACGAGTACTAGTGTTCCCAGACCACAGACATTCGCTGGTACAGGTTGCATGGGACATAGGTACGAGTATTAGTGTCCCCAGACCACAGACATTCGCTGGTACAGGTTGCATGGGACATAGGTACGAGTACTAGTGTTCCCAGACCACAGACATTCGCTGGTACAGGTTGCATGGGACATAGGTACGAGTATTAGTGTCCCCAGACCACAGACATTCGCTGGTACAGGTTGCATGGGACATAGGTACGAGTATTAGTGTCCCCAGACCACAGACATTCGCTGGTACAGGTTGCATGGGACATAGGTACGAGTACTAGTGTTCCCAGACCACAGACATTCGCTGGTACAGGTTGCATGGGACATAGGTACGAGTATTAGTGTCCCCAGACCACAGACATTCGCTGGTACAGGTTGCATGGGACATAGGTACGAGTATTAGTGTCCCCAGACCACAGACATTCGCTGGTACAGGTTGCATGGGACATAGGTACGAGTATTAGTGTCCCCAGACCACAGACATTCGCTGATACAGGTTGCATGGGACATAGGTACGAGTATTAGTGTCCCCAGACCACAGACATTCGCTGGTACCGGTTGCATGGGACATAGGTACGAGTATTAGTGTCCCCAGACCACAGACATTCGCTGGTACAGGTTGCATGGGACATAGGTACGAGTATTAGTGTCCCCAGACCACAGACATTCGCTGGTACAGGTTGCATGGGACATAGGTACGAGTATTAGTGTCCCCAGACCACAGACATTCGCTGGTACAGGTTGCATGGGACATAG
This sequence comes from Eupithecia subfuscata, assembly GCA_963564075.1. NCBI lineage: Eukaryota > Metazoa > Arthropoda > Insecta > Lepidoptera > Geometridae > Eupithecia > Eupithecia subfuscata. The sequence goes on from OY751101.1 coordinate 18,447,021, forward strand.
GTACGAGTATTAGTGTCCCCAGACCACAGACATTCGCTGGTACCGGTTGCATGGGACATAGGGACATAGGTACGAGTATTAGTGTCCCCAGACCACAGACATTCGCTGGTACCAGTTGCATGGGACATAGGGTCATAGGTACGAGTATTAGTGTCCCCAGACCACAGACATTCGCTGGTACAGGTTGCATGGGACATAGGTACGAGTATCATGTCCCCAGACCACAGACATTCGCTGATACAGGTTGCATGGGACATAGGTACGAGTATTAGTGTCCCCAGACCACAGACATTCGCTGGTACCAGTTGCATGGGACATAGGCATGAGTATTAGTGTCCCCAGACCACAGACATTCGCTGGTACCAGTTGCATGGGACATAGGCATGAGTATTAGTGTCCCCAGACCACAGACATTCGCTGGTACAGGTTGCATGGGACATAGGTACGAGTATCATGTCCCCAGACCACAGACATTCGCTGATACAGGTTGCATGGGACATAGGTACGAGTATTAGTGTCCCCAGACCACAGACATTCGCTGGTACCAGTTGCATGGGACATAGGCATGAGTATTAGTGTCCCCAGACCACAGACATTCGCTGGTACCAGTTGCATGGGACATAGGCATGAGTATTAGTGTCCCCAGACCACAGACATTCGCTGGTACAGGTTGCATGGGACATAGGTACGAGTATCATGTCCCCAGACCACAGACATTCGCTGATACAGGTTGCATGGGACATAGGTACGAGTATTAGTGTCCCCAGACCACAGACATTCGCTGGTACAGGTTGCATGGGACATAGGTACGAGTATTAGTGTCCCCAGACCACAGACATTCGCTGGTACAGGTTGCATGGGACATAGGTACGAGTATTAGTGTCCCCAGACCACAGACATTCGCTGGTACAGGTTGCATGGGACATAGGTACGAGTATCATGTCCCCAGACCACAGACATTCGCTGATACAGGTTGCATGGGACATAGGTACGAGTATTAGTGTCCCCAGACCACAGACATTCGCTGGTACCAGTTGCATGGGACATAGGCATGAGTATTAGTGTCCCCAGACCACAGACATTCGCTGGTACCAGTTGCATGGGACATAGGCATGAGTATTAGTGTCCCCAGACCACAGACATTCGCTGGTACAGGTTGCATGGGACATAGGTACGAGTATCATGTCCCCAGACCACAGACATTCGCTGATACAGGTTGCATGGGACATAGGTACGAGTATTAGTGTCCCCAGACCACAGACATTCGCTGGTACCAGTTGCATGGGACATAGGCATGAGTATTAGTGTCCCCAGACCACAGACATTCGCTGGTACCAGTTGCATGGGACATAGGCATGAGTATTAGTGTCCCCAGACCACAGACATTCGCTGGTACAGGTTGCATGGGACATAGGTACGAGTATTAGTGTCCCCAGACCACAGACATTCGCTGGTACAGGTTGCATGGGACATAGGTACGAGTATTAGTGTCCCCAGACCACAGACATTCGCTGGTACAGGTTGCATGGGACATAGGTACGAGTATTAGTGTCCCCAGACCACAGACATTCGCTGGTACAGGTTGCATGGGACATAGGTACGAGTATTAGTGTCCCCAGACCACAGACATTCGCTGGTACAGGTTGCATGGGACATAGGTACGAGTATTAGTGTCCCCAGACCACAGACATTCGCTGGTACAGGTTGCATGGGACATAGGTACGAGTATTAGTGTCCCCAGACCACAGACATTCGCTGGTACAGGTTGCATGGGACATAGGTACGAGTATTAGTGTCCCCAGACCACAGACATTCGCTGGTACAGGTTGCATGGGACATAGGTACGAGTATTAGTGTCCCCAGACCACAGACATTCGCTGGTACAGGTTGCATGGGACATAGGTACGAGTATCATGTCCCCAGACCACAGACATTCGCTAGTACACGTTGCATGAGACACCCTTTAAATAAAAAAATAATTCTAGTCGTAATTTAGTTTGACGTGATGTGATGACACGTGGATGAAAAGACGCATGAAAGGAAACCTAAGATCAAGCAGCCTACAGCCGCGCATGCACTGCGATTCAACTCACACGTTTAATCGCAAGTCTGAAACCGCAAAATAATGTAACACATAGCTTTTGTACAAACGCGTGCATTATCGAATTTTTTCAGTGGCTGATTTTAAAAACGCAACTCGCTACATTTGGTTTGCGGTTTGTAAAGGCGCGGTTTTATTGTGTTCCATAGTAATAGCTGTGATAATAGTACCTACTCGTATGGTAGCGCACGCGCGGCGGCTAACCGCATTCAGTTTTAACACACGCTGCTCGCTCGAAGTCCAAAGTGTTACTGAAATAAAATTACGGAAAACGCCAGCCGCAGTGCGGGTTTGTACGCGGTTTAGCGTTTTTAGCTTTTCCTAAACCGCTTGGGTTTAATTACAGTGCTTGTGCGGCCTACATTTCGAATTACAAAACACAAGTTTGACTTTGAAGCCCCGTTTCCATGGAAACTATTAGTAACCAGAGATTATGAAAATTATCTTGTGTTTTATATACTTACCTACGTTTTACAGCGCACATATAAATTCCTCGAATATCAAACTTTTATGGGAGCACCTCAAACAGAACCTTCAGACTTTTGTCTAACGGTTGAATTGAAAAGCAAAAGGTTTTCATGCCAATTCATAACAAGACACGTCAAGTGCGAGTGTAACTCGCGCGCCGAGGGTTTCGAACGTTTGTGAACAGGTAGGTATGTACTAAAGGTTAGAGACTTCGAAATTTAATGAATACCTAAAACTAGTAGGTATCTACATTTCAGATGGATCTCTCTGCATGCTTCGTTGATAGGGGGTAGCGGTAAATTTTTCGACTATTTTCAACGTATTTCAAAACGTATGAGACCTACAAACCGTTACCTTTCATTTGATACCCCCATCCAGAGGGGTAGCCTCCCATTTTGAAAAAAAAATCGACTTTTTTCAAAATATTTCAAAAAGTATGACACCTACAGAAATTTCAAAAACTTTTTTGAAATTTCCAAGCTATTACCTTTCATTTGATACCCCACTTGACTTTGTAGGTCTCTTATAAAATTTCGACATCTCAATTTGTATGGAAAATGTTCTATTTCATTTTTAATTTTTTTTTTTCTTTAAATCTGTACAGGCGCACGAAATGTCTTATTATTTTAAATTTCAAGTTGATCGCTGCGGTAGTTGCTGAGTTATTAAGGAGGGAAAAAAGGACAGACAAAGCGAGACCATAAGGGTTTCGAAACCGATCTTCGAAACCCTAATATAGATTTTGACGATAGAATCATCAAAATCTCGAATTGGCAACGATATCACCAAGTTTATTGTAGCTAGTCAAGATTTTTCAAAAGTAGGTATTACGTTGTTTTTTATGCTTGACGGCAAAAATAATAATCCCTGGGGAACAACATTCTTAAGGGACCAATTCGGGATCATTTTCTATACAATAGCGAAAGAATTTTCATAATCAGTCCATAATTGACGGAGAAATCGACGAAAGGGACCAATTCGGGATCATTTTCTATACAATAGCGAAAGAATTTTCATAATCAGTCCATAATTGACGGAGAAATCGACGAACATAATACATAAAAACAATATTAACAAATACAGCCGAACAGAAAACCTCCTTTTGTGAATTTTTGAAGTCAGTTGAAAATATTTTTTTTTAGTTTGTTTTTCAAAATGGTCGCTGTAAATATATAAATTGGGGCGCGACAAAGGCATCGATCGTGTCGGAGCGGCGCGTTGTCGGGAAGGGCAGCCGGGCACGTGTGACGAGGGCGCGGCGTGTTGCAGTTCGAGGCGCACGTGGGGCCGGTGTTCTCGGTGGAGCGCAACCCCGGCTTCCTGAAGAACTTCCTGACGGTGGGCGACTACTCGGCGCGCGTCTGGAGCGAGGACTGCCGCGAGTCCGCCGTGCTGTGGACGCCGCCGCAGCGTCGCAAGATGACCGCCGGCTGCTGGAGCCCCACCAGGTGAGCAGGACGCTGGTAGAGACGGCGTGCTGGCGCTGCGGAGCTAGTGCGGTGCCACTATGCAGGTCTGCGCCCCCTGCCACACCGTGCCTGCAGGCTGTGTTTGTGTTGCAGGACGTCGCTGGTGCTGCTGGCGCAGAGCGACGGCGTGCTGGCGCTGTGGGAGCTGCTGCGGCGCCAGCATGCGCCCGCGCTCACTATGCAGGTCTGCGAGGAGCCGCTCACGAAGGTCTCCCCGCACGAGGCCGTACGTACCCGCTACATACATAGGTACCACCTCCTCAGGCCCGCCTTTCATGTCCGGTTTCCTGAAGGCGACTCGTGCCTGATAATAATCTTGAACGCATAGTCTCCAAGTTTGGAACCTACGCTTTTCTACTGCCGGGACAAGGTCTCCCCCAGACTGTTCTCTCGCTCTAGCTGGCGAGCGCCGCACCAGTCGACCCGGGATGAGTGTGAATCGTCTGATCGTCTCGCCGACGCCTCCTAGGCCTGCTCGGCGTCGTCGCCCGTCCTCAGACATCCCTGTGGTGGACTATGTTCCGGCGGACGTTGTACCGTGCGATTATTTTATAATGATTGTTGCAGGGCCACGTGGTCGCGCTAGGGAGCGAGAAGGGAATCGTCTACATGATCGAGCTGTCGCAGTGCTTGGCGCAAACCGACAAGCACGACAAAGCACATCTAAATGCGGTAAGATTCGTGGTATGCCGTCATAGGTAGTCAGGAAATCTCTGTAAATAAAACAAAGTCGTGTTAGTTACAACATTTGTAACCCAAGAATGGCTGGACCGATTTCAAAGATCTTTGATTTGTTGAATTTATCTCTGTCCGGGATAGGAATCCCGGACAGAGATAAATTCAACAAATCAAAGCGCGAAACCCTAATTGTTTGATGGTTATTCAGGAGAATAACCATCAAACAATTAGGGTTTCGCGCAAAAAACTAAAACTCTACGCTGGCGAAGCCGCGGCCACGGTTAGTTGACTATAAAAAAACAAGTGCATCAGACGTGGACCCGTCGGTGGTCGGTTGGGTTGGGTTCTGTTGTGTTGAAACTTAAGAGCGATTGAGTAAGGGAAGTAATTGTTTGTTTCAATTAAAAGCAGTAAAAAGTCGGGCAGCGAGAATGGGAAGTTAGCGCAGGTACACTCAGGTATGTGACCGCCAGATATCTTGTCCGGTGACGGGCGTCGGGCAGCGAGAATGGGAAGTTAGCGCAGGTACACTCAGGTATAGTGACCGCCAGATATCTTGTCCGGTGACGGGCGTCGGGCAGCGAGAATGGGAAGTTAGCGCAGGTACACTCAGGTATGTGACCGCCAGATATCTTGTCCGGTGACGGGCGTCGGGCAGCGAGAATGGGAAGTTAGCGCAGGTACACTCAGGTATGTGACCGCCAGATATCTTGTCCGGTGACGGGCGTCGGGCAGCGAGAATGGGAAGTTAGCGCAGGTACACTCAGGTATGTGACCGCCAGATATCTTGTCCGGTGACGGGCGTCGGGCAGCGATCATGGGAAGTTAGCGCAGGTACACTCAGGTATGTGACCGCCAGATATCTTGTCCGGTGACGGGCGTCGGGCAGCGAGAATGGGAAGTTAGCGCAGGTACACTCAGGTATGTGACCGCCAGATATCTTGTCCGGTGACGGGCGTCGGGCAGCGAGAATGGGAAGTTAGCGCAGGTACACTCAGGTATGTGACCGCCAGATATCTTGTCCGGTGACGGGCGTCGGGCAGCGAGAATGGGAAGTTAGCGCAGGTACACTCAGGTATAGTGACCGCCAGATATCTTGTCCGGTGACGGGCGTCGGGCAGCGAGAATGGGAAGTTAGCGCAGGTACACTCAGGTATGTGACCGCCAGATATCTTGTCCGGTGACGGGCGTCGGGCAGCGAGAATGGGAAGTTAGCGCAGGTACACTCAGGTATAGTGACCGCCAGATATCTTGTCCGGTGACGGGCGTCGGGCAGCGAGAATGGGAAGTTAGCGCAGGTACACTCAGGTATAGTGACCGCCAGATATCTTGTCCGGTGACGGGCGTCGGGCAGCGAGAATGGGAAGTTAGCGCAGGTACACTCAGGTATGTGACCGCCAGATATCTTGTCCGGTGACGGGCGTCGGGCAGCGAGAATGGGAAGTTAGCGCAGGTACACTCAGGTATAGTGACCGCCAGATATCTTGTCCGGTGACGGGCGTCGGGCAGCGAGAATGGGAAGTTAGCGCAGGCGCAGGTACACTCACGCGTATAATGCAAATGCTGCTGACAACGCAGGCGAAGGAGATAGGTAAAGCTTTGTATAGCTCGTCTCGCCCTTTTATTGTTGGCCACGAAAAATCGCAGTGAGTCATTGACGCGACTGTCCAGAAGGTAACCGCCCACCAAGGCCTTAAGAATTGCGTTCAGCGCATCTTTGTCGCGTGGTTCGCCAGAGGACAAGAAGCGAAGAATAAATAAATAAATAAGCGGAACTGTTAAATCACCGAGTTACTTACTGCCATTGACAAGAAAATGTGACTTCACAACAAATGACTTCTGCCTTCTCCGGTGGCAAGCGACCATAATATGGTCTGTCAAAAAATACCGTAGCGTGGCAATGGCAAGCGACCATATTGTGGCCGATTTTCGGCTTGTCTTTTGTTTTGCCGAAGTTTGTGTACGTAGAGTCAACTTTTGAGCCATGTCAATGTTTTAAAAGTTGACTGACAGTTTCAAGCTGACGTCAAGACCATAAACTAACCAAGTTTAGAAGAATGCGTGCGCCATTTTTTTTATTGTTTTTTCTGAATTAAAATTAAATGGTTTGGTAATTGGTTCTTTTTTGTTTTTAGTGTAACAAGTAATGGTACATCTCTAAAATAAATGAAGAATTCAACCTTTATTCCAAATTTGACGTTTGCCTGCGTTTGAAACTTCGAGCGTGGATATTTCCTAAACTTAATTGATTAAAGTCGGTCAACTACGTTAGGTACCTACCTACTCTACCTAGTATGTAGACTCAAATACTTTTCGGGTTCTAGCTAGGTTTCATTTGTAACAAAGATATCGATAGCTGTGCAGTGCCTCGATATGGTTCGAGCAAAGGGTTCCCGGCCGCCGCGCGCCGTCTCTTCACTTGGAAAGGTGGCCCTGCTGCGTGGCCTCTGATAGATTCCGTTGTAAGGATAGAACCAGTATCGAGTTGATGTTAACCTATCGGTATTGTATTATTTTGAGTAGGTACGAGCACCTAACCTGCCTAGCACTTGACTGTGACTGCTAGCACAGCACAAACACAGCGCAGTGTAAACAAGCAAGTGATCAGTTGGATGCGGCGACATGACATGTGATTGTGTGTGTGTGTGCAGATATTCGAGCGCGAGGCGAAGCGGGAGCGCATCCTGGAGGCGCGCCTGCGCGAGATCAAACTGAAGCTGAAGCAGGCGGAGGAGGGCGGCGGCTCCCCGACGGGCGGGGCCTCCGCGCTCGAGCTGGAGGCCACGCTGGGGGACCGCGACCTGGCCGAGGCCGCGGCGACGTACTTCCAGCAGGTCAAGAAGGAGCTCAGCAACGTATGACGGGAGGCCCCGCCTCCGACTACATATTTTTAGAAGTACTAATACCTACCAACCTATAATTTGTATGATATGTTTATTTTTACGTATTGATCTATTAATTTTTAAGGAAATAGGTTTTCATGACGTTTAATAAGTTCTTTCTCGAGTTTTAGATTCCGCAACATTTTTTTTTTCATGTAATTTGGGTACTTACCTAGTTCTTTATTACATAAATGTTGTACTTTTTGATAAGTAAAGTATTCATAGATTACCGTTAGGTACTTACATACATAGATGCAAATTATAATTATTTTTATTCGGAAGTATTTTTCATTTATTTAGTTGCATCGGTGTAGGTTACCTCGTTCATGGACAGACTGCTGTGTTCGTTCAGGCGGGGCCGGAGATCCGGGAGCCTTGTGGGCGCTCGGGGCTCCGGCCCGGGCCCCATGGATAATCATAAAGGGCCTTCGTCCCCCGTTCAAGTCAGAATCGCTAATTTGTGAATAAATAAGTAAATCTAGAATAATTAGCAGTCCTGATATCAATTGGTTTTATTTGTATTTTCTCGTGATTTTTCCGTGGGACTCGATGTTATAAGTGTTGTACATACCCAACCCATATTTTCCAATTTTATAAGACTGGTTCCACGAACAACACGTAGAAAATGTTTTACGATTTGCGATCGCGATTTAGGTACAGGTACAATGGCCGCCCGCGCTCGCCCGCATGTCTCTTGTATGTTTGAATATTGCTCCGCGGCACAGGAGCCCTCCTGCCGGGCGAGGCGCTCGAGGCGCTCGCTGCCCGCCGTTAGTCAGTAGGCATGCCTGCCTATTAGGCAGAGGCACTGTTATTCAAGTTTGTATGCTCTCCGAAATCTCATTTTTTGATTGTAGAGATAGACAAATAGAGATAGAGAAACATTTATTGACAAACACAACTCCGATACAGCACAGAACAGAAATAGTAGGTACCTAGCCCGTACATAATTTACAAACAATAAATGAAACCTGCAATACAGTACCTATTAGGTACACAAATGAAATAATATTAGAAGTAGATAGGTACCTACCCACCATCCACTCACATATAGTCCGCTAAACGCACGGAACTAGAGAAAGAAGGACACGACAGCACAAGAACAAATTAATTGACAACCTAATAGAGCAAGCAAGCAGAGGCAGAGGTAAGCAAAGGTAGGTAGATATTCACTTTGTGGGTAGGTAGGTACCATGTAACGGAATACAGGACACAGAGGTGTCAAATCTATGGAGGTAGGTGGATGAGGCCTACCATACCAGGCACAGCATTAATCTAGCAGGTAAAAGTAAAACCATATAAATAGGTACTTATTAATGGGTAGGTGAGCTACCGGTCTGTGCTCCGCGCTGTCACGCTGCGAGATCAAAGGGCTCCACCTCCGCTAATGCTACCTTACTGCAAGGTAGCGCTGGTTTTCTGGTTTGAGGTGACCTCAAGACACCACTGCTATAACAATAGTATCTTAATGTGCTAGTATATTAGTAAAGTACCTACCTAGACTTTACTAATTTAACCCTAGAAAGATAACCTACGCCTCAGAGGCGCACGCGCAAAAAATATTTTGATATATATATTTTTATCCGACGCGTATAATAAGTTGTTCTTTTCAACCAACTCAGTACCGACTACTGAGTTGGTTGAGGAGAACAACTACCTACTCTATCGTGAGATAACTGTCTCAAAAGTTTCAATGCGGTAAATACCATATTTTGGCAGTAATTACGAAGAGTTGATCCGCTCGAGCGATGTATGGTTATCTTTTGTGTAACTTTTAGCTTACGTTAGCAAATAATTTTAACTGGTTTATAACTTATTTCTAATTATTTTTATTTTGATATTATAAAAAATAATATTTATTATGTAATCATGAATAGTAGTATTTGATGATAATTTACGAAAGTAGACAATTGATTCCTATTATTTTTGTCTAGAGGTCTACTCAATTAGCTTTAAACTACTCAAAATAAACAAAATGAACTATAATTGACATATTACTTTATTTAAGGTGAATAGTAGGGCTGATAGTGGCGCCACTACATATTTAATTTTATAATTAAGTACGTTATACAAATGAATTATCAAAAAATCGGACCGCGCGTAGACGATATCTATCATAAGCTTTTTTAAATGTATCTTTAATAGTTTTGTACTGTATTATTTAGGCAGATACTTGTTTCAAGAGTTTAGTTCCTATTGGTGGCCACCAAGCTCTCCAAACAAGGTTTTTGATTAAATTAAATATGTAGTGGCGCCACTATCACCCCTACTATTCGCCTTAAAACTATTCTTATTCATTGCAATGACGAAGAAAATTGATATACAAATCACTTATTTAATAAAATAATCGTACCTATTTAAAATCGCGCGCCTCTCAAGCGTATGGTTATCTTTTATGTACCTCGCAATATGGTTATCTTTCTGGGGTTTAATTAGCCTAATAAAAAAAGAATTGAAACTATGTATGGTTTCTATACAGGATGTAACAAAAATGAAGGACCAAACTTTCAGGCCGGGTGTGTAGTTTCGAACACTGAAATTAGGAAAAATATTAAAAAAAAATCCCGCCCTTTAGTTTTCAAAAAATTTTATAAATAGATACGAAGTTTTCACCACATTAGGCAATAAACTCTAATGCACGTGTCTATATGGAATTTTAAAAAATTGGCCTGCGTCAGGTACGCAGGCCATTATTATTCATCTCTTTTGTAAGCCCATAACACCTAAACGGTGCCCTAACGAGCGGCCGCCGCGGTCATCGACCCGCGACATCAATGCAGCGTAAGCAAGCAGGCTGCGCGGCGTGCTTAGATATGGATCCTACGTACAACAAATACATTCCAATTTTCCCACTTACTAAAATATATTCACTTTAATTCAATATTCACTAAAATTAAAAGCTAGGACTTTTAATTTTTCATATCGTTGACTACCTACCTTCACATTGAACTTTAAAAACACGGTGAGTAACATTAAACCCTATAATAGCTTGTTACAATTAGCAGTTCCGAAGCACCAGATTGAGATACAATTGCACAGACAAGAAAAGGCACAAACTTTTAGCGTGCGAGAGCGAGATAGGTATACAAACTTAGTTCATCCGAATGTTCACATTGGGTGAACATTCGGATGAACTAAGTTTGTATGAGTTTATATATGCTAGGCTTATTGTTAGTTTTGTTAAACTGTCACACTACAGAAATGTTATCATAGGGTCAATGGCCGTTTAGTTGCATCATTACAAGCCGGTTTTTTGTACGTAAAAATGGCTCGTATGCCTTATTCAGATATTGAATACCACGAGATGATGCAAGTGTACTATGGGGAAGGGCAAAACAATTTGCGGGAAACAGTGCGCATTTACGAAGTGAGTTGTTTTAGTGCGGTTTTGTGTTTTGACAGTCCTAAGCCCGTAAAGTACGAAGGGAAAATTGGAATGGAATGCAGTAGCTAGCTTCCTACATAACTACGATATCGCGTGCCCTGTCGTGGCTGCCCCCCGTAAAAAGATGTTTATCTGCTGAATCACCTATTCAGCAGATAATACACAAGGTACGTAGACCTTTTAATCTTATTTTTAATGCCAAATAAACACGTGCATCAGTTGTTTGCATAAGGTAGTGAAAATTCCGTATTTATTTAACTTTTCGAAAACTAAAGGTCCGGATTTTTGTTTAATATTTTTCCTGAATTCAGTGTTCGAATCTACACCCCGCCTGAAAGTTTGGTCCTTCATTTTTGCTACACCCTGTGTAAAAAAACATAATAACAAATAGAAAAACAAGCAAACAAATGAAATTATAGAAAATTTAGAAAATTCCATCGTACAAAATGTTTGTCAACGCAGCGTAAGAAGAGGGAGCCGCCGCCGAACGAGTAGTACTATTGACATTGACATTTACTTCCGATTGACAGTCCTTTAGATCTGATAAAAAATCAACAAAACAGTCTCATCATCATCATCATCATCATCAGCCTATATTAGTCCACTGCTGGACATAGGCCTCCCCTGATGAGCGCCATAGTGCCCTGTCTTCAGCTTGCCGCATCCAGCATCTGCCTGAAGTCTTCGCAGATCGTCATCCCACCTGGCCGGAGGGCGTCCTACACTACGTTTGCCAAGCCGTGGTCTCCACTCAAGAACACGTTTACCCCAGCGGTTGTTGGTTCTTCGCGAGATATGGCCGGCCCACTGCCACTTCAGCTTACTAATTCTTTGTGCTATGTCGATAACTTTGGTTCTCTGTCGGATGTATTCGTTACGAATTCTATCCTTCAGAGAGACTTCGAGCATAGCTCTTTCCATAGCTCGCTGAGCGACTTTGAACTGGTGGACCAGCCCTACCGTGAGTGTCCACGTCTCAGCTCCGTAGGTCATGACGGGTAGGACGCACTGATTGAAAACTTTCGTTTTCAAGCACTGCGGTATGGATGGCAAGAAGACTCGACGTAGTTTACCAAACGCTACCCAGCCTAGCTGGATTCTCCTCTTGGCCTCCTTCTCAAAATTATTTTTACCTAACTGCAGAACTTGCCCTAGGTAAGTATACTCGGAAACAATTTCGAGAAGGTGGCCATGTACGACGACCGGTCCCGGATCAATGAGGCCATTGATCATGACTTTGGTTTTATCCAAATTCATGCCAAGACCGAAGCGTCGCGAGGCTGAGGCTAGGCCGTCCAGCATCTGGTTCAGCTCCTCTAGCGACTCCGCCATTAAAACTATATCATCAATCAGCGAATCGCAGGTGTGAGATGTAGCCGCCGTTTATGTTAATGCCCTTACCTTTCCAGTCCAGCGTCTTAAACATATCTTCCAACGCGCTCGTGAACAGTTTCGGGGATATTACATCCCCCTGTCTCACTCCTCTGCGCAGTTGGATAATAATAAATAATAATAATAAAAATATTTATTTGCAGAAAGGTTTACAATATTCGTACTAGTCTAATTATTAATATTAATATACATTTCGACTGGATCACTCATCTACCACAAATATGCTTAAAATAAACCTATTAGGGTCAAAGAAAATGACTCCTCGCTCTAACTAAGTTAAATAACTTGTATTGAGACACGAGGGCTCTTCCCTCCGGCTCCGGCTCCGGCTACAGACACGAGGGCTCTTCCCTCCGGCTCCGGCTCCGGCTACAGACAGGCTCAACTAACACCAAGTGCGACTAACATTTTATTCCCAGAGAAATATGGGTTTGGGATCCGTATAAATACTCTATACTTACAATACAACTAAAATAGTAGGAATTTACAATAGTAAGAAATACATTAAACATCGCATAAAAAATCTATATATATAAAAATGAAACCCGTTTTCCTTGGTCACGGCATCACGCGTGAATGGCTGGACCGATTTCGCTAATTCTTTTTTTGTTGTGTTTGTTATTATCAGGAGAAGGTTTTTACGAAAGAAAAAATTAATAAAGTTGGAAACATTAATTTCCACGGGGGCGAAGCCGCGGGGCGCAGCTAGTAAGAGAATAAAAATTAGAGAATAAGAAGCTGAAAAATACAACCACACACCAGATGCAGCCCAAAATCTAGGATTGTACCTCCAACAAGTGCTCTACCTGCGCGTATTCAAGGTCTTGCAAGTACCGTGTGGTGTGACGAGAAGTTTACAGTCGAGGCTCGATTTTTGTTGTAGGTCATTAGTTTTATTTAGTGTACTATAGATGTAAGGCCCTAACAACTGTGCGTGGCGATGTGCAAATGATGTTTTGCTGCAAAACTTTTGCATGATTTTGAGCGGAACAATTTAAATTTGAGGCGTTTATGAGAAACGTTCAATTGAGGTGACACTCTATGTTGCTTAATGATAAGTTGCTGTACGAATACTTTCCTAACTGAGAGTAGTGTGCAGTTCTTTATAGAGATCAGTAGTGGGATACTTGTAAGGCTTGTGAAAAGCCACCTTCAATACCGCTCTTTCCAGTGGCAAAAGGTGTGTTTTTGCAGCACCGCCCCATGACCTAATACAGTAGAGTATCAGTGATTGACATAGCGCAAGGAAAGTGGACTTAAGTTGGCTTTTATTTGCCGCGTGTCTAATAAGCTTGAAAACAGCGATTAACTTGCGTACTCTAGTAGTGACGGCCCTTATGTGATTTTCATATGACATGTGTTGGTCGATAGTAACTCCAAGGTATTTAATGGTAGAGACTCTTTCTAATGTTTTACAATTGCAATTGTAACTTGATGAGTAGAGGCATAGATTAGAATGAGCTTTTAGGTTAAGATCTACGTGTGGTTGCCCAGGTTTGCGGAGTGAGAAGGTAACAAGTTTAGTTTTTGTAGAATTTAGATTCAGCATATTACTGTAGAGCACTTTAGATACTTTATTAAATCCATCCTGAGCTCGTTTAAAAAGCGTTTGCCAAGAATCTTCTCTGAATAAGAGCACTGACACAGTGCAGCAAATGATATACCTTTACAGTTATTGATCTGGATATTACAAATTTGATTTATGTAGAGCAAGAATAGAGTTGGCCTAATTATAGAGCCTTGCGGTATTCCGAAAGTCACAGGTAGAGACGTACTGATGTTATCTCCTATCTTCACACTTTGAGTTCTACCTGTGAGGTAACTCTCAAATAACTTTAGTTGGTTCCCCCATATTCCTAGACCTTCCATTTTATTCAGTAGAAGAGGGATAGAGACTGTATCAAATGCTTTGGCAAGGTCCAGGAATACGCCCATACATTTGACTCCATTATCCAAGCAATCCACGATAAAATCGTTTAGTTCCGTAACTGCGTCAGCCGTAGAGCGACCTTTCCGAAAACCGAACTGATTAACTGAAATAAGGTTGTAATTCTCTAGGTATTTGACCAACCTGTTATGTAGAGCTTTTTCAAGAATTTTCGATAAAGCTGGGAGTATAGATATTGGCCTATAATTACTCACGACCTTTTTATCACCTGCTTTAAAAATGGGCAGTATAATAGATTTTTTAAATGAGTTTGGAAAAACGGCTGTCGAAAAACTAAGATTGCATACATATATGCGTCAGGGGTAAAATTAGATACTCTTTACATTATTTAATAATTTGGGTAGAGATGTTGTCCCAACCGGTGCTGCAATTGGTTTTAAGTGCATTTATGAGAGATTCAGTTGGTTCAATTTCTATCAATTCGAAGGAGTGTACTACTTTGTTTTCCGATATATCTATCTGACTAGACGAACTTGTGCATATTTTATTAGCTAGGTCTTGACCAACACTGGCAAAAAAATTGTTGATTTCATTTAATGTTTTATATGGGTCTTCTACTTGCAAAAGCTCCTGCGGTAGAGATTTTTTCACTTTTAAATTAGCAATGTCGTTATTAGCCCTCGCAAAGTTTTTACGGAACTCTACCCGCTTCCTCAAATTGGGCTCGTTCATATTTACGTTTTAGGTAGCGCATAAGGTTGTTGAAAAAGTTTCGATATCTCTTATACACGGTAACCAGGACCTCATCATTGGGTGACTTGTGATTTTTTTTATGAAGGTTATCTCGATGCCTCATACACCTAATTAGTCCTGGAGTTACCCATGGCTTAATAGGCATATTACGACGTGGTATTTTTTTAGCAGATCTCTGGGGCATTTCCGTTACAATTATTAAACCATTGATTGACACCATTGCAACAGATTTAGCTTTTATATTTAATGAATCTATTGACTGTGGCGTATTTCCTGATCTAATGAAATGTAGTAAAATAATCCCACTCTTTAAATCGGGTAGTAGGTCTGACCCCACTAACTTTAGACCAATATCAGTACTGCCTACATTCAGCAAAGTTTTTGAAAAACTTATTTTACATCAATTGCTTAGGCATTTCAATGGCAATGACCTGCTGCATTGTAAGCAATTCGGGTTTACTCGCGGCAGGTCAACTACTGATGCCAGTGTAGAGTTAGTATCGCATATTTTTGATGCTTGGGAGAAGTCGCAAGACGCTTTAGGCTTTTTTTGCGACCTGTCAAAAGCGTTCGATTGCGTACACCATGAAACATTAATCAGGAAACTACATCACTATGGAATAAGAAACACCTCTTTGGATCTTCTTACATCTTATTTGAGTGATAGGATACAAAGAGTTGACATTAATGGGAAACGGTCTTCGGGGTCTGTAGTTACAATGGGTGTACCGCAGGGTTCTATCTCGGTCCTTTCCTATTCTTAGTTTATATTAACGACCTGCCTCATCTTGTCAAGAATAATCACAAGATTGTATTGTTTGCTGATGATACTTAATTAATATTTAAAATGATGCGACAAAACACAAATTTCGACGATGTGAATAGTGCAATCTCAAAAGTAGTTCATTGGTTTAGTGTCAATAATCTTTTGCTAAGCGAAACCAAAACAAAATGTATTAGATTTATTCTACCTAATGTCAAACAAGTGAAGGCTGATGTAAACGTTAAAGGAGAAACTTTAGAAATAGTAGAAAGTACCGTATTCTTAGGAATCACCTTAGATAATAAACTTCAATGGGGCCCACACATCAGTGTTGCCACCTTGCAGAAAAAAATATCACTAGATTTGGTCTCAAAACTCACTAGATTTCGGGATATTTTGGACAAAAATCACTAGATAGTTTAAAATGAAATTACACGCTAGGTTAGTTACTACAAAATAATGTATTTGTGAAAAAAAGACACTAAAAACACAACATACTGATATCTAATAGCAAAATTTTTTGACACTAAGCTAGATAGATATTTGTTTTTGTTTTTTTATACACACAACTCTGTGTTTCTTAATGTCGCCAATTCTTGTAAATATTTATTTTTGATAAAAATTACAAAAGGCTAGTATCGTTTGCTACAGGCCGTAACCACATCTTGATTTTTTAGGTTTCCCATTCTTTTCGATATTTTTGTGAATGTCTTTTTTTTCTCTCAATTTTTTTTTACTGGCACGTCCATAGTAAATGCGAAAGAACTAAAAAATACTTCACAAATCTTACGCGAATGATTTCGATGTGATCACTTACCTACTTTCCCGAACGAAGTTTAGCAAGAACTGCCTAGCAACAGTAGCAAGCACCTAACTAAATACATACTCAAATAAACTAGTTTAGTAGGTACGTGATAGGTTCTCATCAGTAGTCGGGGATTCCCCAAGGTAGGTTTGCATAACCAAACAAAAACTTTTAATTCATGAACCTATGTATAAAGATTCATGGTTTAATTACGTTTCGGCTGTCTAAGAAAAGGATTGTGCTATTTTCACATAAATTGGGGAATTCGTTGCTAATAATGTATGTATTTTCAAAAAATTTCGAGATTCGATAAAAATCACTAAAAATCATCAGATATTTTTTTAGTGATTTTTTCTTCAGAATATCACCAACGTACTTCAAAAAATCACTAGATCTAGTGATAAAATCACCAAGGTGGCAACGCTGCCACACATAGATAAGCTATCGAAGAGACTCAGTTCTGCAGCGTATGCAGTCAAAAAAATCCGTCATCTTACAGACGTGGATACATCTAGACTTGTTTATTTCAGCTACTTCCATAGTATTATGTCTTATGGTATACTGCTGTGGGGGAACGCTGCAGATATTAACACCGTATTTGTGCTGCAGAAGAGGGCTGATCGAGCTATCTATAACATGGGTCCTAGAGAATCTCTACGTGATAAATTCAAAGAAATAAACATAATGACAGTACCATGTCAATATATCTATGAAAACTTATTGTACACTCATAAAAATATAAATCGGTTCCCTAAAAATAGCGATAAACATAATTTGAATACCAGAAATAAACATAAACTCGCTATGCCCACCACTAAGCTACACAAAATAAATGTATCTTTTAAAGGGCAATGTATACGCTTCTACAACAAAACTCCTAGTGAGTTGCAAAAATTATCAGTAAATAAATTCAAACAAATTGTCAAAACCTTGCTGTGCAAAAAGGCTTACTATAAAATATCAAATTATCTAGAGGACAAAAAAGCTTGGGACGGGTTTTGCTCCAACTCGAAAAATAACAAGTAACAGGCTAAAGGTTTCTCCGTCGCTTCTTTACTTTAGTCTACATACCGAAGCGACAGAAATCAAAAAATATCACTTTATTTCCGTGTCAGTGTTTAGTTTTATATTTTGACCTTTTCTAAGTGTACATTTATTGTATTTATGGAAATAAAGAGTTTTTGATTTAGATTTTTTTAGTTTAGTATTTTTATTGATTATTTTCGACAACATTTTTACAAATTCATCAGTGGCATCATTACAGTCAGTAGAGTTGATGACTGGGCTAAAATCTGTATTTGATATGTCCTTTTCAACCGCAGTATAATCTATTTTTGTTGTTGTTTTTAACACAGACACTGAGACCTGGTTCTGCAAGGGTTGTGATCCGTTATATTACTTTCATCAATCAGTGTTACAGACTTATTCCTAGACTTCAGGAATATGTGATCCAGACAACTTGTTGTAGGAAGAGTATGCGTTGGTAATAGACCATGAAAAGCCAAGAGTTCAAGATAGTCTGTCGATTTCTCTGTTAACAAATTGTCACTTATGTTAATATTAATATCGCCAATCACAATAATGTTTTTGTATTTGGTTAGAGTCTGTTACACATTTTCTAGGGAATCCATAAATCTTTCCAAATTAGTATAGGAAGGAGAGCGGTATAAGGAGACTATAGCGATGTCCTTATTAATTACAGTGATGAGGCAGTTAGCATCTAGGAACATAGGTTCATAAGAGGTAGAAACTATGGCCGACTTTGCATAAACTACGACTCCGTCGTTTTGGAGTATGTGATTAGTGGTGGTCGCGGCTACGTACCCGTCCATTACGGGTAGATTAATAGTTTTTGACAACCAACATTCCGTGAATATAATAAGGTCTGGAGTGGACTTCATGCGTTTTACTAGTAGTTGAAATTCATTTATGTTCTTAGATATACCACGTATATTTTGCGTGATTATGGTTATAGGCTTTCTAATGTTTTCTGCAAATGATAAACAATTCTCAGGGGTACACACATATGTTTCTGAAATAGACACCTTATCTATACGTCATATAATACATCAACGTTCATTTTGTATACAAAAGTAAGTGGATAATGTACACTGCGAAATGACATGTCATGCAGTGTGTATTGATGACGGATAAAATATAATTAATGGTATGATGGTATAGAGTTCAGATTTTGAAAGGTACCCAAATTCAGAAAGAAAGTCCATACTTTTTCTTGCAGGGTAGCTGTTAAGTACAGATATGTGCAATGTATTAGTTCGGGCTACGTCCAGTATGCAATGTGTGTGTTTCAGCTCGCCAATAGAAAATATGCGAATGGTTTTAAATCTTAAAAATAAACATAAATCATTTATAAAACAAAATAGACAGAAAAAATAAGGAGGAGTAATAATAAAGCAAGTAGTGAAAGTTAGTATAAAAAAGCAGCTTAGTCATGCGTTTTTTGCAACTTCGTTCAGTTGTTCTTCACTATTTACGTAGATGATATTTCCGCCATCCTCCTTGCGTAAACATATCTGTCCATTAGACGTCCAGCAGTGAGCAAAATTATTTTGCTTTGCGTAAATTCTTGTTTTGTAAAGTAGACCTTTAGCTTTATATGTTAGGGATTCATTCACATATATGGCCCTAGGCGGGCCGGGTAGTTCCAGGTGCGTGGTGTTAAGCTTTTCTGTAGAGTTATCTTTGTTAAAACGCTTTACACATTGTAATATACTGTACTTAGCATCAGAAGAGGAAACTTCAAGCTGGATTGGCCTGGGTGCATTTTGTTTACCGGGTAACCGTCTAATGTTACGAATTTTTTTGCCTAGCGCCTCCAAGTTCAGTGTTTTCAGTAATTTACGCACTATTCCTTGGAGTTCTGCCTTGGATTCGATGGCCGAGGAAGGTATATTTCTGATTTCTATTTTATATTGATTTAACTGCCTCTCCATAGAATCAATTTGTCGTTCTAGTAGTTGGACTTTCCCAGCATCAACTATAGAATTTTTTTCCAGAAGGGTGGTTTTTGCGGCAAGATTTTCAGTTGCTGAGCTGAGATTTTCTAATTTATGGTCCGTCTCTGCCTTAGAGTTTTTCATTTCCTGGACTTCCTGTTTGATGACCAGTAGGTCAGTCCTTAGTGTTTCAAACTTATTGTCTTGATCTTTCTGAAATGACGTGAATAAATTTGTCATGTAATCGGAGATCTGTTGTTGAAAGGCATTACACATTGTATATAGTGTGTATATGTGTATAGTGTGTATATGTGTGTATATAGTGTGCCCTGCAGCTTGAAGGAATGAACTAGTTCCGGACTTCGAAGCGCTCTACGTTTTACACGGCGGCGCGGGCGATCTGTTGCCTTGCGGTCAGTATCTTGGTCAGTTTCAGAAAAACTTGTACCTTGCTTTTCATTCTCTCTTTGCATCGAATTTGTAGGCGAATGTTGCATCATGAATTTTTTTTATGTTTCCGAGACGGGGATAACTTTTTGACTTCCAAGGCAGCCTCTAATGTGTGTTGCTAATATAAAAAAAGGTAGCACTCCGGGAGTGCCGGCAGAAGTGAAAAAGTGCTCAGCGCCGCTAAAGAAGTTTTCACTTCAATTCGCGCAAGCGCCCTGTGCCGCCTAAACAGAGCAGCACACTCAGGCACGGTAGAAAGAGTGGGAGATACTAGTTCCTCTCCCTTCCCCTCGATCTTACGCTTTTTCGATCAGCATCACGTGACCCTGACGCGATTTTGAAAGTTTTTACCCATACAAAAAAAGTGCTCAGCGCCGCTAAAGAAGTTTTCACTTCAAAAATTTCAGGCGCTCCACACTTTCTGGTATTCCCTTAACCCTAGAAAGATAATCATATTTGATACTACGTTAGAGATAGTCATGCGTAATTTTCACGCATGCGTTTAGAGTACCTGTTATTTCGAAATTAGCCAATAGAATTGGGTAGGAGGTTCATAAATAGATTAATTAGGCTCAGATGAAATAATAAACACAAAAAAAATCGTGTATTTATGTTCATTTACTAAAGGACGGAAGCTTAATCTAAACTTCTACATAAAATTTCAAAATGAGATAACAATTTTTATTTTCTCTGAAAATATTTTTTGGCCTATAGTAATCAGTCATTTCTAATTAAAATTATAATCAATAAAGACCATATTTTCCATTATCAGTCGAATAACCAGTCATATACAGCTGTGGCACATATCTACATTATGCTCTCTGCAAATAACCTTTTTGCATCTTTTGTAGGAAGCATTAGCTTTTCGCCTTATTTCTGAAAGGCAACACGTACAATGTTTCTTTGGTTCTGGAGGCTCTGTATTGTCTTCTGTTGCACTGGAGGACACATTTGGCAACGTAGGTATTAGCGATATTATCCCACATATATACTTGCAATGTAGGGACCTCTAAGCGTTTGGCTTGTCTCTAAGCGTTTGGTTTTCTTTGCCTGCAGGTGGGTTTTAGCTTAGTGACGACTCTTCCGCGTGTTGTTCATCTATGTACGCCTCTTCTATGTCCCTCTGTACATAATCCTCGCTGTTGTGATTCTCTGGTTCGCTCGTAGGATCGATCGAAACCTCGTCGTCATTCTGAAGAAGAGCAGACCAGATATCCCCCTCATCCAAGTTTTGTCTAATCATTGTTGCACCAGGATATCTAAAATATACAACAATAACCTATAACAACTACTTACTATGCAAAAAAACAACAACTAAAACAGCAAACACCTATCTTTTGATGATGGTACGAAGTAGATGTTAGTTTTTCTATTTCTAGTAATTTACATACCTGCTCCATCACTGATGATACGAACTCTGTTCCACGATCTGTTATGATGACCTTTGGTGTACCAAATCTTAAAATAAAATTATTAACTAAAGCATTAGCTATACTTACAGTTTCCTTATTATTTAATGGATACGCTTCTACAAACTTACTTAAACCACATTGTAATGTTAAAATATAACGATTATCTTCTATATCTCGATCTAAAGGACCAACAATATCCAAATAAATGTTTTGAAAAGCATAAGAAGGTGTTGTAGTTATCTCCATGGGTGCCTTGACATATTTACGCATTTACTCAGAAATTCTAGAACGTCTTTGTCTAAGCCTGGCCAGTAAAATCGTCTTTTTATGTTATTAGTCATTCTACGTACACCTGCATGTCCTGCAGTGAGTAGTAAATGAAAATCATGTAAAATATAATTATTTTCGTCTTCGTTTTCTATTCTTCTTACTCCTTTTAATACGTAAATTTTTGGACCTTTCCAGTCCTTTCTTTATTTTATTTCTTTTAATAAGTCTTCTATAAAATTTTCATATTTCTTTTCTTTTACTGTGCATAGTTCATTTATTATTTTCTCTTTGCAAAATTCTCCTAATTTAGTCACAAATTAGTCTCGCGTAAATTGTGCTCTAAAATTAAGATTAATATACAATGCTTTTTTACTCTCACTATAAATTAGACTTTCTTTTTCCTTATCTATCCCATTTTCTTTTTTTAATTTATTTAATGCATCTTTTTCAATAAAGGTCAATTCCACAGAATCACTAGGCATTTTTAGAATGTCTACGACTTGTGGTTGATCAGGCCACTTGTCGTTTTCTTTACTAAAAATAGCTTCATTCGAATCTTGATTCATTTTTCTTGTCTGCGCTCTTGTCATTACCGAAATTATTTCCTCATTCATCTGTTTTAATGTATCAGATGTTAAATTAATCCTAGAAAGTGCATCTGCGACACTATTCTCTTTCCTTTCACATATATTATTTTAAAATTATACTCTTCTAGAGCTAGTCGAAATTTCAGAAGTCTGCTCGATGGATCTTTCATCGTAAATAAATAAATTAGAGGTCTGTGGTCCGTCATTATGGTGAATGTTTTTCCATAAATGTAAGGTCTAAAATATTTAACAGCCCAAACAATAGCTACTAATTCTTTTTGAATAGTTGGATAGTTTAATTCTCCCTTATTAAGTGGTCTGCTAGCGTATGCGACTGGTTTCATATTTTTATTGCACAAAACTGCACCAATGGCGGTACCAGATGCATCTGTTTGTATTACAAACTCATTATTTTCGGAAAAATCTGGAAAATCTATAACAGGTGGAGTGCTCAAGGCACTTTTCAATTTTTCAAAAGCATTTTGACATTGAGGCGTCCAAACGAATTTTTTTTTTTTTTTTTTTATTTGTAGGTTCACAAAACTGGTTTTTACACAGAACAAAGACAAGGATTGGCTTAAACATTATGTAAATTAGAATGAGTGTAAAACCTACTCGTTGTGAACACGGCTTGCTTATATATGAGTTGTATCAATAAGTACCTACTTAATAATGAAGTGAATGAGAAAAACATAGGTATACAAATAAAAGGTAAACAGAACAAAAATTTGTTGACTTACAGGCTAGGGAGTCTCTTAAGAATGGAAGCTGATACATAAAATATGTCTACAGTTTGACAGATTGCACTGTAGGAAGAACACATGCGATTAATTGGAGAAAATTGGCTATACTTGGAGTGGCACTGAGGAATGTTAAACGTTTTTCGGTTACAGAGACGACTAGAAGAACGAGGAACAGCTAGTAGAACTTTGTTTACGAGTTGAGGGTTGTCAATTCTACCACTAACAATTTTGTGCAGGCACACAATGTCAGCAACGTACCTCCTATGTTCTAGCGTAGGCATTTTAAAGTGACCGTATTTTCTTGTTAATTTATTAAGTGGTTGAGTTATTTCTGCAAAGTTTTTAATGAATTTTCTGTAGTTTACCGTCTACCGAAAACTACAAAATCATCTAGATAAACAAAACACTTATCAAAAGTTAAACCTGACATCGCCACTGACATGACTCTAGTAAAAGCACTCGGGCTCGTCTTCAATCCCATAGGTAATCTCTTCATTTGGTAATGTCCCGTATTTGTAGAAAAAGCTGTGTACTCTCTACTTTGCTTATCCAAACGAACCTGATAATATCCTTGATTAAGGTCTAAATGTGTAAAATAGACTGAACCTGACAATGAGTCTAAAATTTCCGTTATGTTAGGTAGTGGAAATTTATCATCTACGATACAATCATTTAGTTTCCGATAATCAACTACTAATCGCCATTTTTTGTTGTTATTTTCGCTTTTCTTTGGTACTAATAATATTGGACTAGACCATTCACATTTCGCTTCTTCAATTATATCGCTTTCTAACATTTTCTTAACTTGTTTGTTTACTTCACTTTTCAAAGCATGCGGCAATCTATACTGTTTAGTGTAAATTGGACTAACATTTGGTTTTAAAGTTATTGACTGCTCATAAACATTTGTTGTTGACAACCCGTATGTTTTCTTTCTACCAGGTGGTAGAAAGAAAACATCCGAGTATTTAGCACATAATGCTTGAATTGATTTCCGTTCTTCTATGTTAAGATGATCTAACTTTAATGTTTGAAGTAAAGTTTTCGCTCTCCCTAAACTATTCGAAGTTTGTTCAAAATTACATAAATCATAGTCTTTTAACGAAAATATTTCAGGTTGAAACATTGGTAATGTCACGTCATGTTCACTTGTGTTCAAAATTTTTACAGATAATCTGTTGTTCCGTACTTTGCCTATACTTCCTGCTAGAAAAATATTTTCTGTTAATTGTTGGTTCTGAACAATGCAATCATCTTTCATATCAATGTTCAAAAGTAAATAATGAATAGATTCGCTTCGTGCTGGAATGTGTAACACTTCTTTTGAGTAATCGATAGTGTCAAACAACTTCAAAGAATATTCCATACCATATTTAGAAAGAGTGATGATGTTTGTCTTGAAATTGATATTTGATGCATAGCGACACAAAAAGTCTAAGCCTAAAATTCCATCAACCTTTAAAGGAATGTTATCGAAAATATGAAGCTTGATATCAAATTCGACTCGATGTTTATCTTCTAGATGCATCAAACTAAGATGAACAAAACCGGTTGACGTTATTTGACCTGCTATGCCATTTACTGATGTCTCCTCTCCTATTATGGCACTGTTACTAGGTAGTGAGTCGCTCTTTATTACAGATAATGATGCTCCTGTATCTAATAACCAAAAGTACTTCCTATTGCCAATGTAAAAAGACAGAAATTTCGCTTTACCGTAAAATGCTAAGATGTTATGCTTAAAATCAAAAAAACTGCATGTTATTTCCTTCTGCTTTTTGGTCTGTATTTACCGAATCATTATTTTTCGGTTGCTCCATACATAACACACGATGGTTGTTACCTTAACTATGATGAAGTGGAAATGATCATAGGCAGATGTTAAAGTACCTACTATATACATCATACACATACACATACGTACCTATGTAGTTTATTAACAAATAAAATAATTTCTATTTCTAAATCTCACACATTTTTCCTTTTCATTCTCATGCACCATTAAACACCTAACATAATTTAATATTAAATATACTTAAGCTTGATATTCATAGCAAATAATTCATCTTTAACACTAAGTTACACAGTACTTGTATAATGTAAATGCATCTTGTAATGTATAGGACATCATAATGTAGCTTTGAAACCACAAGCTCGAAGTCAATAGCTCTACATGTTTTTTATTTAATTTGTTTTCTCTGTACCTACAATTAAGATTAGTTATTAGTTATGTTACTTTGACATAATTATCTGATAATATTAGTTGGAGAAGCCACTGGCTCCTGAAACACAGTTTTTAAACTAGTTCAGGAGCCTATGGACTCATAATGTCTGTTACATCTACTATTATGTCAATAAATAACATTTTTACTTTACTTTTTACTTACTTTACTTTACCTCTACCACGCGTCTCATAACTCGATCGGTTCTCATTCGGACCGTGATTACCTCGTCTAGGCTGATTATTATAACCATAATATGAACCTCTATTATAACCACGAGCATAATATTGTGGTCGGGGTAGGCCACGAGAATTGGAAAAATTACCTCTGTTGTTATGGCAACTCCCTCGGCTGAAATAATTACCTCTGTAGTTCGAGTTCACGTTCGAGTTCGAGTTTCCACGGTAATTTCTCTGACCATTCCTGAAATGATTATAGGAATGCGACTTACCTCTTCCTCTCGAGAAATGCATGATGTTTTCGTCACCTTTTGAGTAGATTCAGCTGACAATTCCTCGTCTTTGGCTCCTTGAATGGCATTCTTCAGGTTCTCGTAGTTACGCGCCGCTATAATCGTGCTAAGCCTGCTGTCACGTAAACCTTCTGAAAATCTTTTAATGACTAATTTCTCGTTTAGTGGCTGCAAAACGGCATAGTTATTAGAATTACCATCTGCTTGCGAAACTGTGAGATTAGTAAATAACTTCTCGATCTCTGTCGCGTATTGGTCGATTGTGCGCCAGCCTTGTTTTGCTGTTAATAATCGAGATTGTATAGCCGCAAATTACTGTTTAGGTAATAAATTTTTTCGCAAATCTGTGATAAGATCGCTTACGGCTGAATATTCTCTAGATACTCACAGTTTTGCATTCTCTGACAATCTACTTTTCACTACGAATTTTATTAGTAACTGTTTTCCTGCCTCTGATAGCATTTCCGAATACATTTCCACAGAGTCAATGATACCTTTGATGTTACTTCCATTATTGTTCATTACAGGGATCAAGCTACACGCTGTTTTTAGATCAAACTCCATGGTTGAACCAGTAAAATCACTAGCTTCACTAAATTCACAATCACTATCGCTACATTCAGAATTACTATCGCTACATTTAGAATTACTATCGCTAGTTTCTTTACAAAGTTCTTTTATTTTTAAGTAATTTTCTTCAATTAATTTTATACACTTTGCAAACGTTTCAACAGATCTTTCACTTACTCCCCGTTTAGTCAATATTTCTATCAATGTTTTACCTTTCTCATAAAAATTTTCTGTTTCTTTCAATTTATTTTTAATCACATTACCTTTATATCTTGATTTTCCTTTCTTAACTAAATATTTTTTTATTTCTATTAGTTTATAAAGACAATCTAATAATTCTTTTTCCATTGAGTTTAATACACAATATTAATAAGTTTTAAAATTACATACCATTCTAGATTCGAGTACATTACGGTAGTAGGGCACTTCGATGTTCTCGGAACTCTCGACGCTCTCCATTTATGGGCACGAATTCGTGTGATAGGAATTTTAGATATTAAACAACACTATTTTTACAGTACTTATTCTTAATGTTCGTAAAATAATGATTTTATTTTCACGTTATTATTTTAAATTGTCATAATTATAGATATCCGATATTCGTATTTAAGTTCACTTGACCGCACTTGTTCTTATTTATGTAAAACGCACTTATCTTGCAGTAAAAAAAAATATAGCACTCTCACTGCATAATTAATGCACACTGCACTTTTCAACTGTAAGAGTATTACATTTTACCTTCCTCTATTTTCATATCTGGATATTATTATCTGCTGTTGCTGTCGACGTCGACGTCGGCGCGAGACGGATCCCCTGTTGGATCTTTGAAACTCCTGTTGGACCCAACGCTGGTGGCATTTTTTGTATTGCTTGTATATGATGTAGACGGCAGCGACCAAGAGAAACGAGCATACGACGACCATCATTATAGTCATCACAGACAAGTGGTTTTTAATGTCTTCTAAATGTCCGGTATTCGATCCAGCAGCATTTTGATTGAGGAACACTGTCTCCTTCTCAGCGTTAGACCGACACATTTTGGTTTGTTTTATTAACTTTCACGCGATGAGATTTTATTTTTTAAACGTTCATGATCTTAATTATAATTCATAATATGTATTATATTATCCAGAGACATCGCACTCGCATTCGCCCGCGGCGAGGGGAATGAGGGGAAGTATGGCTTATGGTATTGTAATTGAAACGACTGAATCTGACTGCGGTTGGTTTATTACTAATTAATATATCTTATCTAGCTTATGACATAGTTACTAGTTACATACTACACCTCAATAGTGGCGTGTCAGGGTGGCTCTAGAATCATGGTCGTCTCGTCGGGAATGCTGGGCATGTGCAGCGTATAGACGGCCATAGAAATCCTCTACCTCGGCGGAGATCTCCGGCTTCGACAATACAGTCCTCCCGTCGTGCGTTTTGAGCTTCGTCAGGTCGCTCCTGCCAAGCTGCTGAGTGAATACTTTAGACCCTCGGTTTCGCTCTATCGCCTCTTCGATAAGGCGTGTGTTGGAGCTCCGAAGGTCGCGTCGTACCATCTTCGCAATTCGCTTGTTCAGGTCTGACCTTTCTGACGAAGTCGCTTGGGTGGTTTCCCGTCTTTTTGTCATCAGCCCGAGAGTCACATCCGAGAGTTTGGATTTCTTGCCTGTGCGCTGCTTTTTGCAGAACTTGATGCCCTCATCCCTCAGCATTTCGACCAGGTTGTGCAGGGTCTCGTCGGCGTCATCAGTGGGATTCAAGGCGACAAATCTATTCCCGAGAAGCTGCTGGAACTTCTCGGTGCCCGCCATGATTTGCATTGGGTTAGGTCGGAGCGTGGACTTCATCAGACGGTTTCTTTCAAGCTTCAAGTTGATATTCAGAGAGCCTCGGAGCAGTCGGTGATCAGATCTGGTATTGAACCTGTTGATCACTGAGATGGCCCGAGTCTAGGGTTACGGTGTCCTCCCCCTCTCTACGGACTTCACAACCCCAGAACATGCCATTTTATGTTCTCTAACTCCACTTCCAACTGCGCTAGATGGTGGTCAAGCCTCAGAGTGCGTCCGTTGAACGTAGCCAGGGTCAAATTGTTTAAGAATGATCGGTAGCCTAATGTACCCCGGGGATTCCTAGCACCCCCTGCCCCGCCGTTACCGTGGCCGCTACCATGGCCAGGAATTGTGAGGCGGCCGGGAACTGGGGGCCATTTTCTGGCTTGTCTTATCACTGGGGGGGTAATGCCCATAATCCCCACGCTGGCATAATCCTCAGCTCACTCTCGGAATCTCCCCGAGCCAGCACGGGTTCATGGCGGGCCGGTCCACGACTTCCGCCCTAGGTACAATCATGGACGCTGTGAGGAACTATCGGGCGAAATATTTCCTTGACATATCCGGAGCCTTCGACAACGCGTGGTAGCCCATGATCATGGTTAAGGCGAAACGGGGAAGCTGCCCGCCAAACATCTATCGGATGTTGGCGAGCTACTTCTCCAATCGCAGGGTGGCCATGATCGCGGGTAACCGCGCGGTGTGGAAGACTTCCACTATGGGATGCAATCAGGGTTCGGTGCTAGGCCCCACGCTGTGAAACGTTCTGTTAGACGACTTGCTCCGCCTACCGGTGCCAGCTGGGGTAGAATTCATGGCATACGCGGACGACGTGACGGTGTTAGTAGCAGGGGATGCTCGGAGAGAATTGGAGGCGAAAGGAGCGGCCGTTCTGGGACTGGTGGAAGAGTTCGGAGCGCGTAACAGGCTCTCATTCGCTGCCGCCAAGTCCCAGACCATGACCCTGAAAGGGCGTCTACAACAGCCACCCCTGCTCAGGACCAACGCGTCTGGCACGTCGATCCGCGCCGTTACGGAAGCCAAGGTGTTAGGTGTCATTATTGACACCACCCAATCTTTTGCGCCCCACGCAGCGTCTATAGGCGAAAGGGCAAGTCGGTGTTTTGGGAAAATATCGCGAATAACAGTGAATAAGTGGGGACTTCGGCACCGGGCACTCACGGTCACTGGTCACGTACGCGGCCAGGATATGGTCCCACAGATCCTCCGTCCGCGTGGTCCGCAGTGTGCTACTCAAGATCAGCGGCCCTCGTTGGTTTTACTGACGAAGGCCCACAGGTCATGTAGCACTGCTGCGTTGCCGGTTCTGGCGGGGGTTCTGCCGGCTGACCTGCTGCTAGCCCGCGCTGGCCGCAGACTGGCAGTGACAGAGGGCGAGCCTAGAGAGGTACACGGGCGGCTTAGGCGACAGGTCGATGAGGAAACCATAGCCACTTGGCAGGCTCGTTGGGAGTCCGAAGACAAGGAACGCGAACTATTCCAGTTCTTCCCAGACGTGGGAGAGCGCATGGAGGCGCACTGGGTAGAACCGGAATACAAAGTGTCGCAAATACTTTCTGGACACGTCTGCTTCCGGAAACGTTTAAGCGACATGAGACTGAGTGACACAGCTGCCTGTAGTTGCGGACACTTGAGGGAAACGCGGGACCACATCTTGTGGGAATGTCCATTATACGCGGCAGAGCGGGATATTTTACTTGGGGGCACAGTTAGAGAGGGCGGACATGAGGGACCGCTATACCACGCAGACCTAGTTAGTAACGAAGCCAATTTTGCTAAGCTCAGGAAATTCGCCAAAGCATGGCACCGAATTAGGCGCGCTGAGGAGAGCACATTTTCGTTAAGGGATGGGGGGGGGGGGGGGGGCACAGAGCAGCACCGAGCTGGGGAAGAGCAGCCCGGCAATGAAGTCTGTGACGTGATGTGGCATGCCCCAGAAGGGGGAGAGTGTACGGGACAAAGTGCGTAGGATTTGTAGAGTCTAGAGTTACCCGAGTGACTCTTTTCTCATAGTTTCGGCACAGTAGATAAATGTATATACAGGGTGGAATTTTGTAATGCCACCTGGAGGGAAAGTACTCTTAGTACTGTAGATAGAAAATTTTACTCAAAGAAAACATTCCTTTAATTTTGAAAAGAAAGAAAACTGCATTCAAAGATTTTCGAAAATTCGCTTGCCACACCCGGGAATCGAACCGACTAAAAACTGTAAAAGTTACACCTTGTATTTTTATTGCACAGATCGGTCGGGTCAATTATAAGGATGAAATCTCTCTAACAAACTTAATAAATTAAATGAAAGGAAAACCATGAAATCTTAAATTATTTTAATTATTTACAATAAAAAGTCAACTAACTACTAATTAGTTGCTCAAAATGGGCTCCATTTTCTTGGATACACAAATTTATTCTTCTAATGAATTCATTTCTAGTAACTTTTAATAACGTGTTGTGGTGAATATTATAAATCGTATTCTGAACTTCAACTCTCAACTCGTTCGCACATTCGCATAAGATTTCATGTAAATTAGATTTTTTACATATCCCCACAAAAATAAATCTAAAGGGGGATCTGGTGATCTCGCAGGCCATCTGATTGTGCCGTTGGTACCAATCCAGGTATTAAAATGATTATTAATGTAGGCAGTAGTGATTCTGCTGTTGTGGGCTGGAGCACCATCTTGCTGTAGAATTATTAGGTTTCGCTCTGCCTCGGGGAAACCATTTAACTCATTCCTTAAGAGATCCAGTATTTTAAGATAGAAGAGTCTGCATTAGGTACAAACACGTGCAAATTTCAATCGTCTTATCTAAATATTAATTCGTCATTTTAATGGATAAATGACGTCAATGATAATTATTAATTACTGACACAAGTAAACAGATGGATCTTTAAGTTAAAGTGCTTATCTTGACCCATTCAATTTATAATTTAAGATTTCATGGTTTTCCTTTCATTTAATTTATTAACTTTGTCAGAGAGATTTCATCCTTAGTATTGACCCTAACGATCTATGCAATAAAAGTATAGGGTGTAATTTTTACAGATTTTAGTCGGTTCGATTCCCGGGTGTGGCAAGCGAATTTTCGAAAATCTTTGAATGCAGTTTTCTTTCTTTTCAAAAATAAAGGAATGTTTTCTTTTAGTACAATTTTCTATCTACAGTAATAAGAGTACTTTCCCTCCAGGTGGCATTACAAAATTCCACCCTGTATATTTATTACATTTATCTACTATATATTTATGTATTGTGGTTTCGGTCCGTATAACCGCAAGGTTGGTGGGACCATGGGAAGGTTGGAGGGTGTCAATCCCCACGCTGGGCATGCGGGTTGGGGATCGCAGTTCGATGAAGTTGCTCTGCAGGGGGCGCTGCTGCCCGCCCCCCGGTGCGTGTGTCCCTTAGTCGCCTCTTACGACACCCACGGTAGGAATTGGGGCAACAAAATAGTCTATGAAGTAGGTATTCTCTTTGAAAACATTCTCAAGCAAAATGTAGGTAGTTATGTCGGATTTTTACTTTACAAATGAAAGTTCGCCGACCGACTAACCACCACACTGTCTGTCACACTGGTGTGAAGGTTAGGAATAAAACTAGACAGTGTGGTGTGGTTGGGTGTGGTGGTTAGTCGGTCGCCGAAAGTTCTACGCCTGCCTCGAATCCCGTTGTGAGCAGGCGATGTATATGAGTAACCGTGAGGAAGCCTCGCTCGCGTGGACGCAGCCCTACAGCCCTACAGCCCTACAGCCCTATCGAGGCCGATGGATAAATTACCACTTCCATTTATGTAAAGACTAGTTTATGCCCGCGGCTTCACATGCGTCGTTTCTATGGACACGTTTAAAAGGTGATTTCTATCCCATGGGAACTAATTTATGGGATAAAAAGTAGCCTATGTTTTATTCCAGGATTATAATTACTTGTATGCAATTTCGCATTTATGTTAATAGTGTGATTGTGGCAAGAATAAAATGAATAATACTTAGAAGGTAAACGAAGAACTAGGTACCTACCTAGGTCACAGATTAGATAACGTAACCTAGGTGTGAAAATGATTTGACGAATTGCGAAATTGACAAATTAAGCTTATGACTTGTTAAGCACATGGACAAACAAGTATTTGAGGACTGTCTGCGAAATCTCCAGTAGGTAGTGGGTACATAATTAATTGTAGTAATATTGCGAAGGTACCTACAAAGCTGCCTTTTGAACGGTTGATGCGGCTCTTTAATCTTTAAGGCTTGGTAGGACAGCAGAGGCCGATTTTTAAAATCATCTGAGACTTAGACAATAGGAATATAATTTCTGAAAAAAATTATATCTATTACTTAAGGTAAATCTGGTCAAAGTCGCATTCAGTTACAAGATCTAATGAACTTTACTCGATACAAAAATATCCCAAAGTTACCCCTTTTTCTAATGTTTTTTCAATTATGACGACTAGCGAACTACAGATATGTTACTTTTTTTGTACTCAACTAAAGACACTTAGTATTTCTAAACAAATTCGCAGATTTTGACTTGATCACCATTTTTTAAATAAAACACTCCCGCGGCGGCTTGCAGGCGCAGGCGCGCGTTTTCCCTTACGTCTCCTAAAGCAGGAATACCTGGCCTTAATGTGTATAATTTTGAATTCCTGTAACAGTGTTTATGTATACCTAATCCAATGACCTAATCGGATAATTTATTATCTTTCTGTGTGTGGAAACTGCTTAGCTTAATTATTCTTCTAATACGTCTAATAGCTTTTTGTTTCCCAAAGATAAATAAATAAACTAAAAATAAAAGAAATAAAATTACATTGCATTAATGTTTACCTATAAGCGGAAACTGCTAGGCTTTAGTTACCCCTAAATTTCAACCTATTATTTATGGAAGTGTAGTTTGTTTTAAATATCAAATAAATTAAAATTAAATTAAAGTTTAAATCATGATCCTTGACAGAGGGGGTAGGGTCCCACACTAGAGTAGTCCCCCTGGCCACCTGGCTATCTTACAAAGGGCGGGATGGAACCAAACACTTCGGTACTGTGAAAGTTACGAACTAGCTTTATTGTGACAAAAATACAAAATAAACCAATCACACACACACACACACACACACACTCGCCATCTCTAATTAGTTATTATCGGATGTTTAGTTCGCAGCAGCTGCTGTGAGGGGGTAGAACTTAGTCTTGGAGGCGGGCTTGTCGCAGGGGGAAGGCTTGTTCTGACACGGACATGGGGGGGCCTTCCTGCGCTTCGGTGGGGTGGCGGGGGGCCTGGGGGGGCACGCGGGGGCGGCGGGCCGGCAGGGGGAAGGCGTCGAGGGACACTTGGACGGTTTCTTCGCGGGCGGATCGCTGCCGCCCCCGCAACCCGCGAACTTTCTACGGATCGAGCTGATCGACAGCCACGAGGCACGTCGCCGCGGCGGCGCCGGGGGCTGCTCTCCCTTGCCCCCGCGCGTGCACCGCCCCCCGCCCGGCGCGCTCATCGTCACGAGCACGTTGACTCGCGACGCGCCCGCCGGCACCGCCAGCTCGAGGCGGCCGGCGGCCGGCGACGGCGCCGGCGCCACTCCGCCGACGCACGGGACCCGCGCGCGGCCCAGCCCCGCCTCCCGCAGCCCCGCCCGCGCCGCGGTGTGCATGCTGCGTTCCGGCGGGCGCTCGCCGCGCAGGCCTGACACGATGCGCTCGGTGAGGCCGCGCGGGGGCAGCCGCGGGGGGCCGCAGGCGCCCGGCGCGCGCGGCTCGGGCAGCGCGGCGGGCGCGGGCGGCTGCGCCGGGGAGGGGAGGGAGGAGCTCCGGTCCACGTGCAGGAAGACGGGCGGGCGGTGCGCGCACGGGTCCGGCTGGCGCTCGAGGCGGCATCCGGGCTGGCGCGCCAGCGGCACGGCGCGCGACGGCGGCGGCTCGCGGCCGGGTCCGCAGCGTGCGAGCGGCGGCAGGCGGCACGGCAGCGAGTACGTGCGGCCGTCCACGGCGCGCAGGCAGTCCCTTGCGGCGCCCGGCGCGTACTCGGCGGTGGGCGGTGGCGCGGCGCCGCAGGCCGCGCGCTGCGCCGCCTCCTCCTCGTACTGGCGGCGGCGCGCGTCGTCGGCGGCGGCCAGGCGCAGCGCGACGCGGTCCTGCCCGCCGCACGGCTCCTCGCACGCCTCGGCGTGGCTGGACGCGCTCTGCAACGGAGGAGTCAGTGAGAGGACGGCGGGCGCTCTCTCGCGGTCGGCCCCGACACTCACCCGGGCGGAGGCGCAGGTGCGCGGCGCGGCGGGCGGGCGCGCGGGGCAGGGCGGCTGGCGCGCGCGCGGCGGCGCGCAGCACACGCGGCCCTCGGCGATGGAGTCGCGGCAGGCGGGCGGCGGGCGGCAGGGCGTGCGCGGGCGGCGCGCGCAGGGCGGCTTGGCGGGCGGCGGGATCTCGCCGGCGCAGGAGCGACTGGCGGCGCGGAGGGGCGCGTGCAGCAGGCGCAGGGCGGCGAGGCGGGACATGGCGCGGCGTGTGTGCGTGCGGTGCGGCGTGCGCTGAGGTGCGCTCCAGTGGGCGGCGTGCGCTGAGGTGCGCTCTAGTGGGCCGCGCGCACTCTCGGCGGCCGCGGCGCGGCGCGGAAGCGTCACTCGCTCTCGCTCTCGCGCGGTGTCGGCTCTTGCACTTGCGTGTCTCGGCCGTCGCATTCGCCATCTACCGGTGCTCTGCTTCTCCACGTCTGTCCAAGACTGTCCTCGGTTGGTTGCCTCAGTGAGGCGACACACAGATCTGAGCCGTTCAGATGGTCGCCTCATTGTGGTTCCGAGCAGAGAGCAAATTTGAGTGTACTCAAAGGTTCTCTCTCATATTTTTTTGAATTCTTAGGTAATTTAGTTTTGTTGATAGTCAACTGGGCCCCTATTTACCAGTCACTTTGACATTTGGTTGGACTGGACTGGTTACCCTCTGATCGTAATCAAAGACGGGCATCTGAAGTTCGTTCTAAGTGTCTTTCTGAGTAGTCGTTTCAGGATGTTTGTGAGAGTTATTTTGTACCGGATTTGTTTGAAATAGATAGCGAAAGGTATGTATTTCATTATTTTACACTCTTTATACCAGTCAACATGGTTTTCATTCTGAAAATATGCATATCAATAAACCTATACTTACTGAAAACAGTTACTCTCATTTTGATTTATCAACAGAAATTAATCTTTTACATTATATTTTCATGCAATCATTGTAAATATGTACTTAGGTTATTTCATCAGGTTCAAAGAAAATTAATAAAACATAGGCCTTCGCATACAAAAATTCTGAGAAATCATGATCTAAAGCTCGGGGGGATGTCGCCAACCCATTTCCAAGTATTGTCTGAGTGAAACCACCATGTGGCACCATCCGATAACCTTAAATCCGCCATCTTGGATACAAACAAATGACAGGTAAGGTACCTACATGGATCTCTCCTCCGGCCAGCAGCAGCAGTAGGGGGCGGGTGCGGGGCGGCGCGGGGGGCAGCAGCGCCGCCAGCGCGGGCGCGGGCAGGGGCGGGGCGCGGGCGCCGGGGCAGCACGCGCCGCTCAGCGCGCTCCACCGGCCGCTGCCGCTGCGGACCAGAGGTGACGTCACGCGCCGGCGGACACACCACACGACGACTGAGGGAACATTCAATCACCTGACGAAATACATGTCCGAGAGAGCGGGCTGCTCGTAGTGCAGAGTGAGAGGGGGGTGCGGGGGCGCGGAGCAGGGGGCGCGGAGCCGCCGCAGCGGGCGCAGCGCCGGCAGCGAGGCGCACCACGCGCCGCCGTCGCCCAGCGACGCCCACACGCACCGCCCGCTGGAATACAAGATAGAAACGTAGTAGGTACCTACCAACGTTACGTAAATATAATACCGATCGCGGACAAGTAGACGGGTCACCTGTGATGCACCACCAGGCCAGTGGGCGGCGCCGGGAGCGCGCACTCGTGGCTCGGCGGCGCGCAGAGAGCGCGCACGGCGTCGGCGTCGGGCGGCGGCGCGTCGGGCGCGGCGGCGGCGGCGGCGCGGCGGGCCCGGCGCGCGCGCAGGTCGCCGCCGTCCGCGGCGCGCTGCGGCGCCGGCGCGGCGCGGGCGGCGTCCAGCGGCCACGCGCGCAGCGAGCCGCCGCCGCGGACGCCGCTCCCCGCCACGAGGAGAGGCGACGAACGATGGCGACCGACGCCGCGAACCTGCCGCGGCAATCGTTCATCTCTATCGACAACGATGCGACCATCGAGCTCATGATCGGAATCATCCGATTCCACCTCCGACGCTCCCCGCAGGTAGCGCGGGCGCTCCGCCGCGTCCTCGGGCTCCTCCGGCGGCGCCTCCGCGACGGTCGCCAGCCTGCGACAGAAGGAACGTGACAGCCGTGCGGGTCCCGCCCGCCGCCCCCCGCGCCGCCCGCGCGCTCGCCTGCGCCGCGTGCTCACGTGATGTGCGCGCCCTCCTCGCAGTAGATCCGCAGCAGCCGGCTCGTCACGCCGGCGAACTCCGAGCCCGTCTCCTGCGGGCAGCGAGCGGCGTGAGATGCCGTGCCCTGGTCGGGGGCGGGGGCGGGGGCTGGGGGGCGCGGGCGGGGCGCACTCACCTGCGTGGCCGCGTTCAGCCAGACCGTGGTGAGGGCGAGGCCCGGCGCGAGCAGGCGCAGCTCCAGCGAGAGGTAGGCCCGCCCCGCCGCGCTCGCCCAGCACCCGCCGGCGCCGGGCGAGCAGCGCGCGCGCGACAGCACGCGCACACCCCCCTCGCGCACCTCCAGCGCCAGCAGCTCCTGCGCGCGCACGAGCGCGAGCGCGCCCAGCACGAGCAGGCGCGCGCCGCCCGCCGCCCAGGCAGCGCGCTCGGCGCGGTCCCAGCCGCGCGCGCGCAGGTCCACTATGCAGCTGCAGCGCCACGCCTCCGAGCCCCCCGGCTCGGAGCCCGCGCTCTCCCAGATCTGCAGGAAGCGAGAACGGGAACTAGCTAGTACGGAACTAATTGTTTAACAATACATAAAACAGTATCCGCTTTTAGAACATAAATACATACCTACTAACTGAACTAATTAATTAAAATATAAAAGAAAATTAATAACGTGCCTAAAACTATTATACCTACTTAATTACTTAATTTCGCGCCCTGAGTGGCACTCCACAGCGGAGGATATCTGGATCTCGATACGTTTTACTAAGAGTAAATTTATGCCGGCTATGAACCTACATCTAGGCTGTATATATCTGTGCGCGCAGAACCAAGGTTTATCGTTCTCTTCTCAACTCACTAATTTCTCTGAAAGTGTTTTATCCGTCTCGAATCAAAATCCGGATGATAAGATTCTCCTACTGGGTGATTTCAACCTTAGCGGCATAAGCTGGAGCTCTTCCTCAAACTATACTTATCTTTTACCTTCGCATAATACTGCTAATTCTGATCATACAGAGTTGGTTGATTTGTTAACTATTAATAATTTAGGCCAGTACAATCACGTTCTAAACGGGCTGGGTCGCATACTCGACCTCATTTTGTGTAATGATGAGATTTCAGTGTCATCTTGTTTGGATCCCTTGGTGAAGGAGGATAGTGTCCACCATCAGGCACTTCTCTGTGAACCCCAATTTATTCATACGAGAGCCCTTAATCCGCGTCCTAGACCTTTTTACTGTTACAATAAAGGTGATTATACAGCTTTATGTAAAGAACTTGAAATTTACAACTGGGAGACGGCTCTCTCGGATGGTTCTGTGGACGATGCGGTTCTACTATTTAACGCAGTGGTGTCAGAGCTTCGTGACAAGTATATTCCACAAATTAACGTCAGGCGGAAGCACTATCCTCCATGGTACTCCTCGGTTTTGTTACACATTTTAAATGAAAAGAATAAGTATCATAGGAAAATTAAGATATATGGAAATAAAGCTGATAAGAACTCTTTTAAAGTACTGAGAGCCAGAGTGAAAAGAGTCGAACATGAGTGCTACTTAAATTACATAGCGAGAGTCGAAAATTCTATTAAATTGAATCCGAAGGCGTTTTGGTCTTACATTAAATCTAATAGGCAACATAACTCATATCCATCTTCCATGACTTACATGAACATAGACGTAAATGAAGGCAGTAACATCTGCAACGCATTTGCTGACTTTTTTAATTCTAATTACCTTCCACCTTCTTCCTCACGTTCAGCTCAGTTATCAACTACTGAGTCCTCATCTTCTACTGACTTGAGCACCATAGAAATATCGCCTCCTCGAATTATGAAACTACTGAAAACCCTCGACTGTAGTAAATCAGCTGGTCCTGATGGTCTGCATCCTTTTTTGTTTAAAAACTGCGCCAAGTCTTTATGCTACCCAATATGCCTCCTTTTTAGCCGGTCTATAGCTGAAGGGACTGTGCCATCGATTTGGAAACTGGCATCTGTCACACCCGTTCACAAAAAGGGCTCGAAACGTGACATTTGTAATTATAGACCTATTTCAAAATTGTGTGTTCTAGCTAAAACCCTAGAGAAGGTCGTCCACGAACAGCTATACTCAGCCTTAAAGTCGTCCTTCATTAACCAGCAACATGGCTTTCTAAGAGGTAGGTCGACTACTACTAATCTCTTATGTTTTGTTGATTCAGTAACTGATCGAATGGAGTCGGGTAGTCAGGTCGATACAATTTATACTGACTATAGTAAAGCTTTTGACCGTATCGATCACTCCATTTTACTAAGCAAACTGTGCGCTGCTGGTATAAAGGGAAATCTCCTGAGGTGGTTCGCCTCTTACGTCAATGGTCGCTGCCAAACTGTGGTCCTAAATGGATACGCATCTGGAGTGTCGCCAATTCCTTCTGGCGTTCCCCAAGGCTCGATTCTTGGCCCACTGCTTTTCATAATCTTTGTCAATGACATCGGCTCATGTTTTAACTTCTCTGATTTTCTGTTATTCGCCGACGATATGAAAATTTTTAAAAAAATTGGTGGTCCATCTGACCCCTTACTTCTTCAAAGTGATTTAGATCGTTTACATTCATACTGCACCATCAACAAGCTAGATCTTAATACCAAAAAGTGCTTCTGTATCTCTTTTAGTAGGTCTCCTAACATCCTGACTCACAACTACAACATCAACAACCAAAATCTCATCAGAACTAGCTCTATAGTTGATCTTGGAGTAACCCTGGACTGTAAACTACTATTTGACCAACACATAGAGAAAATCACCTCTAGGGCGTTGAAGATGCTCGGCTTCCTATTCCGGGTGACAAAGGACTTCAGTTCACTTAAAACACTAAAAATTCTTTACTGCTCACTGGTCCGAAGTCATCTCGAATATGCCTCACAGGTATGGAATCCCCAGTATATTAAATATATTTCTTTGCTTGAAAAGCCACAGCGGAAATTTCTTAAATTTGTTAATTACAAGCATAAGATCATCAACCCCGACTACATAGATAGCTGCAAACACCATCATTTACTACCGCTTGAGTTGAGAAGAGAAGCAGCTGACCTGTCACTATTGCTCAATATTGTCTTGAATCTGGTTGATTCACCCACGCTCTTATCCGGAATAGGACTAACCGTCCCGTCCCGCCGAGTTTCTCGAAGAAACCACCTTAAATTATACATACCGAACTGCGCCACAAATTACCGTAAAAACACATATCTACTGCGGACCATGCAAACCTTTAACACCAAATATTCTAAAAATGTAGATCTTTTCAACATGAGGCGCAATTCTTTCAAGAAGTTAATTAATATCAACTTCTTCGATCAATTATAATCTTTTACACTCTAACTTTATGTATGATCAGTAGGTATATATATCCATCCTAGTTCCCCACCTTGTAGTTGCCAGTCTGCTTGATTTGGTACTGACACCAGGTAAATTAAAACTGCATTGAAACTCTTATTTTAATTTTTTCTATTGTAATTTAGATTCGTATTTTTTTAAAATAGGTTCCTGCTACTTCTATTTCGGCACACAGTACTTAAAATTGCATTAATAGTATTATATTTTTCATTTTTTTATTTTAAACTGTTGTTAAATTTAAATTAGTTCAGGTTATTTTTACAGACTATGAGTGGAAACTGTCTTTAGCTTCAATTGTTCTAGTTTAAGATTTTATTGTCACCTAAACTTAAGCTTTTTGTTTCCCAAATAAATAAAATAAAATAAAATAAAATAAAATTAATATAACAATGAATGAATGAATGAATGAACATATTTTTATTTCAGACAACAAAGTCCATAGGTAGTACAAACAAACATTTGACACATAAAAATAAGAACACAAACAACATTAAATTTAGAACAATAAATAATTTAAAGTGCAGGTGCATAATTAAATATTATAATAAAAACTAGTTGTTATAAGTGCGCGAGCTGCAAGCAGCTCGCGTCGGCTGTGTGTACTGTTCGTTTTAAATTAAGTTCCCCTTATCGTAACCTACACCCTGGATTTGATCGAAATCGATAACCAAGAGTGGGTTTTGCGATGAAAATAATGTCAGCCATCTTGGATTTTGAAATGGACATCTTTCTTGTAATCTACACAGTCGAGTTAGTCGAAAACGATACCCATATAAGTATGTGTTGTGTCACACAGCAAGGCTCGCT
Organism: Eupithecia subfuscata; assembly: GCA_963564075.1. Classification (NCBI taxonomy): domain Eukaryota; kingdom Metazoa; phylum Arthropoda; class Insecta; order Lepidoptera; family Geometridae; genus Eupithecia; species Eupithecia subfuscata. The sequence goes on from OY751101.1 coordinate 18,487,705, forward strand.
TCGCTCGCCTTGCTGCGTGACGTGTGTCGTATTGCGGTTCGCTTCGCTCACCGCAATCCGGCACGCGCCCGCCGTCATCAAATTCGTAATCCTCACCCCCATGTTAGTCGAAAACGATACCCATATCAGATTTTTTGATGGGGGAGGGGGTACAGGGGGTCTGGGCACAGGGGGTCACAGCACGGCTCGCTTCGCTCGCCGTGCTGTTCCCCAATAGTCGCATTGCGGTTCGCTTCGCTCACCGCAATACGAACCCGCTCGTGCTGCCACGCAGCAAGGCTCGCTTCGCTCGCCTTGCTGTGTGACGTATTGCGGGTCGCTTCGCTCACCACAATCCGACACACGCCCACCGTCATCAAATTCGTAATCCTCACCCCTGTTAGTCGAAAACGATACCCATATCAAATTCTTGGATGGGGGAGGGGGTTCAGGGGGGCTAGGCGTGGGGATCACAGCACGGCTCGCTTCGCTCGCCGTGCAGTTCCCCAATAGTCGCATTGCGGTTCGCTTCGCTCACGAACCCGCTCGTGCTGCCACGCAGCAAGGCTCGCTTCGCTCGCCTTGCTGTGTGACGTATTGCGGTTCGCTTCGCTCACCGCAATCCGCCACACGCCCGCCGTCATCGAATTCGTAATCCTCACCCCCATATTAGTCGAAAACGATACCCATATCAAATTCTTGGATGGGGGAGGGGGTTCAGGGGGGCTAGGCGTGGGGATCACAGCACGGCTCGCTTCGCTTGCCGTGCAGTTCCCCAATAGTCGCATTGCGGTTCGCTTCGCTCACGAACCCGCTCGTGCTGCCACGCAGCAAGGCTCGCTTCGCTCGCCTTGCTGTGTGACGTATTGCGGTTCGCTTCGCTCACCGCAATCCGCCACACGCCCGCCGTCATCGAATTCGTAATCCTCACCCCCATATTAGTCGAAAACGATACCCATATCAAATTCTTGGATGGGGGAGGGGGTTCAGGGGGGCTAGGCGTGGGGATCACAGCACGGCTCGCTTCGCTTGCCGTGCAGTTCCCCAATAGTCGCATTGCGGTTCGCTTCGCTCACGAACCCGCTCGTGCTGCCACGCAGCAAGGCTCGCTTCGCTCGCCTTGCTGTGTGACGTATTGCGGTTCGCTTCGCTCACCGCAATCCGCCACACGCCCGCCGTCATCGAATTCGTAATCCTCACCCCCATATTAGTCGAAAACGATACCCATATCAAATTCTTGGATGGGGGAGGGGGTTCAGGGGGGCTAGGCGTGGGGATCACAGCACGGCTCGCTTCGCTTGCCGTGCAGTTCCCCAATAGTCGCATTGCGGTTCGCTTCGCTCACGAACCCGCTCGTGCTGCCACGCAGCAAGGCTCGCTTCGCTCGCCTTGCTCCAATGCAATGCTCCACCCGGGTTCTGGGGGAGGGGGTTCCGGGGGGGCACGCGGGGGTCACAGCACGGCTCGCTTCGCTCGCCATGCTGTTCGCCGTAGTCGCATTGCGGCTCGCTTCGCTCGCCGCAATGCTCCACCCTAAAAAGTGGTCGAAATATAGGCTAAAAATGGCCAAATTTCAGTTTTTTTTATAAAAAAGGGGGTCTAGAGGGGCAAAGGGGTCAATTTTTTTTTTGCATTCAAAATTATTTGTCTTGCCCTACATGACCGTGAAAAAATTTTTCTTCTATCGTACTTTGTTTGGGAGATATCAAAAGGGGGGGTAAAAATTGGGGCGGGAGATGGGGTGAAATTTTTTTTCTTCCAATTCGATAAAAGACCCTCTATACGATCCCGCAATCGGAACTCCTCTATCACGACGGCATCCGGTAGCACTCTCAAAAGGGGGGGTTCTGGGGTACAAAGGGGGGTGAATTTTTTTTACTTTAAAAATCACTTGTGCTCTACTATACGAACTCCTTAAAAAAATTCATCCAAAGTGCTCCGTGCAAAAGAAGGGGGGAGGGGGGGGACTCTGGGGGGGCAAATCTCAAAAAGTCGGAATTTTCCCTAGGTCCCCTCGACTCCCTCTCTACATTTCTGCAAAAAAAAACATACCTCCCCATCCACCATCAAGGAGAACAATTATGTCAGTCAGTTAATCTATACAATGCTAGGAACTTATTTTTCTTACATTATTTTGTGCTAAAATAGAATGACTACATTTATTGCTTAAATTCTAGATAATGGTTTTAATCCAAAAATGTACAATCAAATGGTGGAATCAAATTTGGAACTTATTAAGTTCAGAATGCTATTGTGACTATCTCTCAAACGGTGCAATAAAGAGACAACGCGTTTTCGAAATAACGCGGGAAAGCCATCAGATCCAGCATCCGCAAACATTCCTGATGCACTGCAATACCGTGGTAGTCCCACCCATTAGCATTCTGAATATATTATTGTATTGGACGCGCAGAGCACTGAGAGAGGCCTGGGTGAAACTAACCCAATGACTGCTGGTGTAAGAGCACTGACAATATGCTCTGAACAGTGTCAGTTCCGCCTCAGCGGAGCACTTGGCGAACCTACGAGCAATCATATTCCCCCTCCCCCTACACGCACAACGGACCAAACCGAGTCTAAGTGCGGAAAATAGAGTACACAATACAATCCCCCTCCCCCTGACCGCCAGTGCTCTACGTTCCCGCTCAATATCAGCATCATCTTTTACACCTGTATATTTGCATATGCCCCAAATATTTAAAACTTTTCACAACATGTAATGATGTGCCGTAGAGCATAATAGAGGGAACCTGTTCTGGGTGCTTATTTCTACCCATAAAAACTAACACTTCACTTATCTTAACATTATGTACAAAAGCCCATGCAGGCCTGCATAGTTCTCACAGATCTGCACCATTTTTCTAAAACCACTGATTGAGGGACTGAGCAGTACCATGTCGTCAGCATTACTAATATTGTTCACCATCTTACCATCTATGGAACAACCGACATGGGCACTGCTCAGTCTTTGAATCAGTTGATCCATGTACAAATTAAAAAGCGCAGGTGATGTCAGGCCACCTTGTCGCACCCCACACTCAAGTTTGTACATGTCTGACAATTCATTAGACCATCTAACAAAGTTTACCTGATTATTGTACCAAAACTGGAAAACGTTAATTAATGTGGATGGTAGGACTCCTTCTGGTTTCTTCCATAGAATATCATAGGATACCCTATTGAAGGCCTTAGAAAGGTCTAAAAAGCAGGCATAGACAGGAGTTTTTCTTTTAGTATAGTATTCGACGGCTTTAAACTTATTATGGCACTTACTGTTGATACACCTTTTTGAAAACCAAATTGAGCATCCTGTAGGTTCAGTACTTTATTGAGATGACTATTTAACAAACTGTCAAGTATTTTTGCTGCTGTTGTGGCTAATGAGATAGGTCTGTAATTTTCTTTACTTGAAATATCACCTGTACGGTTTTTTTACTATGGGCACTGTGAGATACAGTGTAACATTAAAGAGATTACGCCCGAGGTACCCTCACATCGCGCCAGTCCGCACGCGGCGATGTGCGCGTGCGGTGCTCTCGACTCGAGTGCGATCCATTAAAACATATTCGCGTGTTTCTGTTCCTAGTTCTCTCCCTATAGGAGTGACTGAATCCCACAGGCACAACAATGGTTTTCATTTAGTTCTTGTGGAAGATATGTATGACTTATACAGAAAGAAAAGAGCAAAGAAAGAGCCACAGGCAAATGAGCTCCAGCACATTGAAAATGCTCAATACTTAGGTCATCATGACCCGGCGACTTCCCTCTTGCTATCATTTTAATAGTTCTTGCAATCTCTTTAGCTGAAAATTGGGGTACTGAGGGCTCATCACATCACACTGGGGTGCATTATCATTAGCTATTATATAAACGGTAACCTTAAATTTATCTTTAAATATCTCTGCAATATTCTTGGCTCCAATAACCCCGTTAACACTCACAGGAACGCTTGGTCTTGGGTTCAATTTAGCCGTACCTTTTCAAAATAGACCAAAATTTTAACTAGCATGGTGTGTTGCCAGTTTATCCATTTTAATTTGCTCTTGGTTCTTACAGCACCACTTTAATTTGGTTTTAAAAAGCTTACGATCTTGGTCCATTTTTTCATAGGAAGACCCGGAAGATGGTTTTCCGTTTTGCACCCATAATTGAAAGCTCTGCTAGTAGTGAGCGTTGAATCAACGAACTGTTATAAAAAGCAGCTTTTCTACATTTAACGAATCAACCGTTTTCTCTCTTCCGCGAAACAGGTTGATTCAATCAACTTATTATTTCATTCAACGAACGACATACTATGACGTTGACACATTCTCGTTCGTTCACGGACAAAACGAATCAACCGTCTTCTCTTTTCCGCGAAACAAGTTGATTCAATCAACTTATTATTTCACTAGACGATCGCCTCGCGGTTTCACCCGCGTAGTTCCCGTTCCCGTGGGAATTCCGGGATAAAATATAGCCTATGTCACTCCCTGAAAAGTAAGCTTCCTAACGGTGAAAGAATTTTTCAAATCGGTCCAGTAGTTTCGGAGCCTATTCAATTCATACAAACAAACAAACAAACAAAAAATCAAACCTTTCCTCTTTATAATATTAGTATAGATTCAACGACATACTTTGACGTTGACATACTATCTCGTTCGTTGACGGTCGTTCGTTGACGGACATCGAAGATTGAACTCTAAAAACACCTTACGAACGAACACCATCCGAAAATGAACGAACGAGCTTCGAACCGCTAGGTAAAAGTAAAACACATTGTACACGAGCGAGCGCGACGCCGCAGTAGTCGACAGCTTAAGATTGTTGGAGATTGAAAGAGATGAATGTATGTTGGTTCATTCCGGGGGCTAAGCGCTCCGTGCGCCGCGCCGGCCTTCTGACTGACCAAGAAAAACAGGGAAATTGTTTTCATTCGTTTAATTAGTTTGTCTAAGTGACACGTTGAGGTCAACGCTTTTTTTGCGCGCAAGTTTAATTATTATTTTATTATGTATAGGTAGTGAAAGTTAGTGATAATTTAGGATATTTATGGAAAATAAGGACAGTGTTTTATTGTAAATAAATAATACTAAGTAGTTCAAATGTAAATAAAGTAAAAAACAATTTGCAAAATGCCGGAATGTAAAGGCACTACAGTTTACGTTTCGACAAACCAGTTAAAAACGTCAACAGGTTTTGCCACAAGTTGACCGTTTTAGACGTTAACGCGTCAACACTACTAGTGCAATACAGTTAACGTTTCGACAAACCTGTTAAAAACGTCAACCGTTTTTTTAACCGGTTGACCGTTTATGGAAAACGGTTTCGTTTCGTTAACGCAAAAACAGTCAACGACCCACAACTAAGCTCTGCCTAGCGTTCCTGTGTGCTTCTTTGACATGTAAACAGCCTGACACAAAGTTTCTTTTTCGTTTTATCTCTTTATATTTAGGCCTTGAGCCCTTGAGTGAGTTGCAATTGCTGCATTTGAAATAATATTAACTATTTTACTATAAAGATTATCTATGTTTAAATGGTGACATACATCATTACATTACAAAGTTTATTAAAGCATTTTTTTGATTCTGGTGGGAATTCAATTAGGCGAAGTTTATCTTTACAGATATTATTATATTTCTCAATTTGACTAGAATCTCTGCTGCCCCAAACTACTTTATTACATGAACTATGTAGTACCTATTGCTTATTTTCTTAGGTCTTACTACTTCTAGATCACAGATAAATTTTGTTGGAAAATGATCAGACCATTAGCATAGGACATATACAGGATGTTAGTGTAAACAGTCTAATCCTTGAAACCAAAGATTCAGAATCATGAGCAGAGTCCAAAACCGATGAAAAATCTAAACTTTTTTTTACATAATTTTGAAAAAAAATCCTCATACATCATATAAGCATTTCACCCTGCACCCCTAATACCTACGCCGCGTCCGCGCCGCTCGCTCGCGGTCAGCTCGCACTCGTCGTCAGTCACAGCCCGCCTGCTTTGTCGGTTTCAAACAAAGACGCCGCTCGCGCGCCGACTTAGTGTAAGTAAGTCGGCGCACGAGCGAAGAAGTAGAGAAGTGACGATGTCGTTCGCAAATGAACAGTGGACTGAAATGGTGCGACTTTATGCCATCGCTGGTGACAACATGAACTTGGCTCGTACGATGTACGCAGAGCGGTTCCCAAAACAACGTGTGCCAAGCCGGGAAACGATCCTAGCGGCTACACAAAGGCTACGTGCCTACGGCACGTAAGTACCTACCTACTTTAGCCTAAAAGTACCTACCTACTTTAGCCTACTTACTGGCAAATGTGTTAGAGTAGCTATTTTTGCCTGTCCTAAGCCAGGAAAGTATGAAGGGAAAGTTCCATCACAAGTTGTAGGTACCTACGATTCGAGTGGTTCGATACCTACACCACCGGCCGGCTACAGGCGAGAGAGCGGGCGGCGCAGCGTGATAAGGTCTCTAGGGTGTCCATGAAATCACGTAGGATAGCAGAGAAATGAGTTATGAAATTCCATCGAAACTAATTGACTTTTATTTTTATTAATAATAACTTGTATCGTCTTATTTTAGGGATGTACATACGTGGTTTCAAGGATAAGACTGCAATGTTTACAATAACACCCTGTAGGTATATAGGATATATCCTTATGTCATATAGGACCTGTATACCTATCACTGACTCACAAGCTGCCCCTGTAACGACTAGGTGATCCAGCCACCTTCTGGAACCACTAGCACCACAAATGGAAGTAAATGTGTCAGAGCCTCAGAGGGGAGCGCCGGCTGCCGGCTGGGCCGAATAGTTAGTCCTATTCTGGATAGGAGCGGGGGTGAGTGAAATATATTAAGGATAATTGACGTCGTGAAAGAATTGAAAAAAAAGTCTTCGTTTCAGGTCTGGCCAAAATAGCGTTTTTGTCAGTATGTCCGTACTCCTCTACAGGTCGTATTTTACAACCGATCGGTACGAAACTTTTGTTTGTACAGATTCTATGATTTTATAGAATTTTATTGTCGTCGGGATTTTTTGTTAAAGGCGTACTTCTTCCACAATAAGGCAAAAAGGCGGATTTGGAATATCTCCGTCTGATTTTGATGATTGTATTTTTAATTGAAAGGTAATAACTTTAAACTGTTCTTATAAAAATTTGGTAATGATCGGATGAGGATTTTCGGCATGACGAGCAGAATAGCTCCGCAAAATGCAAGAGAGCGTTTACAGTACAGCGCCACCTATTAGAACATCTTTGTAACACTTCGAGAGTTATATGAAATAGCGCGGCCGCATACACCGTCGTCGTCGGTTAAATAATAACAACAATTTTGGGCTGATGGATCAACGCCATCTATTGATACCTAGGTACAGAATTTCGAGCTTTGCTGAGGAACGTAACTTAGGTACTTTGTATGGACAATTGGTATAATGGTTGATGTGTTTATGCAACATTTCGTTCAAAAATTCAATGCACACCACTCTAGCGTAAACCAATATTTAGGTACCTACCTACTTATAAGGGTTTTTCTGATTTTTGGATATACCTACCTGGGTATCTACTTAGGTAGGTAAAGTGTAGATACACTACCTACCTACCCATAAGATTTTTCTTACAACGCGTCAAAAAGTAAGAGGCACCGATAATTACATAGAAATTAGGTACATACCTATAATACTTATGACAAGATTAGCACCATAGGAAGGCTGGTGCCTACCTATGCTGGTGCTTATTCTGATAAGTAAGCACTTTTGCTCCGTGATACATAAGATGCTTTCATACTGACATGGCGATTTGCAAGGAGTCACCGCCGAAAAACATGGTTGAAAGGGTAACCATTTCGACTATTTTCAAAATATACCTACCTACCAAAATATTCCGTTTTAAATTACTTTAGTGCATTAATAAATAAATTAATTGTTGAAAAAAGTTAGTGTTCGCGACGTCTACTGTTCGTAGAACTACTAGTGTTTAGCAGTAGTGACAGGTCAGCGGCTTCTCTTCTCAACTCAAGGGGCAGCAAGTGATGATGTTGCAGCTATCGACGTAGTTGGAACTAACGATTCTACTTTAGTCTAGGTACATAGGCATTTCTGTCGCTTCTGTAGGTAGGTACCTACCGGTAGGTACCTACCTACAGAAGCGACAGAAATCAAAAATATCACTTTATTTCCGTAAGTATCAGTGTTTAGTTTTAAAATTTGACCATTTCTTGGTGTACATTTTTATTGTAGGTACCTACCTATTTATGGAAATACTTAGAGTTTTTGTTTTTTTTTTATTAAGAAGAAAATTAATCAAAGCGTTTGCATGATGATGCTTTAGTACCAGTCTGTATGATGAATGAGGACCGCGGTAGTGGTAGAGAAATTACCGCGAGCTCCGCGTGCTCGGAGACGAGCGCGAGGCGGCGCGGGCGCGCGCTGCTCGCCAGCGCCGCGTGCTGCGCGCCCCGCAGCGCCGGCGCCGCGCCCGCGTCACGCTCGCATCGCTCCCAGCCCGCGAACACGCGCACGTACTCAGCTCGCCACGAAACTGCACAGTGCACAATCAATCAATAGTGGTGACACACGCCGCCCGCCGCGCTCAGCCTTGCGTCGCGCGCCAGCAGTCGGCGCCACAGCCCGGGCGCGCGCGCCGCCTCGCGCCACGCACCACGACACACGCGTCGCGCGCCAGCAGTCGGCGCCACAGCCCGGGCGCGCGCGCCGCCTCGCGCCACGCACGACACACGCGTCGCGCGCCAGCAGTCGGTGCCACAGCCCGGGCGCGCGCGCCGCCTCGCGCCACGCACGACACACGCCGCCCGCCGCCTCAGCGCGCGCACCTGCGACACTGACCTGTGTTGTCCAGCAGGGCGGGCGCGAGCCTCGCGTCGCGCGCCAGCAGTCGGCGCCACAGCCCGGGCGCGCGCGCCGCCTCGCGCCACGCACGACACACGCCGCCCGCCGCCTCAGCGCGCGCACCTGCGACACTGACCTCTGTTGTCCAGCAGGGCGGGCGCGAGCCTCGCGTCGCGCGCCAGCAGTCGGCGCCACAACCCGGGCGCGCGCCGCCTCGCGCCACGCACGACACACGCGTCGCGCGCCAGCAGTCGGTGCCACAGCCCGGGCGCGCGCGCCGCCTCGCGCCACGCACGACACACGCCGCCCGCCGCCTCAGCGCGCGCACCTGCGACACTGACCTGTGTTGTCCAGCAGGGCGGGCGCGAGCCTCGCGTCGCGCGCCAGCAGTCGGCGCCACAACCCGGGCGCGCGCCGCCTCGCGCCACGCACGACACACGCGTCGCGCGCCAGCAGTCGGTGCCACAGCCCGGGCGCGCGCGCCGCCTCGCGCCACGCACGACACACGCCGCCCGCCGCCTCAGCGCGCGCACCTGCGACACTGACCTGTGTTGTCCAGCAGGGCGGGCGCGAGCCTCGCGTCGCGCGCCAGCAGTCGGCGCCACAGCCCGGGCGCGCGCGCCGCCTCGCGCCACGCACGACACACGCGTCGCGCGCCAGCAGTCGGCGCCACAACCCGGGCGCGCGCCGCCTCGCGCCACGCACGACACACGCGTCGCGCGCCAGCAGTCGGTGCCACAGCCCGGGCGCGCGCGCCGCCTCGCGCCACGCACGACACACGCCGCCCGCCGCCTCAGCGCGCGCACCTGCGACACTGACCTGTGTTGTCCAGCAGGGCGGGCGCGAGCCTCGCGTCGCGCGCCAGCAGTCGGCGCCACAACCCGGGCGCGCGCCGCCTCGCGCCACGCACGACACACGCGTCGCGCGCCAGCAGTCGGCGCCACAACCCGGGCGCGCGCCGCCTCGCGCCACGCACGACACACGCGTCGCGCGCCAGCAGTCGGTGCCACAGCCCGGGCGCGCGCGCCGCCTCGCGCCACGCACGACACACGCCGCCCGCCGCCTCAGCGCGCGCACCTGCGACACTGACCTGTGTTGTCCAGCAGGGCGGGCGCGAGCCTCGCGTCGCGCGCCAGCAGTCGGCGCCACAGCCCGGGCGCGCGCGCCGCCTCGCGCCACGCACGACACACGCCGCCCGCCGCCTCAGCGCGCGCACCTGCGACACTGACCTGTGTTGTCCAGCAGGGCGGGCGCGAGCCTCGCGTCGCGCGCCAGCAGTCGGCGCCACAACCCGGGCGCGCGCCGCCTCGCGCCACGCACGACACACGCGTCGCGCGCCAGCAGTCGGCGCCACAACCCGGGCGCGCGCCGCCTCGCGCCACGCACGACACACGCGTCGCGCGCCAGCAGTCGGTGCCACAGCCCGGGCGCGCGCGCCGCCTCGCGCCACGCACGACACACGCCACCCGCCGCCTCAGCGCGCGCACCTGCGACACTGACCTGTTTTGTCCAGCAGGGCGGGCGCGAGCCTCGCGTCGCGCGCCAGCAGTCGGCGCCACAGCCCGGGCGCGCGCGCCGCCTCGCGCCACGCACGACACACGCCGCCCGCCGCGCACAGCGCGCTCGCCTCGAGCCAGGAGAACACCTGCGACACTGACCCGTGTTGTCTAGCAGGGCGGGCGCGAGCCTCGCGTCGCGCGCCAGCAGTCGGTGCCACAGCCCGGGCGCGCGCGCCGCCTCGCGCCACGCACGACACACGCCACCCGCCGCCTCAGCGCGCGCACCTGCGACACTGACCTGTTTTGTCCAGCAGGGCGGGCGCGAGCCTCGCGTCGCGCGCCAGCAGTCGGCGCCACAGCCCGGGCGCGCGCGCCGCCTCGCGCCACGCACGACACACGCGTCGCGCGCCAGCAGTCGGCGCCACAACCCGGGCGCGCGCCGCCTCGCGCCACGCACGACACACGCGTCGCGCGCCAGCAGTCGGTGCCACAGCCCGGGCGCGCGCGCCGCCTCGCGCCACGCACGACACACGCCGCCCGCCGCCTCAGCGCGCGCACCTGCGACACTGACCTGTGTTGTCCAGCAGGGCGGGCGCGAGCCTCGCGTCGCGCGCCAGCAGTCGGCGCCACAGCCCAGCAGCTGCCCGCCGCGCACAGCGCGCGCGCCTCGAGCCAGGAGAACATCTGCGACACTGACCCGTGTTGTCCAGCAGGGCGGGCGCGGGCCTCGCGTCGCGCGCCAGCACTCGGTGCCACAACCCGGGCGCGCGCGCCGCCACGCACCACGCACGACATACGCCACCCGCCGCGCACAGCGCGCGCGCCTCGAGATAGGAGAACATCTGCGACACTGACCCGTGTTGTCTAGCAGGGCGGGCGCGAGCCTCGCGTCGCGCGCCAGCAGTCGGCGCCACAGCCCGGGCGCGCGCGCCGCCTCGCGCCACGCACGACACACACCACCCGCCGCGCACAGCGCGCGCGCCTCGAGCCAGGAGAACATCTGCGACACTGACCCGTGTTGTCCAGCAGGGCGGGCGCGGGCCTCGCGTCGCGCGCCAGCACTCGGTGCCACAACCCGGGCGCGCGCGCCGCCACGCACCACGCACGACATACGCCACCCGCCGCGCACAGCGCGCGCGCCTCGAGATAGGAGAACATCTGCGACACTGACCCGTGTTGTCTAGCAGGGCGGGCGCGAGCCTCGCGTCGCGCGCCAGCAGTCGGCGCCACAGCCCGGGCGCGCGCGCCGCCTCGCGCCACGCACGACACACGCCACCCGCCGCGCACAGCGCGCGCGCCTCGAGATAGGAGAACATCTGCGACACTGACCCGTGTTGTCTAGCAGGGCGGGCGCGAGCCTCGCGTCGCGCGCCAGCAGTCGGCGCCACAGCCCGGGCGCGCGCGCCGCCTCGCGCCACGCACGACACACGCCACCCGCCGCGCACAGCGCGCGCGCCTCGAGCCAGGAGAACACCTGCGACACACGCACCGGTCCTCATCCTCACCTCACTTTTTTCCGAAAGGGCTAAGATTCTGTTGACCGCAGAAGGCCATGACATGACAGCGTTACCGGACTTTGAAAAAATAAACTATAAGTACCTTTTATCATTCTAATTTGACTAAAAGTACCCCGCCTGATTGACTTCACATTAATTTCTCCATTATTATACCACGCCACGTCGTCGTCGTCGTTAACAAACAAAACTGCCTGACGACAGGAAACGGCAAGTAGGTACCTACCTACCTAAGTAATGTGATGTGGGATGTAATAGAGTGTATTGGCTTGGAGTACCTCGTGCAGTACAGCGCCGCACAGCCCCGCGTCGCGCTGCCAGCGGCCGGCGCCCCCCGCGCCCGCGTCCGCTCCGCCGTCCCCCGCGCCCGCGTCCGCTCCGCCGTCGTGCATTCCGCAGCGGCCGCTACTCGACTGCTATTAATACCCGGAGCGCGCGCTGTCGTCGTCGCCCACTGCTGCGCATTTTAGCGATTCACTCGTATATTTTAAAAATAAACTTTTAGGGCAAAACTAACGTGAACCCAAGGAAGCGTAGGTACCTGCGACTCTCGCTCCGAGTCGTTTCGGTTCGCCAATCGTGTTTTATGATAAATACAAAATATTCCCGCCTATTTGATGTGCGAAAGACATTGCACTACCTAGGTACTTGTAGGTACATTAGCTGGGTAACATTTCGATACAGAAACAAAACTCTTGAAAAGTACGACGAGTTGTCCCCTTCACTTTTGGTTGAGGGTACAATACAAGTACAACTCATCCGATTCTAAAACGGGTATCATTTAAACGATCAGCAGATTAAAGAGGTTTTGGGCAGCCGAAAAATTGATTTTGCAAGCAGAAAAAATATTTTGAGCCGCAGCTAGTGATCCGCAAAAATGACTGAATTGATCAGCAACTAATGTGACAGTGGGCAGCCAAGAAATTTATGTCACAGTAAATTAAACATTTGTGCAGCAATATACTAGTGAAGCAGCAGCAAATCGTGATTCGGATTTAATGAAATTTTGGCATGCCTTTAAAATGATATTGCAGCAATATATTAATGAAAAAGATCAGCAAATCCTGGTTCGGATTTTATAATGTTTTGGCGAGCTGTCAAATTAATTGTGGTTTGCTAATCTTAATACACCCTTTATTATTATTAATCTTCTGTAGCTATCTATCTACATGTTGTCTCCTGTCCTGAGCTCCTCCTCAACGGCTGGACCGATTTTGATGACATTTAATTTAATGGTGTGTTTGAGTGGGTCACTGGATGGTCTAGATTTACAACTTGACCCGGGAGCGCTTGAGGTGGCGCTGTACCCGGCCGGGTTCTAGGATTTTTGACTGGGAAATATCTGTCGGATATACGTAGGTCATAGATAATGTTCCTAACGGCTCTGCTCGCTGAGAGAGGCGGCTCGCTCAAAACCACCCATGCCCTGCTACCTGTGCAGTCACCTGGCCGCCGCCGCCGCGCCGCCGCCGCGCCGGAATCGGTAGGAAGGAGGAGGTTGTGGGTTCGATTCCCGCCAAGAGACAAATGTTTGTACGATTTATCTAGGTAAATATGCTAGATAAATCGTACTTAGGTATAAATAGGACATAGGTATCTTTAACGATATAAATCTTTGGGAGTACTTAACTCGTTAAAAACTGGTTATAGAAATGAAATGGAAAGAAATAAAAACCTACCTACCCAGGTGGGTACCTATCTACCTATAAGTACCTTCCTAATGCTGGACAATTCACACAGCATTATCTAGCACCAAGCAAAGCAGAGCTTGTATTATACCTAGGTAGGTAGGTACAGTACGGCTAGATAACTGATATAAGTACCTACTTACTTAAGTAAGTACCTATTTACTTATTTAAGTAAGTAGGCACTTACTTATGTAAGTAAGTAGGTACTGATATACTTACTTAATTAAATATGTACGAACTTTTGTGAAAAACAAATGTACTAATAGGTAGGTACACTGAAATCCAGAATGTCTGAATGAGTGAGTCAAATAGCCGACGACACCCGCAACTACCTACCTACCTACCTACCTACCCAATGAGTCGTGAAAAATAGTGTTATTGCTTGTAAAATGCCAAATTGTTTTACCTATGTAGGTGCAATGAAGTATAGGGCTTATTCCAATAATCCCCTGCCATAATACCCTGCGAAGGGGATTCCAGTACTTAATCATTAATCAATCTATCTAATTGTTATTATTTTCATTTATTGTGCAGTCCTATCCTTTTGTGTTAAAATTAAAGGCCTATATAATCGAAAATGTGTCTAGGTACCTATTTCTAAAAAGTGTATACCTACCTACCTAATCTGTGACAACAAGGCTAACGAGAAAAAAGTGTTAAGTAAGTATCTCTTTTTCTCCCACATTAGTTGCAAACACTACCTTCGCTAGTACCTACCTACCTATAGATAATCAACGAAACACAAAGGATCCTCTGTTAAATCCTCTGAAAATTACTATTGTCTACTTTGTAGGTAGGTACGGTTCATGAGATACCTACAGTCATACCTAGATGTAAGTGTAAGTAAAATTCAAGAGATTGGGTCCAATTAGGTTCATCCACCTCAGTCATAGCATAGATAGACCGGTCACCGCCGCCGGCGTTTGTGTTCCACGTGCATATTGTTGTCTTGGTCGCACTTTGGTCTAGCTACGTCTTTTCATCTTTGTTGTTCATTTCATTAGGTAGGTATTTCGTGTAGGAAGGAACGACCACACCACTGCGCGGCGACGAGCACTCACTCACACTAACTCACGGCAAACGAAAGTACCTAAGTGTGAGTGCTCGTCGCCTGCGCACCCTTCCGCGTCCCTTTGACCCAATAAAATAAGGTACCTACACTGCGCAGCCACGCCCGTACTTCCGAGAGTTCATTTACATATCGCACCCCTAGAATAAAACTCCGGTAACTCAAAAAGTAGGCATTTTGACTTAGTGGCGTTTTCAATTTCTTCTTTAGAATACCTACACGGGAAAATTACTCGCGTAACGATACCTTGAACGGTTGTCAAAAGGTGGCGCCAAACGTTCCTTTACTTGAATGAACTTGACACGGACAGCGCAAATACTAAGCCACCATTTTGAGTTGTCTCGCGGTGGTCGTAGGTGGAGGACGTTTGCAAAGTGGGTTATTTTGAGTTGCTGGAGTTTACGTGAAATTTTTTGGATAAGTTGCATTCTTTATTTCGAGTTGATTGAGTTTTACTGAATTTTCCCTGATAACAATAGTTATTCATTTTGACTTGCGGTAGTTTTGATGATTTACGATCGTCATTTTTTTTATGTCATTTCGAATTAGTCAGATTTACGTGAAAGTAAATGATAATTTCGATATACGGTACTTTTGTTGAATGAAAATGTAATCTTATTTATTATTGTTTATTTAGCGAAATCGATACTTTTAGCACAAAAAAATGGTTGTGTAAGGCATATTTTATTAGATATTTTACACGGTTTAAAGTTTTAAAAAGTAGTAGATGGTATTTTTGCATTTTTTGAGTTGGTGGACTTTACTTGATTTGTTATTGAATATAAGTCTTCATGTATTTTTAGGACGATGAAAAGCCGAGGAATTCATGTTATAGATGATACGAAAAAAGAAAAGCGAAGCTGAAAGCGCTGATCAGCCTAGTATAGAAATGCTCAATAAAGAAAAGGAGCCTGAGTTACCACCTGAAGGGAGGTTAGTCTCATAGTCTTATTCTCACTTTTTTTACTAGCGGTCAAAATTAAAGTGTATAATCAAAATATTGTATTGTCCAAGAACTTAGTTTCTAAGTATAACTAATTAAATTAATTTCAATTTCAGTCCTGATCAGCCAGCAGCATTGGATGCTTCAAGAACCGTTCTTAGCCCTGGTATAGAAACAAGTATTTATTATCTGCTTATGCCTACGCTGTGTCCAATATGAGAGTGAAGTCCACCCATAAGTGTTTAATCGGTAAGAGGTCATTCTCAAAACGAGGGAGACAACGTTCACAGCGTCATAGAAAAACAAGTGAAAAGACAGATTAAGTCGGGACCTATTTACATACCACAGCAGTATATAACATTAATTCGAACTGCTAAAAAATCTGGACCTTCATACAAAGTGCACGAAATGACATAATGACCGCTTTTATGACTTGAAAGTGTTGCAAGAAGCTTGGGGCACAAATTTTAATATGGATGAAGACAACAACCAAGCTATGTGGCATGACATAAAAATACTCAAAGTTGAAAAGGAAAGTCCAATGGTCTATTTCTATAAAATATCCCTTGCAAAGACTGAATTTAATTTCTTTGGGTAAACAAGAGAAAGACTAGGCGAACTGTAGAATTCACACCTGATATCGCAATGAATTGGAGTAATGCGTACACAGAAAAAAATCCTTTATCAGCAGCTAAAAAGAAGGACATCAAGGAACTTGTCGACAAAAAAGTGATTCCAAGACAGTAGTATGACTGTTTCTATAAAAATGTAATCTAAGTAGGTTTAGATTCTTTTATAATGTATAGATTTTGAATTCTTAATCTAGACTGATTAGGAATTCAGTGTCTATATTAAACTAATTTTAATAGTGGCTAAAATGTTATACTGTGATTGTTAAGTTATTATTAAGCTAAGTACATAAGTAGAATTAACATTAAAAATGAATATGGAGACTGCCCTAAACCTTAAGGATAACATTTTAGGTTCTTAGATTTTTTTGCCAAGCCATTAAAAACAATTGTTTTTATAGTTCATTGAGATTTAAAAAAGTAAATAAACGTTGACTTTGTATTTAAATATACAATCATTGTTTTTTTACACCATAACGACCATCCCCAGGTTTAGAGTTATGCTAAGAACTCGTCAAAAAGTTGTGTAATTTTTGAGGTGAAAATTAACGTAATTCAATACTTTTTCAGGTTAACCAAAGTAACTCAAAATAGTGCGCAAAAAATTGGTTTATTCTCCCTACAAAACTAGGGTAACTAAAAAAAACTGATTTTTACAGCTTGGTTACAGACAATATACAAATGAATGAATTAAACAAGCTTTAAAAAAATTTACCCTTCAGGAACAATAATTAGATTTTTTTTTACTTGTCTAGCAACGCAGATATCAGTTTTTTGTCATTTCTGAAAAATCGGGTTTTTTGAGTTAACGGAGTTTTAATCTAGGGGTGCGATATATAGATTTGCGCGTAGGTAATAGGTATGTAGGTAAGGTAAGGTACCTTACCTACATACTTACCTATTACCTATCTTACACCTACCTATCTCGTTTGTACGTACCTATGCCACTACCGGTGTCACACACGGACACACATGACCAATAACAATCAAGGGTTCCTTCAATTGCTAACAACAACGCGAGGTAAGGTAGGTACCTACCTACCTATCTCCTACGTGCGTTTGTATGTCACTGTCGTGCCGGTGGTGTTACAAATACAGGACAGACATGACCAACAACGAACAAGGGTCCTCAGTGCCTTGATACCTTACAAAAACAACAATGCTAGGTAAGGTAGAAATAGGTACCTTACCTACCTACCTCGTATGTGCCTCTGTATCGACTCGACTATCAAAACCCCACCTTCTTTAACGCATTCACCGCCCAGCCGCGGCGGTGCGACTCGCAGGGGCGTGCCGCCGCCGCCACACGAGGGTCGAGAGGCTCGTCTGCGTCTTGGGCCATGAAAGTGTTAACCGACTAATGCTTTTTTCAATAAAATCGCGGTAATATAATTTTTAGTTGACCATACATTTGAAAGCAAACCCATTGATTATGGCTTATACCTATCTTTTTTATCAGCTTAACGAGTTTCTTATTCGGCTGACCAAAACATTAATTTTGCTGCTCAAAAAATGACTTTTTGGCTGATCAAAAATAATTGTATAATCCTGCAGATCATTATAATTAATTCTGCTGATCAAAACATTAATTTCGCCGATCAAACAGCTATTTATTTTCTGACCAAAAATAACTTAGTGGCCGACCAAGTGTTGCTGGTGGTTTTGATTTTACAGCCGATCAAAACTTAAAATGCTGCACAAGTAGTTTTTAAGCTGATTTTTCCAGCTGATCAAATATTTAAAATAAATACCAATAAATTTACTCCCTTCTAAAACCAAGAGATTTTAGATTCGGACGAGATGTACCCTTACTCAAAAGTGAAGTATAATAATAAACATTTATTTCAAAAAAGTCTTAACATTAACACTAACATTACAGTGTTTTAGACCTAGTTGCCCAGTCAGTCTTAGTTTCAACATCTCGCCACAACCTCGCTCTAACTAAGTTCGAAACTTGTAATGTAGACGCGAGGGATCTCTACCTCGGCAATAGCTAACTTATCTTTTTATACAGTGCACGTTTTTTAGATACTTAAATAAAGAAAAACGTCATGAAACATTAATAAAGAAAAAGAAAACACAGTTAAATAGAAAAAAAGAAAAAGGGAAAACAAAATTTTAAGCAATTCTACATTACTTTAAAAGGTTCAGCCGGTGTTCATGTGAGTGTATGTGCACTGTGTGTATATGTGTGTGAGTGTGTTCGTTTATGTGTGTATGTATGTCATTATATGTGGCAATCATTTTTATTTAACTGTCTTTATCATATTATCTGTTTTATAGTAATCTAGAGTTAGTAAATAAATAGGTTTTAGTCTTAGCTTTACATACAGCATAGCTTAAATCTCTTAACGATATTTGTTCACTGATAGTGTTATAAAGGAATGGGGCAGGAATGGGGATGTGGACATCTCGTCCGCGGATGAGTTTGAGATTCGGACCAGATGTACCCTAACCCGTTATGTTTCACCCATTGACAGTTATTATATGCCATTGAGAACATGAGTTCCACTTCCACTTGTGGAAACACAAGGATTTTCAGATTCTCGTGGTTACAATACTCAATATTCAGGGTGTACCTCTGTCTATTTCATTCAGAGGAAGCTTCCGTTACCAGGCCACAAAGTGTTGGAATAATTTACCACCGCCCCTACGGCAACCTGTTTCGAAGGCTACCTTTAAGCGTAGACTCAAAATCACACTTCTGTCCACACAAATGGCTTGATAGCGGAAACGCGTATAAATAACCCTTATTATTAACCATTATATGTGTATACTCTCTAGTACCAATTCAGTTCAGTTCAGTTCATTTATTTTATAATGCAATAATTACATTACAGGTCAAACAAAATATTAGCATAATTAATTACACATCATCTTAAATTACTTATATAAAAAATATATAAAGTAAAGATAATTGAACTTATTAAAATAAATCACAGGTAGGTTATACATTTGTAAGTACCTAGGTACCGACTTAGTTTGTTACTCTCAGGCTTGTGAGCTCATTGAAGGTGTAGAATGTCTGCTCGGCAAGCCAGCGCCTAAGTTTGGATTTGAACGTGTTGAGACTAGGAGCCTCCTTGATCATTTTTGGCAATCGTTTGTATACCGTTAGTCCGATCCGATGACATGTGTTACCTTCCCAGACTTTGCCATGGTGCGCGATACCGCGGCTAGCAGGCCAGCGTGGCGCGTGTTGCCTCCGCGTTCATCTCCAAGGTTGCTGAAATCTTTCAGGTTTGTCCTCACATAGACGGCTACCTGAAAGATTACCAGGGATGGTAGTGTGAGTACGCCTTGTTATGTCTACTTAGCTTGTTCCCGAGTTCATATAGATATCCATAGGTAGGTAGGTCTGTCAGTCGCTAAATAAATGTCAAAAGAACAACACACGCGTATTTTTCTGTTCGCATCCATCCCTACAAAATCATCATAAGATCAAGCTTAGCTCCCAACATAATGGTCGCAATCTAGCCGGATTACCTAGTGCAGCGCGCGGATCACGGAGAAATAGCGTTCTAGATTACTAGATCTCGTATCAATCGCTCACGGAAACATAACCCCTAAAAAACCAACTTGTGGTGATTTTCTTATTGAACTTTTACGAACAAATCATACGTAACAGTGGATAAAACAGTGATTATTGGACAAATAAAAACATTTCGTGAACTTGTAAAAACTCACAATCAAAGTGAAAAACAAATTTGGACATTTGCAATAAGTAAAACTTTCGATTGCGTCAACACGTGGAAAAATGGCGCCTACGTTGGAACAAGCCCAGCTACTCATGGTGCTCGAAGATTGTGCCAAAAACTTCCAAGCACAACAGACAAACCTAAAAAAATGTCCGAAAACTAGGCTGACGAGAGGTTATATAGAGAGGCGTTATAGAGAGGCGACGACCACTGTGGCGCGGTGGGCGAAGGTCCGCCTGCGACGCAGGAGGTTGCGGGTTCGATTCCCGCCTCGGGACAAATATTTGTACGATCTGCAGATATTTGTTAAGGGTGTTCTGGTCGTTTTCTATGTATAATAAAAAATATCTATCTATGTACTCGTATGTTATTATGTATATCAGTTATCTAGTACCCATAACACAAGTTCTGCTTACCTCGGGGCTAGATAATGCTGTGTGAATTGTCCAGCATTATTTATTTATTTATTATTTATTTATATTGAGGCTCGGTTACAGATCATTGAAGATCATTGGCAACGTTTCAAATCTTGTCATCAAGAACTGTTAAAGATAACGCCGAATGAAATCAAAGGAACCTTACGATACTTCCTAAATGAAGAGTTCTACATATATGAAGACCTTTACAATGTGTTACAAGGAGATTTGAAAGATATGCGCTTAAAAATCAAAAAAGGTTCTGCAATCGAAACCAGTTCATCAAACTAGGATTGTGTCGTTCATGAACGAACGGCTCATATGATCCGCATCACGGGCCGCTCGTGATTGTTCCGAACAGTCTCGACGAAAAGACCCGTTCATTTCTACGTTCGGTTCATTGTGAATGACTGAGACGCGCGCCGCGACATAACGCAAAGATCCGCTGCGTCTTGCTCTCGCGAGGCCGTAAGTGGTGCGTGCGAGTAGGATAGGACACATTCTGTGGCTTGTATCATCTACTCACAGCCTGATTAAAAGTAGATACCTTAAGGTAACGTAATAGAGTCTGTTGTCGCAGTATGGTACTTAGGTATTCATTCCTTTATTCCTTACCAAACATTACGTAGGTATAACACGCAGAAGTTAACTAGGCACCTCGTGCCTAGAAGTTTACTTGGCACCAGGTGCCAAGTTGATTTCTGCGTGTTGCACACGACTGTTTTCTTCCTATAATAGTAAAAATATTACTACTGATACTTGATACTTTTGTTCCAATTTACTTGAAACTTTAAAGACCTTCCTTACAAATAAATGTTTTAACTATTTACCAAAATACCTATTTACATTCCATACGAAAACCAGTTAGCAACCAAATCGATTTTATACTGACAGACGAATAATAATCATAATCGATTTATCCGATAGCCCGAGAGAGGAGGCTATTATTTTTCGAGTAGGTAGGTACATGTAAGTACTAAGTAGGTATGTAGGTACCTACTGTACGTACCTACTACCTAGGTAGGTTAGGTAAGTAGGTAGGTACCTCTATGTAAATTATTTACCAACAAGGAAACCCGCTTGCACAAGTTCATAAAATATCAAGCATAGGTAGGTAGGTATTAAATCAAAGTGAAATGAAAGCTGATTGAAATGGTCTAGCAATAGTCGGATAAGCTTTGTAAAGTTTTGGTAAGTACCTACCTAGGTAGGTAGGTAGTATTCAGTATTCAGTATTCAGTATTCAGTACTTTATTGCGAAAACAAAAATATTACATATAGTAAGTATTCATGTACCCTGTCAGGTAGGGTATGGCAATATATCTTAATCTAGGACTTAAGTTTAAGGACTAAATTAAGTATTTTGTATTTTATACAAAATTAGTAGATCTTTTAGGAACAATAAATAACATTTGTGTAGTTTAGAATTATATAAATTTACTTTGGTAGGTACAATAACACTTTTTAACAAAATAGTTTACTTTTTATAAATTTGTGTGACTAGGTTATACTTAACATCTTATAATTAATCAATATATAACCTATTATATTATTAAGAACACTTCGAAGCTCTTCCGTTGTTAAAAAGAAAATGTAGGGATTCTATCCTAATAGTTTGTCTTCAAAAAAGTCTTTTATGTCATAATAGCATTTTTTAATAAGCAATTCTTGTAGTTTTGATGCGAATATATGGTGTTTGGGTTCAGATTTAAGGAATGTTGGTAGTTTATTATGTATTTTAATGGACATGTAATAAGGGCTCTGTCTGTATAGTTCAAGTCTAGGTATTGGAAGGATGAGGTTTGTTTTTCTTCGTGGATTTTTATCAAATTGGTTTGTCAAATTGTTTTAGTCCTTAGGTATTATTTCTAAAGTAGCTTTCCTCAAAGTCGTCGCATCAATCAATCCATTTTTTAGTAGCCTTGGGATCCTTTAGGAAGATAAAATTTATAAGAAAAGCATCAGACGAACGAAGGTGTTATTGTAGGTACCTAGGTAGGTAACTAGGTATTAGCATTCGACACAGACAAACCTCACCTCAAATTAATAAGCTTAGCTACTACCTATTCAATTGCCTAAATTAAATTTTCATTCAATTCAATAGGTAGTAGCCGTGGTAGTAGGTAGGTACCCAGGTACCTAATTGAGTAGGTACCTACCTAAGGAGTTATATATTTTTCTGTCGGACAACATTACCTACTTGCTTGAGTTTTTTTATAGCTCAGTATCTAGTACCTACCTACCTAGTAGGTATCTCGCAATTTGACCATTTTAGACGCACCTACCTAGGTATAATAAAACGACGGTTGTTGGAGGCACGCAAGATAGGTAGGTAAGTATTTACACATCTTTCTACCTCCTGTGAGGAAGATATACTAACGAAGATATAGGTACCTACCTACTAGAAGAATCTAACTTGAGACGTTATAAGTAGGTAAGTACCTATCTCAATTCAGGTCAATAAATATCTACCTACCCAGCAGCGAGTTTTTACTCTATGTAGGTACCTACCATAATTTAATGATAATTGGATCATGAATGATATACCTAGACCGAGAATTCGAAAAGATCCACCACAGAACCAAATCAGTCAGTAACGAAACGACGCGACGACACGCAACGAAACGAACCGATCTCGCGCAGGCTCAGATCCGTGCTCAGATCAGTCAGTCACAAAATCGAAAAGATCCGCCGGCAAAAACAGTCATTCAAATGACCGGATCATATGAACCGGATCATTTTCTTAACGGGTCGTGACTGATCTGGATCTTTGTGAATGAACGAACGACACACGCCTACATCAAACACAAGTGGCAATGACAGTCACTGTGCCTCGATGCAAGTGCATCTACCAAAGATTATGCTCCCTAGCTTCAATGGAACGTATGAAGGATGGCCAACATTCAGTGACTTGTTCGGTTCATTGGTGCACAACAACGCAAGTCTCAGCGAAGTACAAAAATTACATTACCTCAAAACAAGTGTCACTGGAGAGGCTGAAACTTTATTGAAAAACATACAAATTACATCCAATAATTACCAAAGTGCATGGATCATATTGAAAGAGAGGTACGGTAACAAACGTTTGATTATCAACAACACTATGAAAAGATTATTTAATCAAAAGAAGTTAAATTCCCAATCTGCAGTGCATCTGAAAGGCTTATTAGATACCACTAGTGAATGCCTGAATACACTAAACAATTTTGAAATAAATACAATCTCATGGGACCCTCTGATTATACATTTACTAAGTCAAAAGCTGGACCCAGAGACTCACAGATGCTGGGAAGAATACTCATACAAAGATGAAATGGAAGCTTTGCCTACTTGGTCTCAGTTCAAGAAGGTTAGGTTAGGTTAGGTTAGGATAGGTTAGGTTAGGTTAGGTTAGGTTAGGTTAGGTTAGGTTAGGTTAGGTTAGGTTAGGTTAGGTTAGGTTAGGTTAGGTTAGGTTTTTTTTTTTTTTTTTTTTTATATTTATACTCCTACCCCTAGCTTTACCAGGGACCTGGTTTGCACTATCCATACATTCCATTTCTCTCTTGAATGCTTCTCGCACTTTCGTTCTTCATACTTTATCTTTCTGTTATTCTTCTCCTTTCATATATTTTCTACTCTATTTACTTTATTTTTCTTATTACAGGGTCAATTAGAAACAGTCTTGTATATTCTTTATTGTCTTACAAATATTTACAATACATTATTTTATATTATATAACAATGCGTTTTTATTTCTTACATCTATGCTTTTATATTTATAATATTCAATATATTTATTACAATAGTTGTTGCTTCTCTGTTTCTCTTCATTACCTTCTTCACAATTTTGTATAGTGTCTTATAAATATAATAAATACATATTATTTTTCCATCTTAACCAATAACAATATTGATGTATGGAAATATCTTAAGATATTCCTACTCAATATTTTCTTATTTATCTATTTATTTCTACTTATAGCCTTACTTGCTATTTTTATACACAAATTTATAAACTTTTCTCTTATATATTTATCTGAAATTAAATGACCTAAGTTACTTAATGCAATCTTTTCTCCTGATTCTTGTTCGAACTCAAATCGTTCGGGACCGTAGGCAGGGCACTCTATCAATATATGTGGTACCGTCTCGTACTTCTCAGGCTCGCAAATACACGAGGGGCTGTCCCTGCACTTGAATCTGTTCAAGTACATGGCAAATCCACCGTGCCCCGTCAGAACTTGTGTAAGTACGCCCGTGGTGTTCAGCTCCCTTATCACTTTAAATGCCGAGACCACATCCGGAAAGAACAGTTTTGTTGTGGACGCCGTGAAGCCAGAGCTGTACCTCCGATTCCATTCGCATACCGAGGTCCTACGAATTTCTCGCTTTACAAAGGAAATCGGAACTATGTCGTATGCAGGCTTCGTTTTCTTTAATGCCGCCTCCTTGGCCAGTTTGTCTGCTCTCTCGTTCCCCTCCAGTCCTGCATGTGCCTTGATCCAAAAAAGCTCAACTTTTTTAGACACTTGTTCGCACATTCTTAAATTTTCTCTGATTTTGACCGCGAGGGGATTGAGAGAGCCAACGTTTACTACCGCTTCCAAAGACGACCTGGAGTCGCTGAAAACTCCGAAACTCGTTTGCGGACTTTTGAGCACCTCCTCAGTTGCTTCACATATGGCCAGCAATTCGGCCTGGTAAACCGTGCAGTGAGACGACAGCTTTAATTTTTGGCTTTTAGTTTCGGCACCATTGGTCCAGAAAGACAATGCTGCTCCAACTTTGCCATCAATTTTGCTGCCGTCTGTGTAAATTTGGACTGCTTGACCACTATTCCTTTCAACGTCATCTTGGTTTTCCAGGCATATGAATTCCAGGCTCATATGGAGCGCTGGGTGAGGAGTATCGGCAAACGTTGTCATTCGCTCGATCTCTCCTTCTTTCAATACTGGCTGTGGTATTCCCCTTTTTGTCTCGTACAGAGCAGCTGCTTCCTGTATCCGGAGATCAAGAGGTAACAACCCAGCCAGCACCAATGCCGCGTTCAGGGAGACCGTGCGATAAGCTTTTGTCAATTTTTGAGCAAATCCTCTTTGGACAGCGTTTAGCTGCTTCTGTATCCCGAGTTTCTTTGTTGCTGGCGCCCAGACCGAAGAAGCATACATGATAATTGGCTCCACGACGGCCACATATATGGTGCGAATGACTTCAGGTTGGAGGCCCCAGCTGATTCTGGCGGCTCTAGACAACTGTTTATATACATTCAAAGCTTTTCTGCATATGTGGCTTGCATGTCTATCGAATGACAGTTTGTTGTCAATCCAGAGTCCCAGAACCTTGAACTCTGTAGACATGGCAAAGTCGATCCCTCCCATGGTCAGGTGCGGGGTATCATGCCTAAGTTTACGCGTTATAAGCATTGCATTTGTTTTCTGTGGTGCGAACTTCAGTTTGTGTTGGATACCCCACTCCTGAACATAGGCGAGAGCGGCATTTGCCTGTCGTTGGACCTCTATCGCGGTATTTCCGTCAAAAACCAGCACCACGTCGTCGGCAAAGGCTTGGCAATAGTCCCCTCGTTCTCCCATCCCCCTTAGCAATGAGTCGAGAAGGAGGTTCCAGAGGATGGGGCCTCCAATGGAGCCCTGAACACAGCCCTTTGTCGTTTCCTTTACAACCTCCTCCCCGGCATACCTAACTCTCACTTTTCTCTCACTTAGATAGCTGTCCATTATCCTTCTGATGTTCACCGGACACTGTTTCTCAGCCAGCCGGACTCTTATTGCAGGCCACCAAGCACTATCGAAGGCTCCCTCTATGTCCAATGATACTACCGTGATAAGTTTTCTTTGGTCCAGCTTTGATCTTATATATTTTATCAGGTCATAGAGGGAGTCTTCGGTGCTCCTTTGTGGCATGAATCCATACTGGCGAGTACTCATCCGGGGAATAAGATGCCATTTTAGTCTTTTGACAATCATTTTTTCCAAGATCTTTCCCATCACCGGAAGAAGGCCAATGGGTCTATATGATTTTGGGCTTGTATAGTCATCCTTTCCGGGTTTTCGGAGGACTATCACAGTGGCCTCCTTCCAGATGATGGGAAAGTAGCTTAGTTCTAGACATTTGTTTGCTATCGAGAGAAACAGTTGAGGATCGTGAAGAACCGCCCTTTTGCAGATATCTGCCGTGAGACCATCTGCGCCTGGAGCCTTTTTTGGACTAAAGCTTTCCACCGACTCCGTCAATTCTTCCAGCGTAAACAGCGGGTCATGGTCATCATGGCTATCGTTGTTTACTTGGTCAGCTTTTTGTCTGATCAGTCGGTGGTCTGCATTATCCTCTGTTTCAAGGTCCTCCGGGTAAAACGTCTCTGTGAGTACTTTAGCAGATTCTCGGGGGGTCAACTGCCGGCCTTCTTTTGCCAAAGGCAGGTCTTCTTGCCTCTTTGTTGTTCTCCCTATCACCCTGTATATGCCCTCCCATAATCCTTCTCGGTTCTGTCTTCCACAGAACTGCTTCCAACTTTCAATTTGTGCCTTTTTTGTTTCTAATTCATATTTTGTTTTTACTTCCAGGTACTCGACGACAACCTTCTCTCTTCGGACCTGCGCTGCACATCGGATCCTGCGTTTCCTAGTGGCGACCTCCTGCTTCAGTTTTGCGAGTTCTTCGGACCACCATGGTAAGTTTGCCCTATCTTTTTGTTTTATTTTTGGGATACTATTTCTGCATGATTCTGTTATTATATTTTCATATTTTATTATATTATTTTCTAGTGATTCTTTTGATCTTATATTTTCAATTTCGAATGGATTATCTTGTAGAAACTGGGCCATTTTCGTATGAAAAAGGTCCCAGTTTGCTTTCTGGCTATTGTATATTCTTGTGGTTCTACTTATGTTTATTCCTTTTGATTTAGTTAATCTTATGTCAAAAAGTATTGTGTTGTGGTCCGAGCTCGTCATGCCCTCGTCCAGTCGCCAGTCCTCTACTAGGCTCAGGAGCTCCGACGTGCAGGCCGTCACGTCCACAAAACTGGAGTATGTTTTTCCCCCCCTAACAGTGAAAAAGGTGGGGTTAGTGCTGTACGGTTCGTACAATAAGTACCTACGTAAACGCAAAGTCAGCATTCGCGTAACCTCGACCGATCGCGGGGCGACATGCAGTGACGCCGCCGCACCAGTCCACATTAACATCGCGGCTCATTAACATGTCTTTCCCATCAATTATTATTAAAGTATTTTAAGTGTTGCAATAAATCGTATTCAGTGTAAATCAAACCAAACTCTTTTTCTTTGATGTCCCCAACATCAATGGTCCTTCGAGCCTCCGAAGGCAGGGCCTACCGCGAAATTGTGATTTTTCGTGAATTGTGCCTAAACTGGATTGCCAAGGTCACAGCCTACAACTGTGACCGTAGGTGAGATAGCAGTCTTCGGTGAGTCAGTACATTCTCTATCCATAAAAAGCTATCATGTCGACCAAAATGGAAGAACTTTTGGCTACTCAAAGCAACATCATTGGAGCGATGGATCAACTCCTGACTAACTTCAAAAAAGACGGTGCTGATCGGAAAACTCAGCAATACATCAAGAAAAAGCTGAGCTCTCTCGAGGCATACTGGCAGGAGTTTCAATCCAACCATATAAAATTGTGCGAATTTAATGATAAAACGCATGAATATTTTGTAGGTGACGCTTATCAACGTACTTCAGGTTTTTACATTGAAACACGTGCATACATACAAAAGTACCTATCCCCTGACACTAAGGCAGAGGAAAAATCGCTTCTGCGTCCCCCTACACCCCTAGCAACAGGGGGGCAAGTATTTTCACGTCCCGGGACGCCAGAAGCAAGGCAGCAGCCACCGTCGTCCGAATTCCAGAATCCGCGCAGCAGCAGCGGGCAAGGAACCAGCAGCAAGCTGGATGAGATGTTGAGGAAGCAGCTAAGTAATTTCAAGGCATTCTCTAGGACGATCAAAGCAATCAGCGTCGACGACATCACTAGCAAGTGGGAACTCGAAGATGCTCTACGGGCAGTGCAGTCCCGCTGGTCCGTAGTAGATTCCCTACATTGGGAAATCGATAGCGAGCTCTACGAAGAAAACTACGAGTACGAGCAAAGCTACGGTAGGTATGAACAGCAGTTCAACCAAATAAAAAAATCTCTCAACGAGAAAATGTGGTCTGAATGTCATCGGGAAAGATCGACGCCACAGATGGATATACCCACCTTCAACGGGAACTACCAGCAGTGGGTCTCCTTCAAGGATTTATTTGTAGAGGCGATACATAACAATCGGTCTCTATCGAATGCCCAAAAAATGCAGTTCCTTAAAAGCAAACTGAAGGGTGAGAGTGAAAAATTGGTACAGCATTTACCAATCAAATACAAAAAATACAAAAAATACAAAATATTTATTTCTTTAACTTAATGTACAATAATATAACAGTGTTTGAGATTCCCTTTTAAGTAAAATAAATACCTGTGTTAGGGAATCTCGCTCTTCCAAGACAAATATAGTATGAGTAGTAGATTAAGTTAAGTAGGTAATTAGTTTTGAGGTATTATTATTTATTTAAAACTAAGCTAAGAGTTTAGATTAACAAGAAAACTTAAAATGTATGTGCACAAATGATACAGAAAGTATGCGCGAACGTTCGCCTGTGTGTTGGTGTATGAGTGTGTGTGTGTGTGTATGGGTGTTTGTGTGTATATGTGTGTGTTTGAGTGTTTGTGTGTGCAGTGTGGTAAGTGTACGTGGGTCTGCCGGGGCTCCAGCCTCTAAAGAGTCTGGGCAACAAGAGACCCAGATGTGTAAATTAAGTATAATATAATGTAGTGTGGAGTGTGGAGTGGCCCCTCCGTAAAACTCCAGTCTCTTAAGAGTCTGGGTGATACAGAGAGAGCATTGGGTGCCAGTTCAGAGAAAATTATGTTTGCCTGTATGTAGGGTATATAGGTAGTAAATACATGATTTAATTTAATTTATTAAACAGTGCTTCTGTTTCATCGTAGTTTAAGTTTAATAACCATTCAATTAAAATTCTTTTACATTCGTAGTTAGTTAAGGCTAATATATTATGTTTTTTATTAATTATATTGTACAGGTGGGCCGATTGAGATGGGAATTGGCGAGCAGCAAAGTTAGATTTTACAGTTTTTTTTGTTACTATTTTATCTTTCCTTCGTTTTGTTACTTTACTAGGGTCATATTCTATACTTTTATGTATTTTTAGGACTGTTTGTAATATATATAATTTTCTAACGGTTAACAAACCTGAGTTTGAGTAAAGTAATTGAGTTGGGTATCGGTATGGTCTAAAATACATTACTTTGATCAGGGACCTTTGTGCTCGTTCTACGTCTATAAATTTAGTTTTAGGGGCTCCTCCCCATACGGTTATGCAATAACTTAGGACTGATTCTGCTAAGGTAGCGTAAATTTGGTTTAAAAGAGGTTTTGGAGCTGAGTGTCTTAAGCCTTTGAATATCCATGTAAGTTTTCTCACTCTGTTCATCAGAAGTTCTATGTGTGCATGCCATGACAGTCGCTGGTCAATCATTATGCCCAAGTATTTGGTAGTTTTTACTTTATTTATTTTAGGACAGGGACATAAGGAATCGTGACGATTGCAGGCATGAATTTTTATAGTAAAATCAGAATGAGGTTGGGTGTTATTGTACATTGTAAAGGTCATGAAATTAGTTTTAGAAACATTAAGAGTAAGAGAATTGGTACTAAGCCATTCAGATACCAGTGATAGTCCCGCTTCAGCCTTTAACTTAGCGTCGTTCCATGATTTGCCAGTGAAGACGATGGCAGTGTCATCTGCATAAGAGAATATTTTAGCGTCATTTAGTCGAAGGTTACAGAGATCATTTATGTAGAGGAGGAATAGTGTTGGACCCAGTACGCTGCCCTGTGGCACACCATAGCAAATGTCTTCATCTTCACTGACAACCTCACCAACTTTGACCCTTTGTTTTCGTTCACGAAGGTAGTCAGATAGCAGATCGAGTGGCGTTCCACGAATGCCATTTTTCTCCAGTTTTTGGATAAGAATGGGAATTGAGACGGTATCAAACGCCTTCTTTAAATCTAAGAACACCGCCAGACATTTTTTCTTAGAGTCAACTTGTTCAACGATGTGGTTGGTAAGGGCTGAGGTAGCATCTTCGGTTGAACCAATCAGCTCCGAAAACTACGAGGTAAGCTGGGAAATTCTCACAAATCGTTATAATAATCAAAAGCTGATCTTCAACAGCTACATGAATACCTTAACAGGCCTGCCTACATTGCAGCAGCAATCGGCAGCAGCCATTAAAAAAGTCTATGATACCGCTAACGAGTGTCTAAACGCGATTAAGGCCCTAGGAGTTGACACAAGTACCTGGGACCCCATCATCGTGTACCTCATCACCAACAAGCTGGATGCCGACACGCATACCGACTACAACGAGTCATTAAAAAATCATAGAGACTTACCTACTCTTAAAGATCTACTTGAATTTTTGGAACTCAAATTTACGTCTCTAGAAGCATCTAAGCGTAAAGGCGATTCTAAACAACAACAGCAAGAGCCATCGATCGGCAAGAAAACGCCTTTTTTCAAATCATTTACTAGTAACAAAAAAAATGATCAAAATTCTAATAACAAAAATTCTGGTAACGAAGTACCTAAATGCGCAGTATGTAATTCACCTAAGTTACATGGAATATTTAGTTGCGAAACATTCCTTGAAATGAATCCCCGCATGAGACAGAAAACCGTCGAAAAGCTATCCTTATGTAAAAGATGCCTAAAGTCACATCGCAATAACAAGTGTTTTTCTAGCAAGAATTGCCGCGAGTGCGACGGAGAACACAATACCTTACTACACAACGCTACAAGCGGTCGCGTTACATCTCAAATGGTGCAACCGAGTGAAGCGAAGAGTTCTCAGCAGAGTCAGCAGACAGGTAGTGCACATGTTTTACAGGGGGAGGCGGGGGAAATTCTTTTGGCAACAGCGTTGGTCAACGTTACCAAGGCCGATGGTACTTACCAAACTTTACGAGCGTTGATCGATCAAGGTTCGCAAACATCCTTGATTTCAGAAAATGCGGCTCAAATTTTGGGAATAAAGCGTCAAAGATGCAAAGGTATTATTTTTGGAGTAGGTGCTAAAGAAATGATTTGTAAAGGGACAATTGGTATCTCGATCTCTTCATGTCATTCGGACTATGAACTCGACATCGAAGTTTTCATCATGAAGCATGTAGTCAACAACTTGCCAAATCAAACGTTCATGGAACCATCGTGGCCTCATTTGGAAAACATTCAGTTGGCAGATCCAGAGTTTTTCAGGAGTCGTTCCGTAGACCTATTACTAGGCGCAGACGTTTACTCCGAGGTGATCATGAGTGGTATCATCAGAGAAAATCCATCCATGCCAATAGCTCAGCAGACGCGTTTTGGCTGGATATTATGTGGCAGCGCAAATGTCACAAAATCATTCCACTGCAACGTGGTTCAAACCGACGATAGTGACCTTAGTCGATTTTGGTCCATTGAAGATGTCGTCGATCAAGATAACATGTCAACAGAAGATCTACAGTGCCTACAGCTGTTCAAAGAAACGACCGAACGTCAAGCAGATGGTCGATACGTCGTTCGTTTACCGCTACATTCCGACGCTGATGAAAAGCTAGGAAGATCAAAAACAAAGGCATTGGCCCAATTCTATCAAGTTGAACAAAAAAATAATAAAGATAAAAACATCGCGATTGCATATAAAACATTCATGAACGAGTACCTAGAGTTAGGTCACATGTATGTGGCGGCAAGTACCGGGAACAAGATACCTACCTACTATTTGCCTCATCACTGTGTACGCCGTAGTGACTCTACAACAACTGCATTAAGGGTCGTTTTCAATGCATCGGGAGTTACATCATCGGGCTACAGTTTAAACAACGTGATGTATCGCGGCCCTAATTTACAAAAAGACCTCTTATCTCTTGTCTTAAAGTGGAGGCAATATAAATATGCCTATACCGCCGACATAGAAAAAATGTTTCGTCAAATTTGGGTCCACGAAGATCACCATCGATATCAAACGGTGGTTTATCGAAATTCGACAAACGAATTAATTAAGGATTATTCCTTAGCTACTGTTTCCTACGGAACAAAAGCAGCGCCTTTCCTCGCGATGATGACACTCAAACAGCTCGCAAGTGATGAAAGGCGACAGTATCCTACAGCAGCAAAGGTTCTTGAAGACCAGTTCTACATGGACGACTTACTGAGTGGATCTCACAGCATAGAGTCTGCACAGAAACTCAAAATTGATTTGATTGCACTTTTAAAGGCGGGAGGTTTTCACCTACGCAAGTGGGCCTCTAACGAAGAATCATTACAAGAAAAAAATAACAAAGACACAGTGCCTCAAGAAACCTTCGACTTCCGCCACCAGGAGTCGACGAAAGCATTAGGACTTACCTGGAAAGCGGCGGAAGATGTATTCACCTTCACGTGCAAGATGTCACCAAAATCGTCTTCAAAACCTTCCAAAAGAAATCTCCTTTCCGAAATATCGAAAGTCTTCGATCCGCTTGGCTGGTTATCTCCAGTTGTGATCCAGTTGAAACTTCTATTTCAAGATGTTTGGACCTCGGAACTACAATGGGACGAACAAGTACCCGAAGATGTCTACAAACAATGGGTCAAGATCAGGGAAGATATCGATAACATCGAGCAAGTCAGAGTACCAAGATGGATAGGAAGTGGAGAGTGCGATACGATTGAGCTTCATGGATTCTGCGACGCCTCCTCAAAAGCATTTGCAGCAGTGGTTTACGCACGGATTCTAAAGCAAGATGGTACAACAATCACGCTTCTTGCAGGAAAAACGAAGGTGAATCCAATTAAAAGTAAAATAAGTTTGCCAAGATTGGAACTTAGTGGGGCACAGCTATTGGCCAATCTTATGACCAAAGTAACAGAGAGCCTAACCGGTCACAAAATAGAGCTATACGGTTGGTGTGACTCGACAGCAGTACTTGGTTGGCTAGGCGGAGAACCAAGCAAATGGAAACCCTTTGTCGCCAATAGGGTCATAAAGATAAAGGAGGTCATGCCTCTAAAATGCTGGCGTTATGTAAAATCTAACGAAAACCCAGCTGATTGCGCTAGCCGTGGTCTATCAGCCACTCAACTTCAAAATCACAAGCTTTGGTGGAACGGACCTGCCTGGCTATCGTCCTTCAAAAATGATGATGAAAAAATCATATACAAAACCGACTTAGAAAAGAAGGTTAAACAATCAGTCAACATAACACAAGTAGATAGTGCAAGCTCAAACATTGTACAACAATTAATCTGCAAGCATAGCAGTTTCACGCGTGTAGCGCGCGTCCTTGCTTGGATAATGCGCTGGACAACAAATAAAGCTCGCTATAGTAAACAACTCTGTTTAACTACAGATGAGATTCGTGCTGCCCAATATAAAATCATAAAATGCGTTCAGAGCACTGAATTCACGGAGGACATCATGAGTCTCAAAAATAAAAAATCTGTTAATCAAAAAAGCAGACTTTTAAACATGAATCCATTCTTAGATAAAGATGGCATGCTCAGAGTGGGAGGTCGCCTCAGACACTCTAATATTAGTGATGAGATGAAACATCCACTAATTATACCACATTGCAGCCACTTCACTGATATTCTCATCGACCACGCTCACAAACACACTTTTCACGGAGGAGCTCGTTTGACGTTATCCTGGTTAAGACAGGAATATTGGATCGTAGGGGGCAATCGCGCTGTCAAAAAACGACTACAGCAATGCGTCATCTGCAAACGACACAACCCAGTCCTACAACATCAAATAATGGCGGATCTACCTTCGTCAAGGACAAAAAATCCTTCAAGGCCATTTTATCGTACTGGCTGTGATTTTACGGGATTTATCGATGTAAAATCTAGTAAAGGACGGGGAATTAAATCAACAAAAGGATATGTGTCAGTTTTTGTGTGTATGGTGACAAAAGCCATTCACCTTGAACTTGTTTCGGACTTATCATCGTCAGCGTTTTTGGCAGCTTTGAGAAGGTTTTCAGCAAGAAGAGGTACCCCGCGCCACATATACTGCGACAACGGTACAAACTTCGTTGGAGCAAATAAAGTTCTTAACAAAGAATTTGTGGAATTAAAATCAATATATACAGACGAGTTCCAAAATGAAGTAAATGAGATGAAAATCGAGTTCCACTTTTTGGCACCTTCATGGCCTTCAGCAGGGGGTCTGTGGGAGTCAGGAGTGAAGAGCTTAAAACATCACTTACGTCGAGTAGTTGGAGAACAAAAGCTTACGTTTGAGGAATTTACGACTCTTCTCACGCAGTTAGAAGCATGTTTAAACTCCCGACCTTTGTGCGCCCTGAGTGAAGATACTGACGACATCAACTATCTTACTCCATCTCATTTCCTCGCGAGCGGTCCAGTTTTAACAATCTATGAAACAGAGCATGATCAGAGAACAAGGTGGCACCTAACACAAAAAATCTTCCAAGACATATGGAAGAGATGGCGTACAGAATACCTCACGCAGCTACTGGCCAGAAGCAAGTGGAGAGAAGCACGGCCTAACATAAAACTCGATGATATCGTTATCATTCATGACGCGAATCTGCCCGCAGGCAGATGGGTTTTGGGCCGCGTGATCGAGCTCCATCCTGGCAAGGATAATCATGTCCGTGTAGTCAGCATCAAAACAAAAAGCGGGATCCTCAAAAGGCCCGTCGTCAAGGTTTCCATCCTGCCGATAAATAATGAAAGCGTGCCAGCAGCACCTTCCGTTTCGGAGGAAAAGGAAGACGTTGGCTCAGCAGAACCAGCCCCAAAAAAAGGGAATAAAACAAACATTATGACGTCATGCATCAACATAATGACAATGATATTCTTCCTTACTATGTTGTGTGTAACGACTACAGTCCACGGCGCTTACAACGTCACATCAGTTCAAAGTAACAACAGCATTTACTTTGACAAAGTTTCAGACATGCGAATAGTACAAGACAAGTGGAAACTCATTGTTTACTACAACATGGAGCCGTACTGGAAGGGTTTACAACTACTTTCGGCCTACAACAAACATCTCGGCGAGTTATGCTCACAATTCACGGAACGAAAATCCCATTGTGACATAATAGTACTCCAGCTACGTCACGGATTCGCAGAATTGGAATATAACAATCACATACTGCAGTATGGCGATAAGCGCTCTCGATCGAAACGAGGCCTTATAGACGGAGTGGGGAACATCGCGAATAGCTTGTTCGGTGTTTTAGACAGCCGTTTCGCACAACAATACGAAGCCGACATTTCCAAGCTTAGAGAAAACCAAAAGCATTTGGCTATTCTTTGGAAAAATCAAACCTCAGTGATAGAAGCAGAGAACAGTTTGCTTAAAAGGATTGAAACCTCGATAGAAAAACAGCATGAGAGGTTCATTCATCACATAAATGAGTTAGAAGAGTCAGAACTCAAATTAAATGACGCGATTGTCAAGATAGAGACCGTTGAAGAATTCATCATGTCCAGCATAATTGCCAACAACATCTACATAAGTCTCAAGAACATCCAAGACGCTTTGCTCGATACTATCACAAACTCGCATGAATTCAACTTCCATCTACTTACACCAAGGCAGCTTCGTGAAGAACTCAGCATCATTTCCGGACAGCTGTCCAAGGATTTATCTTTGCCTAGCAACAACATTCAAAATGATTTGACAAAGGTTTACAAGATACTTCGAGTTAGAGCTTGCATGACTTCGCAGTACTTCATCTTCGAAATACAAATTCCTTTGGTGAACAGAGACAACTATGAGCTATTCAAGACCTACTCAGTTCCGCGGCAAGTGGGGGACGCAATGGTAAGCGTTACAGCGAAAGCGGCTTATTTTGCAATAAACCTACAAAAGGATACCTACTTACCAATTTCGGAGCATGAATTGTACCAAAAATGCACTAATTTTGAAGAAAATCTACGCCTATGTGACCTTCAGAAGCCGGTGTACCAGAAAGCTAATGGGGACAATCTTTGTGTCAAAGATCATCAAAAAGATCAATGTAAAACCTCTATAAGCACGTGTCAATCTACTTACACGGAACTTATCTATGTAAACACATTCATGCTCACCTGTTGCGGTCAATGCACCGTAAGATTTATCTGTGGCTACCAAGTAACACAGGAACAATTATCAGGTGTGAGTATAATCGCACTAGGTAACGGCTGCGTCATCAAGGGCGAGACCTTCACAATTACGTCACACGAACAACACTCCAACAAAATGAACATTGAGCCAGACATATTATATCCTATAGAGATCGCACCAGTCAATGCCATTATAAATCTGACGATACCGATCAGCCACATAGAAGAGAGCAGCAGCGACTTCAAGGAATCGATCGAGCGCATAGATCAGCGCATCGCAGAGATGAAGGCGGCGACGGATCATCGGGAGGAAGGCGACAGTGAGATCTCATCTCACGACGTACACCACTACGTAGCTATATATGCGGTTGCAGCAGCAGCGGCGGTTGCGGGCGCGGTCGCCTGGTGTCGATCGCGCCGCACCGCCGCCTCCCCGGCCGCGGCCGGCGTCAGCGCGGAGCGGGCCACGCTCGTGTCGCGCGCGCCGCCCGCGCTCTCCGGGGGCGCACAGCCCGTACCACCGGCGCGTGCGGCATCCCCTAGGCATGGTGTCAGTGTCAGTGATCATGATCAGTGTAGTGTTGTGTGTGAGGACAGTGTAAATGTGCCTAAACCTAGTATTAAAAAACAATATAGTGTTAAGTGTGAGAAATCTACAACGCCTTCTTTTAGCACGATTAAGTTTTTAAGCGATAGTGATTAAGTTCGGTATCCGACTGCGTTTATAGTTATACGATCAAAATGTCGGTATCATACGTTTACTAACAAAGCATTGTTTAGTTAAGTTTATCACCATGTATCACGACACATTTTCGCTAATTAACCTAAACATCTCAGCTGACGCACTTCATCTCGCCCCCCGGAATATGTACGGTTCGTACAATAAGTACCTACGTAAACGCAAAGTCAGCATTCGCGTAACCTCGACCGATCGCGGGGCGACATGCAGTGACGCCGCCGCACCAGTCCACATTAACATCGCGGCTCATTAACATGTCTTTCCCATCAATTATTATTAAAGTATTTTAAGTGTTGCAATAAATCGTATTCAGTGTAAATCAAACCAAACTCTTTTTCTTTGATGTCCCCAACAAGTGCCATCGTTGAGCACCTGTAAGTCCATTTCTTCCAGGGCACCTGCCATCTCATCCCCTCTATCATCCGTAGTTGAACTACCCCACCAGGAGTTTTTGGCGTTTGTGTCTCCTCCCATGATAACATTTTTGCGGAAGTGCTTCATGATCTTGTTCAGCTGCTCCAAGTATGGCGCTATCGGTTCCGGGTATGGCTCAAAGTAGAAGGACACGACGAGTATCTCCCATGCACTTGTCCCGATCTTTACCACTGAGATGTTGGGTGTGGTAAATTCAGGACACAAAATTACGTCCAGATCTCGGTCAAAGACCGCTATAGCAGCTTTGACTGGTCCCTCACCGGGTCTAGTGCTTTGGAAGATTCTCGCGCCTCTGTAGTCCTTAACTCGGCCTATTCCCCCGATATAGGGCTCCTGGAGCAGTGCAAAGGCCAGTTTTTTGTTTTGCGCCTCAAGCATAAGCTCATTTGTTGCCAGCTCCATTCTTCGCAAATTTGCTTGAGCTACAAGGTATGGCCTCCCACTTTTTGAGGCACTGTTTACGCCGGAGACCACCTTAGCAATATGCTACTGCCGCTCTGGCTAATGCGTCCCACCTCCGCCTAACCGGGCACTCCTGGCTAAAGGCGTTGTGGTCGGCTGTGCTCAGTTTGGCGTGAAGGCAATTGCAGCAAGATGGGGCTGCTCCGGCGAGCCAGTCCGGGCACTCCGCCCTCATGTGAGGTCCCCCGCAGTGGCTGCACTTTTCGATCTTCAGGGTGCAGAATCGCCTGCCATGCCCGTATCCAAGGCAGAGCGAACACTGCACCAGTGGGGATTGGTCTGCTACTCTGACCCTTTGCAAGTCAATGTGAACCTCTCCCGCGTCCAACATGCGGTTCCATAGGGCAGGAGACACTCGTACTACGACGTGGCATGTATGAGGGTTTCGGGTTTTTCTTCTAAACCTGACTTCAACCCTATCATCCTCTTTGTCGAGGTTTCTATATATGTTTCCGTTTTGATTCCTAAGGGCGCTTTGAATATCGGCATCGCTATTAAACTGCAATACGTCCCTGAGGATCAAAAGAGGGTCCTTGTTTTTGATATCCTCGACATTGAGGTGTTCTTCTGCTTTCTTGAGTCGTTCCTTTATTATTTGTCTTTCTTCTTCCGTTCTGCATCCGACTATGATCTTTCTGTCTTTTGCCTTCCGTATTTTGTCCACTTTTACTCCTCCTTCTTTAGCATTCACAGTTTGCCTTATTCTATTCAGGATTTCTTCTCCTGTCTCGGTTTCATCTTTGGCGGTGACGACCACTGAGTGGAGTGCTGCAGGTCCAGGTAACTGTACTCTAGTGGTCGCCGCCGTTACGCTTGCATAGGTTTTCCTTTCTAAACTTTCCCTTAGCTTTTCCATTTTCTCATTGTTTTCTCTTATCAAGTCGGATTGTTTCTCCAGCAATTTCTCCAGGTTGCTCGTGTCTAGTTTCTTTCCTATTTCATCTTCCATTTTCTTTTGGGCTTCTTTGTTCAAGTCATTGGATTTGATCGGAGTGCTCCTGCCTTTAACGGCATTTACTTCTTTTACTAGGTGGTAGAGTCTTTCCAGTGCTTCCAGGACTCCGGTTTTAATTTCGCTTTTTAGATTTCGGGAATTGTTTATATGTAGTTTGGCCCTGACAAGGCAGGCCTTCGCCTCCGCCACTCTATCCGAGTATTTACTGCTGCCAACTGCACTGGTAGCAGTGGGGGGCCCGCCAACACATGTTGGCGGGCTCCCCACTGCTTCCGCTGTTAGCTTTCGCACTGTCGCTGATTTGGGCTTTGGGGGGGCCGCTGGTATGGTCGCTTTCGGGGGTGACAGGCTGGTCCTTATCGGTTTCCCAGCCTCTATTTCCGCAATGCTCCTTCTGACACTGGGTGTCGAGCTCGAGGGGCCCGCCTTATCTACATCTTGTCTAACAGTCTCCATTGGAGCGTCTTTGTTAGGAGATTTCGTCTGCTTTGCAGGTGTCCTATATCCGAAACCCATTTAATTTGTAGGAGTGTGTCAATTTATACGTATTAATCGATGTCTTTATGTTTCAGATACGCCGTGATGGATTTTCGCAACGAGTCTATAAATAGGTTAAAAAGTTTGTATAAGTTTTATAAAGTAGAATAATATATGTTTTTATGTTACAGGTACGTCACAATATGGATAGAGTGCCCGCAACGAGTCGAAGATAAGTAAGCAAAAGATTTGTATAAGTTATATAATGTATCCAGATGTTTAAAAGCTACTTAACTACTTAAATTACTTAATAATTAATCTATCTCTAAAATATTATGGCTTCAGAGAGACTATTTGTACTCTATGTAGAGTCCTGAGGAGACTCTAGGTCTTTTTTTATTTATAATTGTTTAGTTTGGCTTTAAAAAGCACTACCAGTCGATGTCAAAAATATTAGTATAGAAAAGAATGGTAATAAGACTCTACGATAGAGTCAGTCTCTATTTATTAAAGATAGTTTCTCTAGCGTACTGCAATAAGCCGAAAACCGCGTCGAATTTGAGCTTCTGGCTCTGGAGATGTATGCGGAGGTATAGCAATATGACTATTGTAGGGGTGGGGGGAAAAAAGGGGGGTAAAATATTGACAAAATAATGAAGAATAATATACGCTTTACACTGTAAAAATAGATTTTTTAAAATTTTGGCATTAAATTAAGTTTTTACTTTTATACAACGGGGGGCAAGGGGGGGAAATTTATTTAATTTATTAAAAGTAAAGAAAATGTTTAATTTACTACAAATCCAACTTAAAAATGTAAATTTTTAATAAATGTGCCTCCAAATCTGACATATCGTCGCCGTAGAGCGAAAAGTCACTAACTCGCTATTTGGCCCAAATCGAGTTAGATGTGCCATCAAAATCCCCGATTTTTTCTGCATTTTTCAGTCTAACAACCGTATCCCTAGCTATCACGGTTTTCATTTTAGAATGTGCAAAAATTCACTAACTCTACATTTGGCTCACAGCATTTAATTCGAAAACTAACTAAGTAGGCTTAGATACTTTTTTCCTACTTGAAAGTATTGCAAAATATGAACCTAAGTCGGGTTGATTACTTTCTTTTCTAAAATAATAACTTGTTGCTAGGACCCAGTCTAGTCGAGAAATAACTAAATATACTTGATTAGTTATGTGGTAGCAGGTTTGATACACAACTTGAAAGCGAAAACTATCCAAGTCGACTTAGTGTCTTCTAGATCGCTGTTTGCGATAATTGTACTTCATAATTTTAGAGTGTGAGAGTGAATGATAGCTAAAGTGTTTTGTTGATTATTATAGCCAAACTTTCGTACGTCTGTGTTAGGATAGACAATTAAACGTGCAATTTAGTTACTTTTACGCTCTTGATTTTGCTTACTCGGCGGCTAGTGACTTATATTAGGCCCTAGCCACCTGTCTGAAACGTCTTCGTTGATTCATCAACATCGTTAGTCTACTAACGATGTAGACTAACTACATATGCTGGACATAGGCCTTCCCTTAATGAGCGCCATAGCACCGTCTTCAGCTTGCCGCGTCCGACATCTGACTGCAGCCTTTTCAGGCCGTCCCCAACTGGGTGGAGGGCGTCCGACACTACGTTTGCTGAATCCCGGTCTCCTTTCAAAAACACGGTTGTTGGTTTTTGCGAGACATGGCCGGCAAGCTACCACTTTAGCATGCTTATTCTTAGAGCTATGTCGATAACTTTGATTCTCTGTCGAATGTATTCGTTACGAGTCCTATCCTTTAGAACAACTCCGAGCATTACTCTTAGCTACTCATAGCTCGTTGAGCGACTTTGAACTGGTGGATCAGCCCTAAGGTCAGCCGTCTCAGCTCCGTAGGTCATGACGGGTAAGACGCACTGGTTGAAAACATTCGTTTTCAAGCATTGCAGTATGTATCTCTTTTTTGCTTTATTTATTTTAAAGGAGTTTTGTCAACATGACCATGTCACTCCCGCAAAGAATGGATGACTCGGCGAGGACTCAGCGTCGTTCGCTGTGTGGTGCCGGCTTAGAATTTGCACCACCCCAACTCTTCCCGCGGGTGTCGTAAGATGCGACTAAGGGATATCCACCGGGGGCGGGCAGCAGCGCCTCTGCAAAACATTTACCACCGAACTGCGATCCCCAACCAGCATGCCCAGCATGGGGTTATGGACATAACCCCCCATGTGATAAAAACCACTAAGGCGCTTATCAGGGGGAGGCCTGCGTCCAGTAGTGGACTACTACAGGCTGTTGTTGCCTTCTCAAGTAGTCCAGCAGTTTAAATAAGCAGTTAATATAAAGGAATGTTTCCTTTCAGTAAAATTTGCTCATTTGAATATTTCGGGTAGCTACCCTCCGTCCAGGTAATGTTCGTTTGTACCACACTGTAATG
Organism: Eupithecia subfuscata; assembly: GCA_963564075.1. Classification (NCBI taxonomy): domain Eukaryota; kingdom Metazoa; phylum Arthropoda; class Insecta; order Lepidoptera; family Geometridae; genus Eupithecia; species Eupithecia subfuscata. The sequence goes on from OY751101.1 coordinate 18,529,666, forward strand.
TATTTCAGAGGCCAAGAAAATCAAAACCCGTTGATATTCGTTCGTCGTCTGAACTGGACCATTCCCCGTTATCTTCATTCATTGTACGAGTACTCTCTACTTTACAGCTACACACAAAGATGTTGCAGAAAAGCTGCTGGAGCCCGATGCCACTATAAGCCGTATTGTGAAAGCTTACTCAGTCATCGGTCTATGTTAGAGAAGCGATTATGCCATGGAAAAGCGATAATCATGATAAAGAATTACGACATTCACAATGTTAAGACTCACTGGATCAAAATGCTGTCATTAATGTTTTTAATAGGATTTCAATATTTCAAATCTTAACAATACGTCAAAAATCATTAATTTGCTTATAACTTGTTCTGAATGCGTTTTTTTAGTATTTTTCAAGGAAGTATGACAACTGCATTTGATTATTTATCATTTTCTTATTGATTACCTGATTCGAGGAATATAAATTATATAAAATTAAGCAGATAAGAGCGTTGGAAAAATTACTTAAACACTAAATATACTTATCCAAACACGGGTGAAAAGTCAGTTGGTGACTTCTATCAAATCATTGTCTCACAAAGTTAGTACAAGATTTGAGGGCGAAAAGTAACTAAGTCAGTTTTTTTTTCATTATCCCTGAAAATATCAGTCATTCATTGACTGTAGTGAATCGACCTTAAGAGCCTTTATATTTCCTAACATATGAGACCATAAAATTAGAAATATCCCATACCGAAAGAAAGTTATGAATTTATTTGTTTTTTAAAAACTTTAAACCTCCATAACTCAAAACACCAAATGATCTAGTTAGTGACTTTTCGCTCTACGGCGACGATATAAAAGATATAAACTCGAGGGGGGGGAAAAAGTTAGAGAGGGGGGTTTAAAGAACTAAAATTTTAAAGTTGCCTTATATATATTATATATATAATATATACAAATTCCAATAAAAATTTTGCTATCTCCAGCCGTTTCCGAGAGACAAGGGTTCAAATCTATTTGCGGTTTGTATTTTAACTCTAAAATATCGCGCTCGGAGACCGCTAGTCTTAAAAATTAAATTTCTTTACAAAAATGTCTGACAACGTAGGGGCTAGAAATATACAAAAATTTAATCTATGTTGTCACTGAAGATTTAAAATAAAAACACTTACAAATAAACACAGAACTGCACGTAACTTTGTGAGTCTCTATCTCCGTCGAAAAAGGTCCAAATTTGATTTCAAAGGTGCCTCCGGGCTGCTCTCCACTGCGTCCTTGGGGTCCTTCCGTCAAAAGTGGTCCTGCGGCTCGGGGTCACTGACCTCGCCGCCACGTGGTTTATATTTTTCTGGCGATTTCTCCGTGCTCCTGCACAGGAAAAATCTGCAAATTTGCAGCGATGTAGAACACCACAATGCCCTCCGTTCTACAATTGAAAATGTGTAGGTCGTCGCTCAAAATCACGAGAAAAATCACTTTTTATTTTGGAAATATCCTAGAAAAGCACTTTTTAGCCAATAACTTTGTGACCACAACACTAAGAGCAACGCGATTTTCACTATCGTGTGCGCCTTTGATTTCCGCTTCTTTTGATGTATCACACGGCAAAAACAAAGCACTTTTCACTATTTTTCCGAATTTTTTAAACGCGGAGGGGCTTTTTTTCGTGGCGCTCTCGAGTGCGGTTCGAGCGCGAATGGTTGGGTTAGGTTAGGTTAGGTTAGGTTAGGTTAGGTTAGGTTAGGTTAGGTTAGGTTAGGTTAGGTTAGGTTAGGTTAGGTTAGGTTAGGTTAGGTTAGGTTAGGTTAGGTTAGGTTAGGTTAGGTTAGGTTAGGTTAGGTTAGGTTAGGTTAGGTTAGGTTAGGTTAGGTTAGGTTTTTTTTTTTTTTTTTTTTTTTTTTTTTTTTTTTTTTTTTTATAATCCTTCCCCTAGCTTTACCAGGGACCTGGTTTGCTCTACTCATTCATACCATTTCTCTCTTTAATGCTTCTCGCACTTTCATGCTACATACCTTATCTTTCTTATATTCGTCTCAGTTCATACATATTTGTCTTTACTACTACTTTTATTCATATTTTCTTTATATTCAAGGGCATTAAAAGACAGTCCTTTGAGTTTTTATTGGATTAAGTGCTTACAATTTTAAGATTATCTTACATATTACAGTATGTTTTCTTAAAACTTTTATCTTATTACCATTTTATTTCTATCATACTTATTATCTAGTTATTTTATACATCTAACATAATTCTATGCTTCTTATATATATATTCAAATATATATTTAAGCATCACTTATCTATCTTTATTTCTTTTAATGACTTTTTCCGCGATTTTTATACAATATGACAAAAACTTACCTCTAATATGCTTATTTCCTATAATATGTTTTACATTATTTGCTTCTATTGTAATATCTAGGTTTTGTTCTGTCTCATATCTTTCCTCGCGGATCTGACGCTTGACGAATGAAATTGGACATTTATCATAATGGGCCTTGGTTTTAAGTTTTAACGCCGCATCTTTTGCTAACTCGTCTGCCCGTTCGTTTTCCCTGAGTCCTGCATGAGCTTTTATCCAGTAGAGTGCGACACTCTTCCCCTGCTGTTTACACTCTCTTAGGTTACCGCGAATTTCAACTGCCAGCGGATTGAGCGAGCGATAGTTCACCACTGCTTCCAGTGACGATCTAGAATCACTATATATGCCGTAGGTGTCTTCCGGGCGCCGTAAAATCTCCCTGGTAGCTTCACATATGGCCAGTAATTCCGCCTGATATACTGTACAATAGGACGACAACTTCAATTTTCGGCTCTTGGTTTCCGCCTCATTGTTCCAGAGAGACAAAGAGGCTCCAACCTTACCTTCAATTTTGCTTCCGTCCGTGAATATGCGTACAGCGTGAAAGCTGTGCGCGTTGACCTGCTCCTGGTCTTCCAGGCACACGAATCCCATGTCCATATGTTCAGCTGGGTGGGGTGTGCAGGCGTAAGCAATTACCCTTTCTACCTCCCCGTCCCCTGGTGGTAACCGGGACACCCCTCTCTTTGTCTCATACAGGGCAGCAGCCTCTTGTATTCTGAGGTCAAGAGGTAGAATTCCGGTCAGCACCAGTACCGAGTTTAGGGAGGCAGTCCGATATGATTTGCAAATTTTTTGGGCAAAACCTCTTTGAACTGCGTTGAGCAGCTTTTGCACACAGATCTTTTTGGTGGAAGGCGCCCATACACCCGCGGCATACATAATGATTGGCTCTACTACTGCCATGTAGATCGTTCTAATGACCTCAGGGTGGAGACCCCAACTGATCTTGGCGGCTCTTGACAGCTGCCTATACAGGTTTAACGCCTTTTTGCACACGTTTGCTGCATGGCTGTTAAACGTCAGCTTCTCATCTATAGTGAGACCCAAGATCTTTAGTTCTTTCGACATGCCAATGCCGATCCCACCCATGCTCAGGATTGGGGTGTCGTACTTGAGCTTTTGCGTAAATAGCATGCCGTTGGTTTTATGCGGCGCGAACTTTAGCTTGTTTCTGACACCCCATTCCTGGACATAGGCTAGAGCAGCATTCGCACGTCGTTGGATCTCGATCGCTGTGTCCCCATCGAATACCAAGACGACGTCGTCGGCGAAGGCTTGGCAGTAGTCGCCTCGCCGATCCATTTCGTGGAGCAGTGGATCAATTAAGAGGTTCCAGAGTATGGGTCCGCCGATCGAGCCTTGGACACATCCTTTGCTGGTTTCTCTGGTTACCTCTTCACCCGCGTAACGAACCTTAACTCTTCTGCTCTGAAGGTAGCTGTCAATTACTCTTCGTAGGTTGATTGGACACTTTTCCTCGGCCAGTCTGGTTCTCAGTGCGGGCCACCATGCGCTGTCGAAGGCTCCCTCTATGTCCAACGATATAAGGGTTACAAGTTTCTTCTGGTTGATTTTGTCACGTATGTGATTGATTAAGACATAGAGAGAGTCCTCGGTGCTCCGCTGGGGCATAAAACCAAATTGGCGTGTACTCATCCTCGGGAGTATATGCCACCTTATCCTACCTACGAGCATCTTCTCTAGGATTTTCCCCATCACTGGCAACAGCCCAATTGGTCTGTGTGATTTGGGTTCGGTGTAGGTGGTTTTCCCTGGTTTCCGAAGGATCACTACCGTTGCTTCCTTCCAGATTTTCGGGAAGTAACCCAATTCCAAGCATTTGTTTGCCAGTGACAGGAAAAGGTCCGCGTCGTGGTTTATTGCGTGCTCGCAGATGTCCGCTGTGAGGCCGTCTGATCCCGGGGCTTTCTTTGGGCTGAAGCAATTTGCTGCGGACTTTAGTTCCTCAGTGGTAAACGGCGGGTCATGGTTTTCATCATGGCCCGGACCATTTATTTGTTCGGCTAATTCTCTGATCCGCGCATGTTCTTCGTTATCTTCTTCTCGCTTGTCCTCGGGGTAGAAGGCCTTCGCCAGCAGTTCCGCAGATTCCTTCGTGCCTAATATTTGGCCTTTCTTTATGAGTGGTAGGTCCTCCTGTCTTTTTGTTGTCCTGTTTAGTACCCTGTAGATCCCTTCCCACATTCCCTCCTTATCCTGCTTTGTACAGAAGCCCTTCCAGCTTTCAGTTTGAGCTGCTTGTGCTAGCGATTCATAATCTTCCTTTACTTTCAGGTACTCCTCGACTACTTTGGACCTTCGTACTGGCGCTGCACATCGAATTCTCCGCTTCCTGGTGGCGACCTCTTTCTTCATTTTGGCGAGTTCCTCGGACCACCACGGCAAGGTAAGTTTATCATTCTGCTTCTTTTTAGGTATAGTCTCATTGCATGTTTGTATTATTGTGTGTATATCGTCGCCGTAGAGCAAAAAGTCACTAAGTAGGTCATTTGGTGTTTTGAGTTATGAAGGTTTAAAGTTTTGAAAAACAAAATAAAATCATAACTTTTTTTCGTTATGGGATATTTCTAATTTTATGGTCTCATATGTTGGGAAATATAAAAGCTCTTAAGGTCAATTCACTACAGTCAATGAATGACTGATATTTTCAGGGAAAATGAAAAAAAAACTGACTTAGTTACTTTTCGCCCTCAAATCTTGTACTAACTTTGTGAGACAATGATTTGTTAAAAGTCACCAACTGACTTTTCACCCGTGTTTGGATAAGTTTATTTAGTGTTTAAGTAATTTTTCTAACGCTCTTATCTGCTTAATTTTATATAATTTCTATTTCTCGAATCAGGTAATCAATAAGAAAATGATAAATAATCAAATGCAGTTGTCGTACTTCCTTGAAAAATACAAAAAAAAAACGCATTCACAACAAATTATAAGTAAATTAATGTTTTCGACGTATTGTTAAGATTTTAAATATTGAAATCCTATTAAAATGATTAATGATAGCATTCTGGTCCAGTGAGTCTTAACATTGTGAATGTCGTATTTCTTGATCATGATTATCGCTTTTCCATGGCATAATCGCTTCTCAAACATAGACCGATGACTGAGTAAGCTTTCACAATACGGCCTTATAGTGGCATCGGGCACCAGCAGCTTTTCTGCAACATCTTTGTGTGTAGCTGTAAAGTAGAGAGTACTCGTACAATGAATGAAGATAACGGGGAATGGTCCAGTTCAGACGACGAACGCATATCAACGGGTTTTTTTTTCTTGGCCTCTGAAATACATTTCAGTGTGGTACAAACGAACATTACCTGGACGGAGGGCAGTTACCCGAAATATTCAAGTTTTACTGAAAGGAAACATTCCTTTATATTATTTAAACTGCTGGACTACTTGAGAAGGCAACAACAGTCTGTAGTGGTCCACTACTGGACGCAGGCCTCCCCCTGATAAGCGCCTTATTGGTTTTTATCACATGGAGGGTTATGTCCATAATCCCCATTCTGGGCATGCGGGTTGGGGATCGCAGTTCGGTGGAAGAATTGTTCTGCGGGGGCGCTGCTGCCCGCCCCCGGTGGATATCCCTTAGTCGCCTCTTACGACACCCGCGGGAAGAGTTGGGGTGGTGCAAATTCTAAGCCGGCACCACACAGCGAACTACGCTGAGTCCTCGCCGAGTCATCCATTCTTTACGGGAGTGACATGGTAATGTTGACAAAACTCCTTTAAAATAAATAAAGAAAAAAAGATTCATCCATACTGCAATGCTTGAAAACGAATGTTTTCAATCAGTGCGTCTTACCCGTCATGACCTACGGAGCTGAGACGTGGACACTCACCTTAGGGCTGATCCACCAGTTCAAAGTCGCTCAACGAGCTATGAAAAGAGTAATGCTCGGAGCTGTTCTAAGGGATAGGACTCGTAACGAATACATCCGACAGAGAATCAAAGTTATCGACATAGCTCTTAGAATAAGCATGCTAAAGTGGTAGCGTGCCGGCCATGTCTCGCAAAAACCAACAACCGTGTTCTTGAGAGGAGACCGGGACTCGGCAAACATAGTGTAGGACGCCCTACACCCAGGTGGAGACGGCCTGCCAAAGACTGCAGTCAGATATCGGACGCGGCAAACTGAAGACATGGTGCTATGGCGCTCATTAAGGGAAGGCCTATGTCCAGCAGTAGACTAACGATGTTGATGAACCAGCGAAGACGTTTTGGACAGGTGGCTAGGGCCTTATATAAGTCACTAGCCACCGAGTAAGCAAAATCAAGAGCGTAAAAGTAACTAAATTGCACGTTTAATTGTCTATCCTAACACAGACGTACGAAAGTTTGGCTTTAATAAATCAACAAAACACTTTAGCTATCATTCAAAACCAAACTTTGTAGTCAAAATGTTGGGGCGAAAACTAACTTAACATGTTAAATGATTTCTTGCTTTAAAATTATGAAGTACAATTATCGCAAATAGCGATCTAGAAGACACTAAGTCGACTTGGTTAGTTTTCGCTTTCAAGTTGTGTATCAAACCTGCTACCACATAACTAATCAAGTATATTTAGTTATTTATCGACTAGACTGGGTCCTAGCAACAAGTTATTATTTTAGAAAAGAAAGTAACCAACCCGACTTAGGTTTATATTTTGCAATTCTTTCAAGTAGGAAAAAAGTATCTAAGCCTACTTAGTTGGTTTTCGACTAAAATGCTGTAAGCCAAATGTAGAGTTAGTGAATTTTTCGCACAACCTGAAATGAAAACCGTGATAGCTAGGGATACGGTTGTCAGACTGAAAAATGCAGAAAAAATCGGGGATTTTGATGGCACATCTAACTCGATTTGGCCCAAATAGCGAGTTAGTGACTTTTCGCTCTACGGCGACGATATATGCTTCTGTTTTTTGTTCTAATTCTAAGCTGTCCTTAATTTTGATAATTTCTGTTGTTTTTATGTTACTTTCATCTAGTAGCTGGGCCAATTTCTCATGAAATTGGTTCCAGTTAGCTTTCCTACTATTGTATAATCTCGTTGTTCGTTTTATGTTTACCCCTTTAGATCTTGTTAATCTCACCTTGAATGATATGGTGTTGTGGTCCGAGGATGTAATACCACCGGCCACCTTCCAGTCTTCCACCAGGTATAGCAGCTCCGTGGCGCAGGCTGTAAGGTCTATATAGCTGGTGTATTGTCTGTTGCCCCGAATAGTTTCAAATGTTGGAGTGTCGCCGTCGTTGAGCACCTGTAGCCCTAATTCATGAAGGGTTCCTGCCATTTCCTCCCCTCTACTGTCTATTTTTGCACTGCCCCACCATGTACTTTTTGCATTTGCGTCCCCTCCTATCAAGAGGTTTCGGCCGTACTTATGCTTAATTTTTTGCAAGTGCTCTAGGTATCGTTCTATTGGTGTCGGATAAGGTTCAAAGTAGAATGAGGCTACTGCAATTTCCCAGGCGACAGTTCTAATTCTCACCACAACGATGTTCCTTGTGGTGAGTTCCGGACATTGTAGGACATCTAGGTCGTTATCAAAGACAGCTATCGCTGCCTTCGTTGGTTGGTCAGTTTGGTCAACACATTGGTAAATTTTTGCTCCTGGATAATCCTTCATTCTACCTATACCCCCGACATAGGGCTCCTGGAGCAGTGCAAAGGCCGCTTTTCTTTTATTTGCTTCCAACATGAGTTCCTGGGTGGCAAGAGATTTTCGTTGGAGATTGGCCTGTAACACTAGATATGGATTTGTGCTTTTGAGAGTCAAATTTGCCCCTTCGATCACCTTAGCAATAGGAGACAGTGGCTCGTGCCAGAGCTTCCCACTTCTTACGAATTGGGCAGTCCCGGCTGAACGCACTGTGCTCAGTCCTGTCCATCTTTGCATGAGCACAATTACAACAAGACGGAGGTGTGTCTGCCATCCAATCGCTACACTCGGCCCTCATATGGGGTCCCCCGCAGTGACTGCATTTCTCGACTTTGTCCTTGCTGAAGCGCCTACCATGCCCGTAACCTAGACAGAGCGAGCACTGGACCAATGGTGATTGGTCCAGTACTCGCACTCTCTGGAGGTCTATTGCAACCGTCTCCGCTTCGGTCAGTCGCTGCCACACCTTGGGAGACACCCTCATTACTATGTGGGCCGTATGTGGGTTCCGGGCTTTCCTTTTGTAGGCAATTTCCATTTTTATATCTTTCTCGTCTAGGTCTTTTGTAATATTTTTATTTTGATTACGTAGGGCTTTTAGGACATCCTCATCTGTGTTATACGAGAAGACGTCCCTAAGTATAACAAGAGGGTCCTTATTCTTCATTTCCTGAACGTTTAGGTGGTTTCCTGCTTCCTTAAGTCGTTCCTTTATTACTTCCCTTTCCTGTTCTGTTCTGCACCCTACTATTACCTTCCTGTCTTTTGCTTTTCTTATCTTTTCTATTATGACTCCTCCTTCTCTTGCATTTACCACACTTCTGATCCTCTTTAGTACATCTTCTCCTGTCTCGGTTTCGTCTTTCGCTGTAACCACTACGGAGTGTAACGCTGTCTGCCCTGGGGCTTGTTTCCTAGTGAATGTGGCTGCTACACTCGCGTATGACATTTTTTCCTGCACCTCCTGATGTCTTTCGAGCGATTCTTTCAATGTTTTCATGTTCTCATTGTTTTCTTGTATGAGTAGGGCATGCTCCTCCATTCGCTTTATCAGCTCTTCCTTCTCTCGTTTTTTCTCCGGTTCTCTTTCTATGGTCACTCCTTGCTCCTTGTCCTTCTCTATTTCCTTTGTTTGCTTCTTTCCTTTCACTAATTCCGACTCTTTCACTAATTGAAAGAGCCTGTCCACGGACTGGAGGACCCCTTCTTTGATTTTTGTCTTTAAGTTCCTCGAGTTCCCCAAGTGCAGCTTCGCTTTAGTTACGCAGGCTCTCGCTTCTGCAAGCCTGTCCGCGTATTTGGTGTTTTCCTGCTTCTGGGGGCTGCTCGACGACTCCACCGATGTTCTACGTGAAGGAACCCTGCTTTCCTGTGGTGGAAGGGGTTTCGTCTTGGGCTTTTGCGTTTCAACATTTCCTCCTTTCTTGGGAGAGCTCTGGCTAGGAAGGGCTTTGTCCTGTTGTCCGGACTCCCACTCTCCAATGCTCTTTCTGACCTTGGAGATTTTGCTGCTCTCTCCTATCTCCTGTCCTTCCATTGTCTTTTCTGTTTTCTCGTTCGTAGTTTTCCCCCCCTTTACCGGTGTTCGAAAACCAAACATATGGAGGGGCGTCAAAGGACTGTGTCAATTTATAATACAAAATTAGGAAGATTTAAAAGTTTGTAGAAGTTTAAATAAATAAGATTTAAATTAAGTATTTTTTAACTGACTTATTGTGGCTTAATATTTAATATTTTTAATGGCTTATTGTTGCAGGTGCGTTGTCTGCAGTCTTCGGTCAACAGAAGCCTGGAGGTGTACAGAGGTAAGTGTCAATTTTAATTAGATAACGTGTTTTCCCCGATGCTCTAGGTAGAGTCTAGCTCTATGTCAGTGTCAATAATAATACACTCTGGTACAGTGCAAAATCAACACAGCGTCTGCTGAATGCCCGCTTAAAAAATCATGTAGAGAACGTGTTTCGACTCTAGAGTCAGTCTCAGAGTCAGTCTGAGTAATTTGAGTCAGTCTAGTCAGTCTACGTGCGCGGAGAATCGGCGGGTAAGTACGATCGGGGTAGGACTCGTCAAATTTGAAGTATGACGTGTAAAGAGCGTCAACTTCAGCTGTAAAATTAAATTCTTAAAAATAAACACGACACGATTTTGTTAGAGTCACGTGAGCCCAAAAGGTTTCGGTAGAGTCAGGTGGTTTGGTCAGTGGTGTAGGTACATAAAAATTTAAAATATAAAATTTGATGGTCAACTTTTCTAATGTAGAGTTGACTCTACCAATGCCACTATTTTAGGGTTTCACAAGAGCCCACTAAGTTCTCTAACTTTTTTGTACTTACAAAAAATTTTTTTTTTTTTTTTTTGACTCTATGTAGAGTCTTGAGACTCTACTCACAAATAGTCCAAACCAAGCCCTACAGTTTGCAAAAAACCGCACTACTGTAGGACCTCTGGTTCCGGAGATATAAAATTTTTAAAATTAGGCCAAAAATCAAAAAATTTGGGGTTGCAACCCCCAGAAAAATTTCTAAATTTAAGTTATGTTGTAGATACCTGATTCTAACGCTAAAATGAAAAAATAACTATGGATAAACTATTTAAATGAAGGTATTTTGTTTGGATTGTTCGAAAATTATTCTAAGTCCAAAGTCAATTTTAGGGGTAGGGGGTTGAAACTTTGTCTAAATGATCAAGGAGGGTTTGAAGACTATACGACTTCTGGATAGTGTGGGGGGGGTTAGGGGGGGGGGACCCGGATAAAATGGTCATATTTGCTCTAGCACCCCCCGTTTGGCCACAAAATGCAAAACAAGTTTATTTGCGGTTGGTCGAGAGGTAGGGTGCTTTTTAGAAAATCGATATTAAATATAACTATGGAACTGAAAAATCTGAAAAATTTACTGAAACTAAGAAAATAAAATGATATAACCTATTCCTGTTTGGAAAAATATTTGGTACCTTATAAATTTGTGGGGGGGGCTCTCTAAAGGAAGGGGTTGTAAAACCAACAGCCGCAAAAAAGCAGTAAAATATTTTTCCTGCTCACCCCTGGTTCTTGAAAAATCTGGAAAAAAGGGTGGTGATTGCTGACTATATAAGCAATAAAATCGCGTTTGATATATTGAAAAATTTAACGTGCAACTATGTTTAAAAAATTTCCAAAGCTACCCCTAATATTTCGACTTCTTCTGAACGATTTTCTCAGTAACCCTTAGCTTGAGGTATGTCGCGTTTGGGCTCAAATGACTCACCGTGATTCGTGGAGTTTGATTCTTATGTCAAAAAAATTAATATAAGTATAGATTAATAAATAGAGCCTAAAAATGGTACGTAAGCATAGTATGTACAAGTTATTTTAAAAGACTAAAAATAATTATTTTAAAATACAAGAATGTATAGTGGGTCTATAAATAGGTATTCTACCTACTGGTTGGTCAATAATTAGCGCGAAAAAGATTCTTAGAGTACCTGCTTTATACCACGTGACGTAACATTTGTTCTATGCGGATCTTATAATTCGATAGCTCGGAAACCGCTTATCAGAAAAATATGAAATTTTGCACAGTGGTAGTACTATAATTAAAGTTAATTTTAAAGTTCAAAAAGTAAAAGGTCACACATCTTATTTCAGAGATAGAAAGGGTCAAAGTTCATAAAAGATTCAAAACCTTGTATCTTCCCAGGAGGTTATCCAATTTTGATGCTCGAGGTGTCTGCTGGTAGGTCTTGAAATTTTTCACTATTGGCTGCTCCTCGATTTTTGCTCAGAAGTCTGGAACCTGGACCACGTGCCACGTGGTTTTATGGTTTTCCGCTTATAACTCAGTGAGTTTAAGCGGGAAAAATCCGGGACTCTGCTGAGTCGTAGTTCCCCTCAAGACGCGTCGATGTGCAGTTGAAGATTTGGGGGTTGTCGCTGAAAAACGAGCAGCGTTTCAGTCCGAAGATCCAGATGTTGGTGAGATTTCGGTTTTTTCGGTGTGGTGTCTCCAAAAACGGTCCGATTTGAAATTTTTTTTCAACACTGAAATCCTTGCGACAGCGCGCATCCAAAAACGTATAACACTGAACAATTTGGTGCAAAAAACCCGTTTCAACGATTTTTTGAACGCGGAGCGGCTCAAATTCGTGACTCTCAGGCTTGCGGCTCGAGGGGAACTGGTTAGGTTAGGTTAGGTTAGGTTAGGTTAGGTTAGGTTAGGTTAGGTTAGGTTAGGTTAGGTTAGGTTAGGTTAGGTTAGGTTAGGTTAGGTTAGGTTAGGTTAGGTTAGGTTAGGTTAGGTTAGGTTAGGTTAGGTTAGGTTAGGTTAGGTTAGGTTAGGTTAGGTTAGGTTAGGTTAGGTTAGGTTAGGTTAGGTTAGGTTAGGTTAGGTTAGGTTAGGTTAGGTTAGGTTAGGTTAGGTTAGGTTAGGTTAGGTTAGGTTAGGTTAGGTTAGGTTAGGTTAGGTTAGGTTAGGTTAGGTTAGGTTAGGTTAGGTTAGGTTAGGTTAGGTTAGGTTAGGTTAGGTTAGGTTAGGTTAGGTTAGGTTAGGTTAGGTTAGGTTAGGTTAGGTTAGGTTAGGTTAGGTTAGGTTAGGTTAGGTTAGGTTAGGTTAGGTTAGGTTAGGTTAGGTTAGGTTAGGTTAGGTTAGGTTAGGTTAGGTTAGGTTAGGTTAGGTTAGGTTAGGTTAGGTTAGGTTAGGTTAGGTTAGGTTAGGTTAGGTTAGGTTAGGTTAGGTTAGGTTAGGTTAGGTTAGGTTAGGTTAGGTTAGGTTAGGTTAGGTTAGGTTAGGTTAGGTTAGGTTAGGTTAGGTTAGGTTAGGTTAGGTTAGGTTAGGTTAGGTTAGGTTAGGTTAGGTTAGGTTAGGTTAGGTTAGGTTAGGTTAGGTTAGGTTAGGTTAGGTTAGGTTAGGTTAGGTTAGGTTAGGTTAGGTTAGGTTAGGTTAGGTTAGGTTAGGTTAGGTTAGGTTAGGTTAGGTTAGGTTAGGTTAGGTTAGGTTAGGTTAGGTTAGGTTAGGTTAGGTTAGGTTAGGTTAGGTTAGGTTAGGTTAGGTTAGGTTAGGTTAGGTTAGGTTAGGTTAGGTTAGGTTAGGTTAGGTTAGGTTAGGTTAGGTTAGGTTAGGTTAGGTTAGGTTAGGTTAGGTTAGGTTAGGTTAGGTTAGGTTAGGTTAGGTTAGGTTAGGTTAGGTTAGGTTAGGTTAGGTTAGGTTAGGTTAGGTTAGGTTAGGTTAGGTTAGGTTAGGTTAGGTTAGGTTAGGTTAGGTTAGGTTAGGTTAGGTTAGGTTAGGTTAGGTTAGGTTAGGTTAGGTTAGGTTAGGTTAGGTTAGGTTAGGTTAGGTTAGGTTAGGTTAGGTTAGGTTAGGTTAGGTTAGGTTAGGTTAGGTTAGGTTAGGTTAGGTTAGGTTAGGTTAGGTTAGGTTAGGTTAGGTTAGGTTAGGTTAGGTTAGGTTAGGTTAGGTTAGGTTAGGTTAGGTTAGGTTAGGTTAGGTTAGGTTAGGTTAGGTTAGGTTAGGTTAGGTTAGGTTAGGTTAGGTTAGGTTAGGTTAGGTTAGGTTAGGTTAGGTTAGGTTAGGTTAGGTTAGGTTAGGTTAGGTTAGGTTAGGTTAGGTTAGGTTAGGTTAGGTTAGGTTAGGTTAGGTTAGGTTAGGTTAGGTTAGGTTAGGTTAGGTTAGGTTAGGTTAGGTTAGGTTAGGTTAGGTTAGGTTAGGTTAGGTTAGGTTAGGTTAGGTTAGGTTAGGTTAGGTTAGGTTAGGTTAGGTTAGGTTAGGTTAGGTTAGGTTAGGTTAGGTTAGGTTAGGTTAGGTTAGGTTAGGTTAGGTTAGGTTAGGTTAGGTTAGGTTAGGTTAGGTTAGGTTAGGTTAGGTTAGGTTAGGTTAGGTTAGGTTAGGTTAGGTTAGGTTAGGTTAGGTTAGGTTAGGTTAGGTTAGGTTAGGTTAGGTTAGGTTAGGTTAGGTTAGGTTAGGTTAGGTTAGGTTAGGTTAGGTTAGGTTAGGTTAGGTTAGGTTAGGTTAGGTTAGGTTAGGTTAGGTTAGGTTAGGTTAGGTTAGGTTAGGTTAGGTTAGGTTAGGTTAGGTTAGGTTAGGTTAGGTTAGGTTAGGTTAGGTTAGGTTAGGTTAGGTTAGGTTAGGTTAGGTTAGGTTAGGTTAGGTTAGGTTAGGTTAGGTTAGGTTAGGTTAGGTTAGGTTAGGTTAGGTTAGGTTAGGTTAGGTTAGGTTAGGTTAGGTTAGGTTAGGTTAGGTTAGGTTAGGTTAGGTTAGGTTAGGTTAGGTTAGGTTAGGTTAGGTTAGGTTAGGTTAGGTTAGGTTAGGTTAGGTTAGGTTAGGTTAGGTTAGGTTAGGTTAGGTTAGGTTAGGTTAGGTTAGGTTAGGTTAGGTTAGGTTAGGTTAGGTTAGGTTAGGTTAGGTTAGGTTAGGTTAGGTTAGGTTAGGTTAGGTTAGGTTAGGTTAGGTTAGGTTAGGTTAGGTTAGGTTAGGTTAGGTTAGGTTAGGTTAGGTTAGGTTAGGTTAGGTTAGGTTAGGTTAGGTTAGGTTAGGTTAGGTTAGGTTAGGTTAGGTTAGGTTAGGTTAGGTTAGGTTAGGTTAGGTTAGGTTAGGTTAGGTTAGGTTAGGTTAGGTTAGGTTAGGTTAGGTTAGGTTAGGTTAGGTTAGGTTAGGTTAGGTTAGGTTAGGTTAGGTTAGGTTAGGTTAGGTTAGGTTAGGTTAGGTTAGGTTAGGTTAGGTTAGGTTAGGTTAGGTTAGGTTAGGTTAGGTTAGGTTAGGTTAGGTTAGGTTAGGTTAGGTTAGGTTAGGTTAGGTTAGGTTAGGTTAGGTTAGGTTAGGTTAGGTTAGGTTAGGTTAGGTTAGGTTAGGTTAGGTTAGGTTAGGTTAGGTTAGGTTAGGTTAGGTTAGGTTAGGTTAGGTTAGGTTAGGTTAGGTTAGGTTAGGTTAGGTTAGGTTAGGTTAGGTTAGGTTAGGTTAGGTTAGGTTAGGTTAGGTTAGGTTAGGTTAGGTTAGGTTAGGTTAGGTTAGGTTAGGTTAGGTTAGGTTAGGTTAGGTTAGGTTAGGTTAGGTTAGGTTAGGTTAGGTTAGGTTAGGTTAGGTTAGGTTAGGTTAGGTTAGGTTAGGTTAGGTTAGGTTAG